>JAQMYF010000023.1:1615942-1628658 GCA_030014195.1 Neosilurus mollespiculum | reverse complement strand
GCCTCCCTGGTGTGGTGTTTCGGGCATGTCCGACCGGGAAGAGACCCCGGGGCCGACCCAGAACATGCTGGAGGGACCACGTCTCTTGGCTGGCCTGGGAACACCTTGGCGTCCCCCGGAAGAGCTGGAGGAAGTGGCTGGGGAGAGGGACATCTGGACCTCACTGCTTAGGTTGCTGCCCCCGTGACCCGACCTCGGAAGAAGCGGAAGAAGAAGATGATGAAGAAGATGAAGAAAATAAATACATTGGGTTTTTTATCATAGTGAAGGTAGTGATTAGCACATCCACCTCACAGCAAGAAGGTTCTGGGTTCGAATCCTGGGCTCGGCGAGGGCACTGTGTGGAGTTTGCATGTTGCCGTACTGTATGGGTTTCCTCCGAGTACTCCGGTTTCCTCCCACAGTCCAAAGGCATACATTCATTCATTCATTCATTTATTTGCTGACCCACTTACATCTACTGGGGACACAGGGAGGCTAAAGCCTATATCAGCAAACTCTGGGCAAAGGAGTATCTACAGCTCAGCAGTGTACTGCAGGGCCAATATACACACAACCATTCACACCTAATGTGCATGTCTTTGGACTGTGGGAAGAAACCAGAGTACCTGGAGGAAACCCAAGCAAGCACGGGGAGAACATTCAAACTCCACATAGAAAGGCCCTCGCCACGCCCAGGACTCGGATCCAGGACGTTCTAGATGTTAGGCAGATGTGCTAACCACCACTCCACAATGCTGCCACCATTAGGCTTATTGGCGGTTCCAGATTTCCCCTAGGTGCATGTGTTGGCCTTGTGCTGGACTGGCGAGATTTTTCGGGTGTACCTGAAAATTTGTAAACTCCCTGCTTTTTAAGTTTCTGTTTCTAGTTTCCGTCCCGATGACCTGCCTTCAGCGAAATAATTTCATGAATGCTTGTTCACAACAGAGGATCCACCACACAAGCTGCGCTGGTTCATGGTTAAATAACCAGAATCAGAATCAGAATCAGAATTGATCCCGGAGGAAATTGTGAAAACCGGAGCTGCCGAAACACAGCCGTGAGAAACAGGAAAAGTTCGCTAAGTCAGATTCCTGTTTATTTGCTGATAGGACTGGACTCCGATGTGGTTTTCTGCTCTTGTAGCCTATCATGTGTAATCTTGCTTTTCTGCTCACCGTGGTGGTAAAGAGTGCTTATTTGAATTATGGTAGCATATCAAACCTGGGTGGACATTTTCCTCTGACTTCAGTTATCAACAGGGTGTTTGATGCCTACTAGATGCCTTTATTTTTCAAACACAACTATGCGTAACTCTAAACCACTAAAATAAACAACTGCTGTGTGTGATAATCCCGAGGGGTCACTGGATTCAGGAATACTCAAACCAGCCCATCTGGCACCAATAACCATGCCATGGTAACAATCTTTCACATCATGTTTTCTCTCTCTCTCTCTCTCTTTTACCCCTGGTGTTTGATGTGAACTGTGGACGGTTAGAGTACATGTTTAAATCCACCCTACACTAGAAGTATCCAGTCCGGTGTCAGAGTTCACCTCGGAATTCTCATTTTCATGCAAATCCGTCATGCAAATACACAGAAACATGGTATTTCTTATGTTATGTTAATTTAAACTTTTATTAATAATATCCCAGTGGTCTCACATGCTGCATTTTGCAGTGGGACACTTTAAAGATATAATTAATCATGCATGGATGTAAAGAGAGAGAGAGAGAGGAAAGAGCAGACATGCTGATAAATGCCTAACAGGATCTTTCTGTGTGGTTAAGATAGACAGAAAACAAATGAGCAGGATATGGAGCTGTTTAGAGGGCAGAGATAAGGTGATAAAAGTGTGTGTGTGTGTGTGTGTGTGTGTGTGTGTGTTTTGTTGGCTGAAACTGTTCAGTCATATAATAACACTAAGTTCAATGTCTTAAGTTCATCACTATATATGTGTGTGTGTGTGTGTGTGACTATGAAAGAATGGAAAATGGAGAGTTTTAGAAAAACAAAATGGAGTCGATGAAAGAGAAGCAGGACCACGTGCTCGAGCAGACGCATCAACCAGCAGCGAGCATGTGAGTGGTAAGAGTCAGCTGTCACTCCAGGGCATGCGCGCCGTCTGATTGGCTGGTCCGCTGCAGTGTGGGTGGTCTCATGTGAGTGGGCGGGAACGTGAGAAAATGCGCTGGAAGAGAAGGGAAGGGAAAGGGAGCGGGGCTGTTACCTTGGTAACCGCGAAGACCCGCGCGCACATGGCCCGCATGAACGCGGAAGTAGTTGAAAAATAAGAAAAGAGAGAAAATCGAGGTAAACATTAAGCTTCTGACCGGATTTCAGGTTCTGTCGGGTTCTCATACTGAGGAAGGGAAGGATTTATTCCGTGGGATTGAACACATTCATGCTTTTCTTCACCCTGTACAATGTAAACATGCTCACAGGTCAACTTCCGGTATTCACTTTTACTAATCAAACTGTTATTGTACATGGATTTGGCCTGAAGTGGTCTATCTCTCTCTCTCTCTCTCTCTCTCTCTCTCTCTCACACACACACACACACACACACACCAAAGAAATAAAGATCTTAAATCTCAGAATTAAACACCAAGCCACCTTGTGCTTAGTGAATATCCATGATGCACCTTTAACTACCTTTTTAAATAGAAAAGGGCTTGGGGGGGGGCACATCAGTAATCCATTCATGTACATGAAATTACCTTTCAAACCGATGCTGTCCTCCCTCAAATGTACAGACACACCCCCCCCCCCAAAAAAAAAAAAATACAAGGGCAGGTAGAGTGTAGTACTGATTAAAATCTCCTCACTTTGTGGCCCCCCATCATCCTGCATCACTTATCATGCCCTGTATATATCCATTCTCTCAAAGTCTGGTGTCTGAAACATTCATTTAATTCACTTTCTGAACCGCTTAATCCTATTAGGGTTGCTGGGAGGCTGGAGCTCCTCTAAGCCAAGAGCACGGTACACCCTCAACAGCTCGCCAGTCCATCCCAGGGCCAATACACAATCATTCACTCTCTTTTTTCTTTCTTTCCTCCTTAACATTAAAAAAATAATTAAAGCTTGTACCACAAATAGGGTGATTAATACTTTATTACAGTATAAAGTAATTATTAATAATTATTAAATAAAATTACTTTTCCTTTTTAAAGTAAACTATATTCACATTTCCCTGTAAAAGTTGAATATCTCCCTATAATGGTACCAACTAAACAATAGGGACAAATACAGTCTGGTATCTTTATTTATAGCTTCTTTCCATAAACAGAGAAGTTAAAATCATCAGTATTTTTATTTTTCTGTGGAAATCTGTGGTTGGGTATGAAAATAACTCATTGAAATGCATTTAAATAAATTACAATAGCAGGAAGTGTGACACTTGCTCCTTTTTAATCAGTATTATTTATATACAGTAATATCATGTGACATCCTGAAAAAGTATTACAAGAAAAGTGGCATCCCATTCAGTTGTCTTTTCAGATTATTACATCACACTGGATGAGATGATTTCAGTAAAATCGCAAAATTAAAATGAATAAATAAATAAATTCTAGAACCGACGGTGTGGTAGTGTGTGCTCTCCATGTTAAAAGAGCAATGTTTAGGTTTTTACTGTATTTAGCGGCATCTAGTGGTGAAGTTCCAGATTGCAGCCAACTGAATTTTAATTTCTGACCCCCAAGTCAGTGCAAGATGGCGGCGTCTGTGAGCGAGGACCCGCCCCACATGTAGATATAAACAGCTTATTCTAAGGTTCCAAACATTCACCCACTATTTTTAATGATTATAAATTAACAAAACCTTATTATTTAATTAATTCATTAATTAATTAATTCATTTTCTGAACCACTTAATCCTAATTAGGGTCGGGGGGAGGCTGGTGCCCATCTCAGCCGACCCTGGCCGAATTCGGGGTACACCCTGAACAGCTCGCAAGGCCGTCGCAGTTACTTATTAATGATATACTTAAATTCTGCTGATAGATGCTCCAAAATGTTACACACTGTACTTTTGTTATATGAGGAAAATTCTCCAGCAATTGACGTTTTGCTTACGCTGACTGATGACGTAAGCAAAATGTCTACGTTAAGAAAATATGTCTACGCTAAGAAAAAGTCCTGCATAAAAACACAAACATGCTTCAAAGTTTTTTCTGTCAATTTGAATGTTTTGTTGTTGAACGATCCTTAATCACCTCTACATTATTTATAGTTTAGCGTGAGCATTATTCCTCGTCATCCTATGGCTTTTTGATGAATGTGGTAGCAGTGCTCCAACTCTGCGGTTCAGTGGTTTATTTTAGATCAAATTGTTGCTGTTTTATTTGGAAAATGGTGAAAATTCTACAAATTAGCACCAGAATCAATTAACACTGTCACTTTCTCTTTCATTTGCCAAACCGCTTAATTCTATTTAAATCGTGGGGAGGCTGAAGCCTATCTCAGCCGATTCACCAGAACATCACAGTGCCAACACACACATCCATTCACTCACACTTTCACCTTGGGGCAAATTGGAACAAACAATTAGCCTAATGTGCATGTCTTTGTACTGTGGGAAGAAACCGGAGTACCCAGAGGAAACCAATGCAAGCACTGGGAGAACTTGTAAACTGCACACAGAAACTCAATCGCCGAGCCCAGGACTCAAACCCAGGACCTTCTTGCTGTGAGGTGGACGTGCCAACCACTACACCACAGATTTGTGCACACCTGCTGCCCCCTGCTGTTCTGTTGCTGAATTGCAATATCAATAAATACCAGTAGTTCAAATTAAGACTGAGACGCTTCATCCTAATTAGGGTCGCGGGGAGGCTGCCGCCCATCTCAGCCAATTCCGGGCGAGGGCGGGGTACACTCTGAACAGCTCGCCAGACCATTGCAGGGCCAACACACACACACAACCACTCACACTCACACCTAGGGGCGATTAGGAACAGTCAGTCAGCCTACTGTGCATGTCTTTGGTCTGCGGGAAGAAACCCGAGTACCCAGAGGAAACCCATGCAAGCACAGGGAGAACATGCAAACTACACACAGAAACACCTTCGCCAAGCCTGAAACTCGAACCCAGGACCTTCTCGCTGTGAGGTGGATGTGTAAACCACTACACCACCTTGACGCACAATAATTGTTTAGATTTTTACATTATATATTTTAAAAATCAATAATATGTTTTATGTGAATAACTCATTCATTCATTTTCTGAGCCGCTTAATCTTATTTAGGGTTGCGGGGAGGCTGGAGCCCATCTCAGCCGACTCTGGGTGTCTGCAGGGTACACCCTGGACAGCTCGCCAGGCCATCGCAGGGCAACACACACTCAACCATTCAATAATATGTTTATTTTTGTATTCACTTTCACCATATTCAACTTGATACCTTTTAATGAAGGCTTTAAGCTCCACCCACTCCATGTCATCTATCCCTGGAAACCTTCTTTCCTGATAAATATTATATTATCAGTGTATTGTTTTCTTTTATAAACATTATAAGCTGCATTCACTGGTGTGAAAACACATAAAATCACTTTTTAACATTTTTTTTAAACATGTAATTTTATTGTTCAGAACATTAAATAATGACCTTATCCTCATGAAATGTCTCATGTGTGCTTTTAAATTCCTCATCAGAAACTTTTACAAGTTTATTTTTCAGAAACGTGGATTGTTGTATTCTTTCGGGTCATGTGTTCATGCGGAGCATTTTTAACACTTTAACACAGAAATTGTTTTCTTTGATTGAATTACTGATTAATGATAAAAAAAAAAGTTACTATTGGCACAGTGGTGCAGTGGTTAGCATGTCCACCTCACAGCAAGAAGGTCCTGGGTTCGATTCCCAGGCTCGGGCATTTCTGTGTGGTGTTTTTCTGTGTTCTCCCCACGCTGGCGTGGGTTTTCTCCGGGTACCCGGGTTTCCTCCCACAGTCCAAAAACATGCACATTAGTCTGACTGGCTGTTCCAAATCGCCCCTAGTTGTGAGTGTGAATGTTTGTGCGTGTGTGTTGGCCCTGCCGTGGTCTGGCGAGCTGTCCACGGCGGCTCGGCCCTCGCCGAGAGTGGACTGAGACGGGTGCCAGCCACCCCACGACCCTAATGAGAGTAAGCGGTTCAGAAAGTGAATGAGATGAATGAGATGAGTGACTATGAGTACTATCACTATTAAAATAAAACTTCCTGTGTAAAAAATTTAATCTTGCATCAGTTTGTTTTTCAAAATATTTTAATTAGTATTAATAAATATTATTTTTACGGTAGATGTTTAATCAGAGCTGTCATCAGATGAACTTGAGTCTGAGGCTAAACTCGTCTTCTTTGACGTTTCCAGCAGGCTTTGCTTCTGCATCTCTTTTTGCACATCAATCTGCACAGAAACACTCATTAAAACTGCAACCCAAAGCATTAAGTGTCTCTGTGTGTGTGTGTGTGTGTGTGTGTGTGTGTGTGTGTGTGAGTGGTTCCTTACTTTGGCCTTAATACGTTGGCGAAATTCTTGCTCACTCAAAGGTTGGTCTTCCTCTTCTACATCGTACTTATCCCTGGAGTATAAACACATAACTGGGTTACGCCCAAACTCTGAGATGGAGCGGTCTCGCATTTCATATAAATTAAGAATTTAACTAGAAACACAGTGTAAAGCTCTGCCGGTTGGATGTCACTGCGTGGTCAAACCCATTACGCATGGGACATCCCACAACTACAAGGTGTAAAGCTCCGCAGGTGTGAAGTGCCATCATCACAGTGTGTGTAGGTCATGTGACACACTGGAAGAACATTATGAGTGAGAGACATTGAGGGAAAGAGATAGAGGGGACACAGGGTTTAACCCCCAGTAGAGCGGACTGACCTCTTTGCTCTTTCCAGGATGGATCTCTTGTGCATCTCAGCTTGCTTATGAATCTGCACAGAGTCATACGAGAAAAATTAAATGTGTGTGTGTGTGTGTGTGTGTGTGTATGTGTTTGTGTGTTTCCCTACTTTGGCCCTAATGCGCTGGCGAAGTTCTTCCTCATTCAAAGGTTGGTCTTCCTCTTCGATATTGTATTCATCCCTGGAGTATAAACATAACACAGTTATGCACAAATTCTGATCATTTCATATAAATATATATATATATATATATAAACAAACAAAATCAGCTTCAAATCAACCAGGACACAAATAATGGCACCCCACAAAATTTTGGCGAGACGCATTTCTGGAAGTTTACGTGGCCCTCTTTGATGTAATCTTTACATTTTATGGAGTTTCCTGGGTGTGGCCAAACAAATCAGTTATGTCATGAATGTCTTTGGTAATTTACATCTGATTATTGTTGATTGCTGATTCCTTTTTTGTTTATTGTTTGTATTGACGTACGTACCCAGACACAATGGTCTGTTTGTGCATGTCTGCACTTTGCCCAAGCAGCATCTGGGTCAACAGTCTCGGATCATATTCCTTATCCGGCTCCTGTGAAGATATAAAGATGTGGGATGTGGGACTCCAGTCTACTACAACAAATCTCGTTGAAACGTGGCTCCTGTTTCATCGTTATTGTACCTTGTAGTTGATGTAGGCCTGCAAAGTCAACATCTTGGTGGTTTTCTCCTCCACCAGCGTCAGGTAGGTCATGATGTTATAGTCTGTGATTCCAGGTGGAGAACCAAGCAGCTCATCCACCACTGAGTCGCATGTGAGCTTATTAAACAGGTCAGTCATTTCTACATTAACACACACACACAGACACACACACACACACACACAGTCAGATTCTCGTGATAGATTTCTGAAAGTATTTCAATTACAAGTATCAGATTTAAGGTGAATAAATATCGGCACCAAATACCATTTATGGGAAGGTGAGGATACAGCGTGATCTGATTGATCTACTATTTGAGAATTACATTATAATACTTAAATCAAAACGATGGACAAATGAGATATAAATGAAAGTCTCTCTGGATAAGGGTGTCTGCTGAATAATGTAAATTTTTTTTGTCGAGTATGTATGTTTTCCCTGTGTTTGCATGGGTTTTCTCCAGGGACTCCAGTTTCCTCCCAGCCCAAAGACATGTGCATAAGGCTAATTGGCTGTTCCAAATTGCCCCTAGGTGTGAGTGTGATGTTGTGTGTTCAGAGTCGGATAAGGTAGCCTCCAGCCTGTGTAGGATTAAGCGATTTGACGAATGAATGAATGAATGAATATTTTTGTATGATTTGATTCGATCCGCCCCCTGTCACCGGTCTTAATCTGATCCAGGATCTTGGTGATTTCTTTAGCCTGATTCTGGTACTCCAGGGTCTGCGCTTCAGCATCTGTCCTCTGTTGCTCAAGCTGCCTGAGGCTGTTGCGAAACTCCTGGTCCTGCTCCAGATTCTCCATCTGGATCTTCTCCAGCTCATCTTTCATCTGGATTAACAAGGTTTTTTTTACATTTTTTTTTCTGGGATAACCATGTATGTGATGTCATATCCACATTTTATGGAATTAATAACAGTATAATGATCAGTTTGGCAAACTGCAGATCCAAAGATCAATAAACAGACGAATGCATGAAACACCAAACAGCAGTATAAGGTGAAAAAACTTGTAAACTGGTAATAATAAAAAAAACCAGTATATTTTTGACTTACTGCTCTGATTTGCCTTTTTATATCCTCAGCCTCTGTTTTCTGCTCATTCACGTAATTTAAAAGCGCACAGTGCCTGTCTTCATCTGCACAAAACAAAATATAAAACATATCATTGAAAAAAAATCAAGAACTAAAAAGACAGACTGTATTACAAACAGGGATCAGATAGTGCTGACTCACCCTGTTTAAGTCTGGTGGCTAGCATATCCAAATTGTTCTCGCCGGTCACATCCTTGAGCTTCTGCAAAACCTCCTCTAAAATCTCCATCTCCATTCCCTGCTGCTTCTTAACTGCTGACATCATCATCATCATCATCATCACATCATCAAATATCACATCATCATCATCATCACATCATCACATCATCATCATCATCTCATCATCATCATCATCACATCATTATCATCTCATTATCATCATCACATCATCATCATCATCATCATCACATCATCATCATCATCATCATCTAATCATCATCATCACATCATCACATCATCATCATCTCATCATAATCATCACATCATCATCACATCATGACATCATTACCATCATCACATCATTATCATCATCACATCATCATCATCATCATCATCACATCATCATCATCATCTCATCATCATCACATCATCATTATCATCATTATCACATCATCACATCATCATCATCATCATCACATCATCACATCATCATCATTATCACATCATTACATCATCATCACATCATCATCATCATCATCATCTCATCATCATCATCACATCATCATCATCATCATTATCACACCATCATCACATCATCACATCATCATTATTATCATCACATCATCATCACATCATCAGCATCAATTCATCACATCATCATCACTTCATCATCCCCATCATCATCATCACCATAATCATCACATCACCATCATCATCACCATCATCATCACATCACCACCACGTCGTCACTATCATCATCACATCATCATCATCATCATCATCACCATAGTCATCACATCACCATCATCATCATCACCATCGCATTGTCATCATCATCATCACCATAATCATCACATCACCACCACATCGTCATTATCATCATCATCATCATCATCATCATCACATCACCATCACTATCATCACCATCATCGCCATCATCATCATAATCATCACATCACCATCACCATCACATCGTCATTATCATCATCACCATCATCACATCACCATCACCATCACCATCATCATCGTCATTATCACCATCATCATCACATCACCATCACCTCATCATCATCATCATCATCATCACCATCATCACATCATCATCATCATCATCATCATGATTATCACATCATAATCATATATATATGTAAAGTCTAAGGAAGTAATTGCCTTCTGTGTAGCTCCAGAAGTACTGGCACCTTATTAAAAACATATAAATGAACACTTTGTATCACAGTTAATTTTTGCCACTCGTATAAATTCTTGTGAATAAATTATAACAAGAGCAAATTTCTACATTTATATATTTTACTGTTTAATGTTCTCCTGTTGATTGTTCAAAAGTGGTCAATCATGACTTCCTGTTCCACTGAAGAGTAAATATAGAGTAACACACAGGTCAATAATAATAATCATTTATGATTAGATACAGAACAGAACCTCATCTATTGAGGCAATACTCCTTACTCTGTATTTACCAATGAATATACAGAGTGATATTCTGCAGAATACAGTAGAAATGATATTAGGTTAGCAAAATTTAATATTTGTTTTATTTCCAAACAATTTCCTCCACTTAAAGGTTACATTTCTCTCATATTATTGTAATCCACTTGACTAAATGTTTAACAAAAGGCCAGTGTTTCTGGTGTTGTCTCACCATGTTGGCGGCTCAATAAGTTGTCCAGTTCCGTTCTCTCATTGCACTTGGTAGCCATGAAGGCTTGAAGGTGCTTCTCATCTGCAATTCGCCTCTTCAGGTTCTTCATCTCATTGGTGTACTGCATCTCCTCTCTCGCTGCATTATCCTTCATCATCGTCATCTTCGTCTGGGCATCCATTCTGAACATCAAATCAAACAAACAAAAAAAAAAAACATTGTTGAATTACTAGAATTTCAGAATCACTGACTGTCACAAGCACATGGCTAGTACCTAGCTAGCTACGTACTTTGAAGAGGGAGGACTACCTTGCTGAGAAAGCAAAAATTAAGGAGAACTGATGCAATTGTTATGTTAGCTGTATGTACTCTGATACCCTTGTATGTAAATTTTTGTACAAATAATAATAAAATGTAATATCTATTTTTCTGCTAATAACAGCAATATTCATAATATAAAATTAAGTTTACAGCTTAGGGCCACAGCGCTTTGGCATTCTGCTGCGGCGCGCAGCCATCCATCGTATATGATATTTATAAGGAACACTGATGTATGCCATTCGTGCAATAATTGTGCCAGTTAACCAATAACAACAATGCAATATCAATAGTTATTTTATGGCTGTCACCAATCAGAAACAAGAAAATCTCCTGAATGAATAATGTCCATTATTCTTAGGTAGTAAACCAGTCAGCAGCTCTGTATTGCAGAGCTCCGTATAGGCATAGAACATGACTTTGATGGTTGTCCTGTATCCATGCCTGAGTTAATGCTGCTTGACTATTATATATTGCTGAATTGTATTGCAATAAAAAAGCAATACCCCCATTTCATATATTAATAATGAAACTATAAACCACCATCACTCAGACTTGCACAGAATAAACACAATGTAACTCAGGTAGGCAGACAAACTTCCGTCAAGCAAAACAACACCAAACATGAACGATATCACAAAACATAAATTGGTTAAAAATGGATATTTAAACGAACAAGACAGGTGATACAAATAAAGGCAAATATCACAGAGTGAAAGATAATGAAAAGAAAACTCAGTGTTGAATTTTCTTGCTTTCGTGCTGGACCATAGATGGGAACCACAGGGAGGAGTTATTTATTTATTTCCTCCAGGACTGAAGTTGACTCAGGCATTAAAGGAGCCAAGCTACTCTTATAGCAGAGCTCTCGCACGAGTGGAGCCCCATAGATAAGGGATAACGTAATGAACATCTTTTTTGAATGTCAAGTGTCCCTCTGTCCATCTGTCCGAATTGAATATCTGAGTGACGGTAACTCCTTCTACTCTATCTTTTCCTCCAAACTGTTAATTGTTTCAAGCTATTAAATGAAGTATGCCTTTTTTAACAATGTAAACAGGATTCTATGTGCGATATGCAGTAGGTATCATAATTTCTTTAGCTGGCAAAGTAAACGATTACTGCCACGCAGTGCATTACTCATTTGAATGGAAAGGCGTTTCTGGTGCATATAACATGCTTACGGAAGTGAATCTACTGAGCGGACTGGCATCTCGCTACCCTGTGGTGATAATGGAGCTTGCATCCTATGGTCACTCACTCACATGTTTGGTTCACTCAGTTTAATTCCCTTTAATTAACAAGTATTTAAAATGTATTAATCTTGATATATGTAGGATATGTGTATGGGTTTTGAGAGTTCCCACCAAAAACCATTTATGTGGGACTATCAAGTAAGGGAAACCATATGAAAGCTCCACTTTTAGGCACTGCAAAAATCTATATATTATGTATACACACAAACACACATACAAATATATATGTATATATAAAATATAAAGTGCAAATTTCACCTGGCATCATAAGCTGCATTTGATAGAGCAGTGAGTTCACTAATCTCCTCCTGGACTTCCTGAAGCTCCTGTAACACAGAAAAATCTCATACATCATGATGTATGATACAAACCACATCACATATATACCATATTACACTATAAACCCCCACCAAAATATAAACCCCACTGACACTATAAAGCCCATCACACTATAAACCCCATCACTATAAACCCCATTACACTATAAACCCCATCACATCATAAACCCCATCACTATAAACCCCATCACACTATAAACCCCATCACTATAAACCCCATCACTATAAACCCCACAACACTAAAAACCCCATCACATCATAAACCCCATCACTATAAACCCCATCACACTATAAACCCCATCACTATAAACCCCATCACT
>JAQMYF010000023.1:1576127-1589055 GCA_030014195.1 Neosilurus mollespiculum | reverse complement strand
TCTTCATCTTCATCACTTCACTCCTCTTCATTTACATCGTCACTCCTCTTCTTTCTCATCATCAACAACTCTCTGTGGCACCATCCCCCTCTTCATCTTCATCACTTCTCTTCATCATTATCACTCCTCATCATCACTTCTCTTCATCATCACTTCTCTTTATCTCCATCACTCCTCTTCATCTACATACCTCCTCATCATTCATCATCATCATCACTCCTCTTCATCTCCATCACTCCTCTTCATCTACATACCTCCTCATCACTCATCATCATCATCACTTCTCCTCATCTCCATCACTCCTCTTCATCTCCATCACTCCTCTTCATCTACATACCTCCTCATCACTCATCTTCATCATCACTCCTCTTCCAAAAAATCCTCTCAGTGACAACATCTCCTCTTCATCAGCACTCTTCAGCACTCCTCATTATTCATCGCTTCTCTTCATCATTCATTATTCATCATCATCATTTCACCTCCTCTTCAGCACTCCTCATCATACATCACTCCTTCCTTTTCCTCATCCCTCTTCACCATTTATCTTCATCACTCCTCTTCTTCACTCCTTAATCATCACTACTTCCTTTTACTCACTCCTCTTCATCACTTCTCATCATTCGTCACTCCTCTTCTTCACTCCTTAATCATCACTCCTTCCTTTTCCTCACTCCTCTTCACCATTTATCTTCATCACTCCTCTTCATCACTCCTTAATCATCACTCCTGTTCCTCTTCATATTCATAGTCATTATTCCTCCTCCTCTTCATCACTTCTCATCATTCATCACTCCTCTCTCTCTTCATTACCATTCATCATCAAACACTTCTCTTCACATTCCTTCCCTTTAGTAACGACTGTTCCGAACTCTGCGGGGTGCTGGGATGGACTTACTTGTGCAGACGGACTTGGATGCCGTTGATAACTGCTTGCAGATCTAGTTTATCGTTTGTTATTTATTATACATCTTTATTCGACCAATCATAACCCAGAGTGCATTTTAATTGGTTGAGAAAGTTGCCTGTAAGCCATGTATTCCTTACCGAGCATCAAAAGCAGATCAAAACAAGTCTGCGTAACACTCACGGCCTTATCTACGAGATATGTTTGAAATATTAGAACAGGAGAATGACTGCTTTATTCTCCCAGGTGTGCGATGTCTCCAGCAGGTACAGAGGGCGGCTGCGTTCAAATCCTCATCTCATCAGAGTTAAACAGTTTCTGACATGATTAATAAATTCAGAATGTTTCCCAATTTTTGTAAACTCTTTAAACGCCTCTCTCTTAAAGATCTCAAGCAATTGAACATCAGAATAACAAAACAATAACACTACAGCACTTACTGTAGGTACAGATAGTACTCGGTGAGGTCATTTTTGAGATACCCGCGCGATTAAAGCTAACAAGCATAACTTTAACGAGCATTTATGAAACGATTTATCTGTTAGCAGGATTACACAAAAACTAACGATCTGATTTTCATCAAACTTGATGGGGGGTGGGGCCTGGGCCTGGAAAGAACCCATTCAATTTTGGAGGTTATTATCCGTGTATGGGATCGTGTTTTTAAAAAATCTCCATCTTTAATTAACATGGTGCAAAAAGTTCATCAGACGCCCACTAGGAGGAGACATTTCATTATAACTATGCCAGGTTAGAATAATCCTGGTGGGCACAAACGGATTGCTAAAAGCGGAGCTCTGAAAAAATGACCTTCTCCAGATACAAGGTTTCAATGTTAATTCGTTTTTGATGACCCCGTTGATAAAGTAATGTCATGTAACCATCACGCTATGACCTCCTCCTCCCCAAAGTTTTGATATTGTCTGAAAGTGTTACCTTTAATGGAAACCCAATATCACCACAGGGTATCGAGATGCCAGTCTGCTCAATAGATTCATTTCCGTGAGAACGTTATACACGCCAGAGACGTCATGCGCTTCTACACTGTGGTTGGGTTAAAAGCCTTCCTATTCAAATGAGTAAAGCACTACACAGCTGTAATAGTTTATTTTTAGCGCTAAATAAACAAAGATACCTACTGCATATCGCACATAGAATTCTGATTATGTTCTTAAAAAGTGTATTTTATTTTATTTTATAATAAAAAAACTGTATTTTATTTTATGGCTTGAAACAAGTGACAGTTTGGAAGGGAAGATAGAGCAGACGAAGTTACCATCACATCACTCAGACATTCATTCCCATTATGACGGTTATATACCGGCACAGATGCAATGTTCACGACACAAAAAATCAGACTGATGCTCTACCAATTTCTCTTCAGTATCCACTTGAAGGGCCGCTCTTCATCAACATCACTCCTTTTCATCATTGCTCCTCTACCTCCTCATCACTCCTTCATTACTCATCTTCATCCTCACTCTTCTTCCTCTTTACCACCCCTCTTCATCACCACTCATTCTCTTCATAGGTCTCATCGCTTCTCTTCTCCTCTTCTATGTTCTGTTCTCGTTTCTTCTCACCTTTTATTAAACATTATGAAACCCGACGCTTGGGCCCTGGACACCACTGCTTGCAGCTTTATGAATATGTATCATTTATTTACGGCGGCACGGTGCTGTACTGGTTAGCACATCCACCTCATAGCTGGGTTCAAGAGGGTGTTTCTGTGTGGAGCATGTTCTCCCTGTGCTTGTATGGGTTTTCTCCATGTACTCTGGTTTCCTCCCTCAGTCCAGAGACATGCATAGTAGGCTAATTGGCTGTTCCAGATGTGAGTGTGATTGGTTGTGTGTGTGTTGGCCCTGTGATGGTCTGGCCCAGAGTGTCTTTGCCCAGTGTTGGCTGAGATGGGCTCCAGCCTTACCCAATTGGATTAAGCGGTCTGGCAAATGAGTGAGTAATTGAATTAATTAATAAATAATTTTCTCGATTTCTTTTAGAAACAAAATTTTAAGCTCAAACTTTAGTAACAAAATGTCTATAAAAGGCTTAATATTCTAATAATATTCTAATAATCTTCTTAATATTCTAGGCAAACCCCACACAGAAACTCCCCGAGCCCGAGAATCGAACCCGGGACCGTCTTGCACAATATAATTAGCCTCGAATGTTAATCTGAAGTTTTACATACTCCACCTGTAGGCACTTTTACCCTCACAGCTCTGTGCTTTAGGTTTTCGTTCAGTTTGGCATGTGCTCTTAAAAAAATCTATAAGCCATGAAATATGGAGGCGCGCCCTTTAATCATGAGATATGACAGAATGCTGTCTGCTGTGTGTGTGTGTGTGTGTGTGTGTGTGTGTGTGTGTGTGTGTTTAGGAATGCGGTTCGCTGCATACGTACCATGCAAAAAAACAGAAAATCATACACACAGACACCCTGCTAACACACGTTACATGTAAAATTAATCTCTCTCTCTCTCTCTCTCTCTTTCTCTCTCTCTCGACCACTCACACTTTAAAGCACCTTTAAGCAACTTTACCCCTTTTGCAACCTTGTCCCTGACGCTCTAAACACGTGCGCACGCACAGTGCGATGGTAAGAAAGACGGGAGCAGCTCTTTTGTTCTACACGAACAGTTACGCAACCGACTCCTTAGCAACGGCCAAACTGACTGAATTATAGAATTGTAAACACAGCGAGAGTGACGCTAAGCACAAAATTACAGCTGCGTGCAACACGTATATCACTCACAGATTCGATAGCGGGCCTGCACGACACATGCTAGTTAGCAAAGTTGATGTGATTGCTTGGTTTCTGCGTATGTGTCATGGTTATGGGTCTGCTAGCAAAAGTCGTTGGCTACGTAGCCATGGATTAGCAATGGCATGGTCTCCAAGTCCAACTCTACATCAAATTCACGTTTCCTTATAACGTTTTTTTTAGGCAATGGGCGGCACTGTGGTGTAGTGGGTACGCACGTCCACCTCACAGCAAGAAGGTCCTGGGTTCGCGTTCGTGGCTCGGAGAAGGTGTTTTTGTGTCGAGTTTGCATGCTCTTGCCATGCATGGGTTTTCTCTGGGTAATCCAGTTTCCTCCCACAGTCCAAGACATGCACATTAGGCTTACTGGCTTTTCCAAATTGCCCCTAGGTGTGAGTGTAAGTGTGAGCTTTTATGCATGTGTTGGCCCTGTGATGGACTGGTGAGATGCTTGGGTTGTTCTCCACCTTTGCCCAGAGTCGGTCGAGATAGACTTCAGCCCCCCTTGTGACCATATTAGGAACTGAGTGAGGAAGTGTGGATTTAGACAATTGGTATGTGCTAGAACATGGCCATTGTACGTTTCTATGTGGAGTTTGCGTGTTCTCGCTGTGCTTGCATGGGTTTCCTTCAGGTACTCCAGTTTCCTCCAACAGTCCAAAGACATGCACAGTAGGCTAATTGGCTGTTCCAAGTTGCCCCGAGGTGTGAGCATGAATGGTTGTATACCTTGGGATGGACTTGTGAGCACCACCTTTGCTTGAAGTCGACTGAGATAGGCTCCAAATTTTAGGAACGTGTCATGTATGCATGTTTGGATTAGTTTTGATTTTCTGCCGCACCGTCTGATTTTCTGAAAGCAGGATGTATGCATAGAGACTTAAGGTTCACTCAGATCATGTATTTAAGTGATCGCTATCATGATCGAAAGAGACATGAATTAATTCCTTCTTCTAAAAAATCACGTATTGCAGCTTTAATGCTCCAAATCAGAATTTATTCAAATTAAATTTCCGCTTTCGTTTGCTTTAAAAAAGTTTCCCTTTGTTTTCAAGAGATAAGGCAGGATACAGGAAGGGTATGTCTCCGATGTCTTTCATCAGAACCTTGCAGTCACACATTTTTTCTGCTTTCATAAAGCCTGACTTTCCAGTTTAACCCATTTCTGTCTTCCTTTCTTTTTTTCTTTTACTTTTTCTTTTCTTCTTTTTTTTTGGAACCCTAACACATGTTCTGCATGCATTAAAGGCTTTTACGGCTTAAGAATGACCGCAATTATAAAATCCTGGCCAGAGAAGGTGTGTGTAGAATAGCAAGAATATGCACCCCCCCCTCCCATATCATTACCCCCCTCCCCCATCACACATGCCCAAGTAGACAATAGAGTTCATTATGAATGTGATACACACACACACACGGATCACAGGTGAGCAGGATGCCAACATGTTGCACAATAAGTGCGCAGGAATATCAGCGAGTATATCCGCATTTGGTTCTATCCTGAGAAATAAATCTATCTGTGTTTATTTATTTACTTCAAACCAACAATCAGGAAAATAACTATGAACATTCAAAATACTGTATATGCACTTTTCTGTATTTATTTATTTATTTATTTATTTTTGCCACTTATACAGTGATGACCAACACAAATCTGTTTCTAAATAATCAGATTTATGGTCTTTGTAGCAATAATAAAATGTTTGGTCTTGTTAAAAAAGCATGCAAGAGCTTGTAAACTAAAACAATAAAATCACCAAATAAACCCCCCCCTACACACACACACACACACACACACACACACACACACACAGATCCACTTAATCCTATTAGGTTCGTGGGGAGGCTGGAGCCTGTCTCAGCCGACTCCGGGAAAGGGTGGGGTACACCCTGAACAGTTCTCCAGTCCATCGCAGGCCGACACACACACAACCATTCACACTCACTGTTACAAATAGGGAGGACCCTGAGGAGACCCAGGAGAACATGCAAACTCCACACAGAAACACCTTTGCCGAGCCTGGGACTCGAACCCAGGACATTCTTTTATTGCAAATTGAATTTGGCACAGTGTCCATTTGGTACCAGACTCCCATGTTCTAGCACGTACCAACTGTCTGATTTCACTCTTCCTCATTAGTTCCTGCACTTTCATGCAATTTGGAAAAAAACTGCACGTTTGGGGGTGTTTAGGTGATTTCTGAATGCTTCAGTTAAAAAGAAGAAAAATAATCATTTTCTATAATGTAATTAATCGCAGGATTTTTAATAATCTCATCAAAATCTCCTTTAAACAGCATGATTATCGTTTTTCTTCTTCTTTTTTCCACTAAATCCGATCCTTTGTCGCTGTAATGCACATGAATATATAAACACTGAACCTACTGTGTAAACCATTTTTGCAAGACTGGTGTCAAACCTCACCCACGGTGACAGGAGAAAGGACACTGAGAACATCCTACAGAGCTGGTTCTGCAAGTCGGAGAGGACAAACCTTTATACCTTTTATGATCACTGTCAGCGGCTGACGCTCCAGCATGGTGCACTTCTGCAAATTCATATCAGTGTGCATTAAAAACAAACAAACGACAAAAGGTGCACATGGAGCGACAATACCTGTCTCTAAAAGGACTTTTATTAATTTTTTCATTAGCTCTGACTATTTGGTGTCACTGCAGGATGTTACAATCATCAGCAAATTCTGTAAAAAAACAAAAACAAAACCCAATAATAATCCATATGCTCACTCGAGATGTTCAGGGTGTACCTCGCCCTCGCCCAGAGTCGGCTGAGATAGGCTCCAGCCCCCCCGCGGCCCTAACTAGGTTTAAGCGGTTCAGAAAAAGAATGCATATGCACACGCTCCACATTTCTCTCATTACTTTTATTTCTGCTTCATGCATCATTTATTCTCTACTTTTATTCTAAACTTTTTCTAAATAATTCATTGCACAGATGAGACCGAACCCTAATCCTGTCTGGAGTTATCTTGATTACACTTTCTAAGGAATATATTACTGCACATTTAAGTTTATTCTCTTTATTTATTTACGTGCACGTGCTGTAAATCAAAGCAATTATCATCTATATATATATATATATATATATATATATATAAAGAAAAATAAACAGATTCATTCACTAAATCCTGTTGTAATATTCATGAGATGAATCTGCTGCAGCGTTCAGTGAGCGATGGACAAGTTGGTTGCTATAGCAACAGGTAAAACAAACATTGCGTGGGCTTATTTCATGCGGATGAAACAGTAGAAGCACTGCTGCCATTCAGAGAGACACGCTGTCGGAGCATGAGGAGGAGGAGGAGGAGCACGCAGAACAACAGTCAGAGTTCTCCTAAACAAATCCACATTGCATGTGGTCGTGATGGCCTGGTGTTTTTATCGACTGTTTGGATTCCAAACAAAAGCCTCCTTTTTTTTTTTTTTTGGTAAATAGAGCATAGACTGTAACATTATTTAAATATTTATCCGAAGCTAAGCAGACATGCAAGTATTTCCATGCGGCTGCCAGGCATTATGGGTATCTCAGATAGTTTAAATAAGGAATGCATCACTAAAAGGTTGTTATAGGAAAATAATCAGCCGACAGATTT
Organism: Neosilurus mollespiculum; assembly: GCA_030014195.1. Taxonomy (NCBI): domain Eukaryota; kingdom Metazoa; phylum Chordata; class Actinopteri; order Siluriformes; family Plotosidae; genus Neosilurus; species Neosilurus mollespiculum. The sequence goes on along the minus strand of JAQMYF010000023.1, from coordinate 1,581,772 downwards.
ATGGTTATTCCTTTTGGCAGAAATGTTGTTGCTAAAATAAGAAGCAAGTGTTACAGTCAAAACCTCCAAAGAGCATTGAGCTGGCTGTAGAAGATGTTCACGAGCACTTCTGTATTATTGTACGGAAGTACAGTAGGAGTCTCATTCCAGTCCCCAAGATAGAGTGAACACTAATATACCCCTAGGCCTAATTATTGGACCCCAAGGTAACTTTGGGATCCAATAATTAGGCCTAGGGAATACGTTAGTGTTCATAGAGCATAGAGTTTTATAAGGAAACGAGCTGTAGGTGTTACTGAGACTCTTCCACGACCAGCTTCAGTTCTTCTGAAGGCTTTAACTGCCACCCTTGTTTAATTTTTTTGCAGCAAATCCCACTTTTTGGGTGGGTGATGCCATTTTTTACATTTTATTTTTAGAATATAAACGTATTGACTTCATAAATGCTGAATTGCTTAGCCAACACTGGGCGAAGGCGGTGTACACCCTGAACAGCTCACCAGGCCATCGCAGGGCCAACACGCACACACACTCTCTCTCTCTCACATTACTGTGCATGTTTTTGGACTGTGGGAGGAAACCAGAGTACCCAGAGGAAACCTACACAAGCACAGGGAGAACATGCAATCTCAACATAGACACAGCCATGCCAACCTTCTTGCTCTGAGGTGGACATGCTGACCATTATACCACTGTGCTGCCCAGGTCTTTAACTACAAATGGGCCGTGGTGGCTGAGTGGTTAAAGCTCTGGGATAATGATCAGAAGATCGAGGGTTCCCAGTACCACCAAGTTGCCACTGTTGGGCCCTTGAGTAAGGTACCACTGTGCCGTCTCAGTTGTATAACAATGAAAATGTAAATGAGGGCGTCCGCCAAATGGCATAAATATAAATGTAAATGATATTCATAGACTTGAAACCGAATTTTGGTGATGGATCTTTAATGACTGGATTACAGTATGACATTTTATTACCTCCACCAAGGACATTACAGTTTACCTGTGTAAACTGCATTTGTGTGTGTGTGTGTGTGTGTGCGCGTGTGTAAGCAGGATTACACGAAAAGCTATTTTTGGGTTTTCACGAAATTTCTACTGGAGTTGCAGCTTTGGACAAGGACGACCCCATTAGATCTTGGAGATGATCCGAATAAAATTCTGGATCCAGGAATTTTTTAAAGGATTCTATAACATTGAGAAAAAGACCAATTTTTGACCTTTTGGTTCATGTAGAGGATTGCTGGGCTTGGTGAAGGTTTGCGCTCTCCGAGTGCTCTTTCTGCTTGTTGAAGATGAAGCATGAGTGTTTCCCTTTTTTTAATTAACTCAAAATGTTTTGTTTCCTTGAACAGACACCAGTCGCAGTCAGGAACTCCAGGTCTGACACACACCTCCTCTCCCACCCATAAACACTGACCAGAAATATAGAGAGAAATAAATCCATGTGTGTTATGGAGAATAAATGGCTCTTATTCATGCTGGACGTCTGTTATTTGTCCATTAGCTTCATCAGGCATCACAGCCTGACAGATGTCAGGGGATGACTTTCCCCTGGGCAAACTGAAAAAACAGTGTGTGTGTGTGTGTGTGTGTGTGTGTGTGTGCATGCATGCGTACTGTATGTGGGGTTAAAACCGCAGTGTTTTCATTTGTATTCTCGATCTTGTGTTTACGTTTGAGTCATGTAGATCAGAAAGTGTATCGAGCACGCCAAGGTCAATGTTTTGATTTACAGCCCTTTCTCACAGAATGAGTCAGAGAGATTTATCATATCATCTCGAAATATACGACTGTTTACCAGAAGCGGTGTGTGTGTGTGTGTGTGTGTGTGTGTAGCACAGAAACAGAGCTGATGGTGATAAAGCAATATAAAGAAAAACAAAAACTTGGAAGAAGGAAATTCTACAATGTGGGATGTGAAGTGAAAAATCTGAGGGCCAGGAAGAACAGAAGAAAGATCCATTGGAAGGAAAAGGATAATTGCATGGGATTCCTCCAGGTACTGTGGTTTCCTCCTACAGCCCAAAAACATGCTAATTGACTGTTTCAAATTGCCCTTAGTTGTGAGTGTGAATGGTTGTGTGTGTGTGTGTGTGTGTGTGTGTGTGTGTGTGTGTGTGTGTGTGTGTGTGTGTGTGTGTGTGTGTGTGTGTGTGCTGGTCCTGCAATGGTCTGGTAAGCTGTTAATGGTATATCTAGCTCCCATGTTGGCGAACATTGGCTCCGGCCTCTCTTTAATTTTAATTAATTAATATATGGTTGGCAGTTCTAGGCAATCTGGTTTGAACATTTCAATAACTTCTGATTGCCTCAGATCAAAATCATTCAATCAATCAATAGATAAATAAACTTGTGAAAGAGACTGAAATTGACACTGATAATGTACAGGGTAATTTAGTGGGATTATAAGTTAACAAAGTTATCACTGATTTCAGAAAGTGTGGCTTGTCTGGAAAATAGACTTTTCATGGTAGTGGATTCATGAGGGTTGGGCCTTATAATTAGGTTTTTGAATAACACTGATGGCTATGTAGGAGTCCTTTTTAAAATCACTAGGGATGATGACAACTTTTTTCACCTTGTTGCTTCTTATGTTGTCTGTACAAGTACAAGTACACAAGCCTACAGATCTTAGAGAAGTTCAGAATAATGCCATTCAGAAACAAAACCACTGGGAAATCCTGCATAGGTAAGGAAGACAAAAGATAAACATTCAAGACAAATACAATGACAGCACTGCCATCCAGTGGACTAATGGATGCTTGCTATGCTCAAATTTATGGTGATCTTTTAGGTATAAAGGATTTGATAAAACCAGACACTTTCTTGTATCACTAATAAAAATAGCTGAACATTTAACTAAGGCAGTCAAACACTTCGACTCAATCCTAAGTGGCATCTTCTTGGGTTCATGTGAACAACATGCTTTTTCTGGCTTTGGTCCTGTGCACCCACTCTACTGGACAGTTTCATTCCTCCAGAATGCCCCATGAAGGGTTTAATAATTAGCTGAAGAACTGGAACAGGTATTTCAAGGAATGTTATATCTTGGTATGAGATTGACAAAATAATGAAAACCTCTCACTATGTGAGTATGTAATAAGAGGCAAGACAAGCCTTTGCCTCCAGAACTCCATAAATCATGCTTTGCTGAAGTCCTGAGTGAACTATTTATCAACTGAGTTCTCTGATGGATTGGTTAGGGTTAGGGTTAGGGTACATTCTCAGTGATATTTAAATGGAGTGAATATAAGGGACATGGATGGCAATTGTTTTTATTGTAATGTATATTAATCCACTCTTGAACAACTTTAGCAGTTCTGGTCTTGGGAACATTATTATCCTGAAATATATACCTAAATAGTCTTACTGTAGGCACCATAACACAGAACCATAAATAAAAGATTTTGAACAGAATAATTAATGCATTCATTCATTTGCCAAATTTCTTTTATCCTACAAGGTCATGGGGAGGCTGGAGCCTAACTCAGCCAACTCTAGGCAAAGACAGGGTACACCCTTAACAGCTTGCCAGTCCATAGCAGAGCCAACACACACACACACACTCAACCATTCACACTCACATTTAGGGGCAATTTGGAACAGCTGGGTCAGCCTAAAGTGCATGGCCTTAGACAAAGGGAGGAAACTGGAGTATCAAGATGAAACCCACACAAGCACAGAGAGAACATTTGAACAATATTAGAAAAACACATACACAGCACAGGTGAAGAGTGGCAGTTAGGTACGCAATTTAAACCTATGTGAGTGTAGACATTATTAAGTTAAAAAAATTTTAAAACCTCAAAAACAAAACAATTATTAACAAAGTATTGGCACATGTTCTTATATCTTCCATAACATCAACGCCGGACAGCAAATATGCCATCTCAGCCTAATAAAACGTATAATATTTATTATTAAAAAAAGTTGTGTATAAATGTTTGAAGTCAAATGGAACTACAATTTACCATACAAACATCTATAATACATATATACTAATATCCATTTCCTACAAGTGGTGGCATGCACAAACTCTTCCAGTAAGATTAGGTCTACCATATGCACTGCCTCAGTTTACGAAAACCATATGCACAATTTGGGTTGGTTTTGTCTTTATTTATTTATATTCATTTAATATTTATTTCAAGCTTTTACAACAAATTTAAAAATATAGAATTTGTGTGTAATTTAAAGGCATGTGATTTACACTTGACAGCATAATCCATAGTTTAAAATTCTATCCACATTATTATTATTATTATTATTATTATTATTATTATTATTATTGTTGTTGTTGTTGTTGTTATTAGACAAAGCTTACATTATTAAATGTATACACATTCAAGAGTAGGATACAATTTTTAATGCCACATTTTTGTGTTAATGCTCCAAATGATTCACAAATACTCACTCATTCATGCATTCATTTGCTGAACCACTTAATCTCATTAGGGTTGCCGGGAGCCTGGAGCCTATCTCAGCCAACACTGGGCAAAGGCAGGGTACACCCTGAACAGCTCGCCAGACCATCACAGAGCAACACACACACAACTATTCACACTCACACACACCTAGGGGTAATTTGCAACAGCCAATGAGTCTAATGTGCATGTCTTTGGACTGTGGGAGAAAACCGTAGTACCCGGATGAAACCTATGAAAGAACAGGGAGTCGCACCCAGGACCACCCGTTTCACAAATACATTAACTCATAACCAGACTGATAAATGAGGCCCATTGTTAACAAACACTCTATTTATTTATAGGTAGAATCATGTTTTAGATCAAGACACATTCAGTATAAGTTCCTTACTGCCCTACTTGTTTATTTAATACAGTATAAATTGAAAAAAAAAAACTTTTTTTACTTCTACCCTAACACTTTTCACAAAACTTCATATGAACTTAATTGTGATAGACAATACAGACAAAAGCTAAATGTTATTTTTAAAGTGTATCTGTTACTCCCAAATTAAAACAATGCTGATTTCACAATATGTGACCTCAAGATGTCATTATAGTCAAACAGGAAATGAAGTCTTACTGTGTATATGACATGCACTGCCCTGCCTTTTAACATTTTATTGGACTGCCTTTAACTTTGAATACAACATGCATTCACTGTGGCATAAGTGAACTTATGCAAAGTCAACTTTTATTTCAGTTCCCAAAGACTTCAACTGGGGTTAAGATCAGGATGTTGTGCTATCAGATAATTTCTTAAAATGATTGCTATGATCCCTGTACCACTCTTTCATTGTGTCAGCCCAAATTTTGCATCTGTGATGTCATTGGAAAAAAATCAGTTGATGTGATAACCTGGTCATTTAGTACATTCAGGTTGTCAGCTGACTTTATTTTATTGCCACATAATGTTACTGAGCCTCGACCTGAACAACTGAAGCAACCCCAAATTATAACACTGCCTTCAGAGGATTATACCATGGCCACTAGAGACTTAGACTTAACTTTATTGATCCCTTTGGGATAACTCCCTCAGGGAAATTTAAATTTCAGGCACCACATAAGAAAAGCAGTACACAGATAGAAAAAAGCAGCACACAGGTAAAGAATAAACAGTAAACACTTAGCTAATATATAAAAGAATAAAAATTATGTATAAATTAAATTACAATTAAGTAA
>JAQMYF010000023.1:1545200-1562049 GCA_030014195.1 Neosilurus mollespiculum | reverse complement strand
ACTGTAAGTCCTAGATAACTGCAACAAGAGAGTCTATATCACCAGCAGCGAAAAGTCATCAAGCTCATATGGGTCTTTATCAGTAGGAGCGAGGGGCTTCCAAGATGAATAACTGTTTAATATTTATTTAAACATATATGGCTATTTATACGGAATAACTATTTAATACGCATCCTCTGATTTCTGCATGAAAAATAAAGTGCTTTCATTATTTTATTTCATTTTCCGCATTGAGAGGAGCCAGTTGAGGTGGCTCAGGCATCTGATTAGAACGCCTCCCGGGTGTGGTGTTTCAGGCATGTCCAACCAGGAAGAGACCCCGGGGTCGACCCAGAACACGCTGGAAGGACTATGCCTCTCAGCTGGTCAGGGAACGCCTCGGTGTCCCCCCAGAAGAGCTGGAGGAAGTGGCTAGGAAGAGGGTCGTCTGGACTTCACTGCTTATTCTGCTGCCCCCGCTACCCCAACCACAGAACAAGCGGAAGAAGAAAAAGAAAATGATGATGATGATGATGATGGTGATGATGATAACAACATCATTTCCTCTTTGTGTGCTATGTGACTCTTGAGCTAAATAAACTCAAACAAACTTAGTTTTAATTTCCATTTAATTGATTTTTATGAACTGCAGAAAGGCTCGAACCCATCACAGCCGACTGGCAGGCGAAGGCAGAGCATCAGAGCGCCACCACACACAACCGTTCTCACTCACACTCACATTCGGAACAGCTGATTAGCCTAATGTGCATTTGGACTGTAGGAGGGAATCCCAGTACTCTGAGGGAACCCACACAAGCATGGGTTATCATACAAGCAAACTCCGATATGACTCAAGGTCATAAGGAGGAAGAAGGGACCAGTCTGACACGCACAGACCTTCACATCCGTCAAAATATCACCTCATTTTTCGTTTTTTTGGGGGTTAGACCACTGTGGCTCTCAGCCCTTCATTTTATGCATGTAAACATAAATAATAATCATCTGAGTTCCTATGAACTTCTTCTATCAATAAATATAAAATAAATACTTAATTACAATAAATTTCACAATTTTAAAAATTTTGCTTATTCGGCACTTCTGTCATGAAGGGGATGAGCTGCTGCTATAGATGATTAATTCACACCTTCTGACCAATCAGAACTTATTAAACCCTCTAGCTTGAGCTGCACGGATGAAGTTAAAATTTCCCATTCAGTTCCAGGTATTTTAAATAAAGATGAAGTACGGTGGTATCTCTTAGAAATAAAATGGAATCAGATCCACAACATCTTTCTGAAACCATTTGTTTCCTCCTGTACACGAGTGTTAATGACCCCCTGCACCATTATTGTTATTCTTATTGTAAACAGATACCGAACCAAAACAAGATGTAGAGCAGGTGAAAAAGAGATTACAAGCCTGTGAGCTGTGAGTGTTTTTAACGGGAAACCTTTACATTCATCTTAAATGAACTAAGAATGGAAGATAAAACACATCGGACATTCACAAGCGAATGGCGAACTTTAACGCATGTACTGTGTCTTTAAAAGGCAGGATGGGGCGGAGTCTCCACATTGATAAATCTATTCTAAGATTTATCTCATGAATGATGTGTCTGTGAGTCTCTTCAGTTATTTTTTAAATTTTATATCTTTGTATTTTAGCCTGAAGGTCAGGGTTCGTGTCAGTGCACTTAAGCCTCCCACTGAGAGCCCCCTCGACCCTGTGTTTATGTATTTACACCAATAACATGCTGAAATCTGGGTGTGTCTTCCTCAGACTTTACATCCTGCACTGAACTACTGTTTAATACATCACCGGATTGCAGGAGGCCCTTAGACCAGTTTAAATAAACATTGTGTTGGCGTAATTTATGGCTCTCTTAGACCCACACCATTTTTTTGGGAGGGGAAAAAACACAGTTGAGAATCCAAGCAGCAACCCAGATGTCTTTAGTTGACACCTACTTCAAAACAAACATCTGGCAAAGTTGTTTCTCTGCATTAGAGTAAAACCAGGTTCCAGCACTGAACAGATCTCCTTTATAAACATATCGTGCGCTGAGAATTAACTGGACCCGTCTCCGCCTTTGTTCAAATGGAGATAAGTCCGGTTAATTCTCAGCCCACCGTACACACACACACACACACACACACACACACACACACACACACACACACAAACATATATATATATATATATATATAATTTATATATAACATATACAGTTTATAAAATCGTGCAGTGGTTGGCACGTCCACCTCTCAGCAAGAAGGTCATGTTTTCGATTCCCAGGCTCGGGAAGTTTCTGTGTGGAGTTTTGGCATGTTCTCTTTATGCTTGCATGGGTTTCCTCCGGGTACTTCGGTTTCCTCCCACAGTCCAAAAACATGCAGGCAGGCTGACTGGCCGTTCCAAATCACCCCTATGTGTAAGAGTGAATGGTTGTATGTGTGTTGGCCCTGCGATGGTCTGCCAATCTGTCCAGGGTGTACCCCACCCTCACCCAGAGTCAGCTGAGATGGGCACAAGCCTCCCCGCGACCCTAATTAGGATTAAGCAGCTTAGAAAATGAATGAATGAATGAGTTTATAAAATCCATTAATGGTCAATGTTTCCCACTTTTTCTTTCACAATGAACTGGACGTGTGTAGCTGTATCACATGGCTGGCTCACTGTATCATAACACAGTGTGGAAGATTGGGCGGCACAGTGGTGTAGTGGTTAGCATGTCTGCCTCACTGCAAGAAGGTCCTGGGTTTGAGCGTTAGTGTGTGTGACCTTTTGTATGTTCTCCCCATGTGTTTTTGGGGGCTCAGTGGTTAAGGCTTGAGCAAGGCCCCTAACCCTCAACTGCTCTGTTGTATAAATGAGGTAATGAGCGGTGGAGCGAACAGACGCATTCACTGACCCTTCACGTGGCACCAGCTGGTAGATCCTTGTTGTTGTATAATAGGGCCTAATGTTGGGTTATGTTACACTACCTGAATGACGTGTTTACGCTAGTACTATTAATAACATTACTACTGTTATGACATTAGTTAGTATGCCATTAGTGGAGAAATCCGAATTTAAAAACATACCTCTTCCGAGTCTTTGGACACTCGCATGCTCTGTCTAACTTGAAGACGAAGTTGAACTTGCTGATGATGTAATTAGATCCTGGCGTTAGACCTATTGAAAAGTTCCTGTCTATGTAAATGTGATAACTATCGCAATATTACTTCATTTTAGTACAATTTCCTGCTCTCAAATGTCTAGTAGTAATAACATCAACAATATATCGCCCACGCCAAAGGTAATAACTAGGTCCCAGCGTGTACTCGTGGACTGCGGACAGACAAACACACCAGGCTTGTGCAAAGTTTCCGAATTTGGAATTTCAATTCAATTCATTTGAAGGATTGGAATTTGAATTGAAATTCCAAATTCGGAAACTTTGCACAAGCAAAGTTTATACATCTATTATACATTTGAAGGATTGGAATTTGAATTGAGTTGGCTCCACCTCACAGGATGTTGAATTGGAATTTGAATTTGAATTACCTTAAGTGGAATTAAATTTACTGCAATTCAGAGAAATTCCTAATAGCCAAGTAATAGGAAGGTTTTGGCTTAAATACTAAAAATACTTTACAAACACTAAACTTAAACACAAATTCCCTCCATTTTTAAAAATTTGTAATATTCTTTGTAATAAAAAAATGAACAAATGACACAAAATTGTGGTAAATGCAGTAATTATTTATTACAGTTCTTAATTTAGAGGGTAACATTGTTGCATCTAATTGTCAGAAGTTCCTCAAAGGTTTTATCATTGAGACGATGTCTTTCTGGTCGGAATATCTTTCCTGCAACACTAAAGATCCTCTCAACAGGTGCAGAGGAAAACACCAACAGATCAGCATCCTCTGTCAGGCCTGGTTTACTCTCTCACGTAGACATGGAGCTGATGCAAGGCTCTGTCAGCTGGCACAGTAGCTGATTGGCTTTCGATGTAGGAAAAGAGTCTGGGGCGTTTCTTGTCTGGGTACAGATGTCAGAGGTGCAATTGACTTTTTGGGAAGTGGATTCGATTTTTGCAGAGAGGAGATTCTTAATTAGGATGTGCTCTTCACCAACACACCAGTCCGGTTTGAATTTGGGAATCAAGCATGGAAGCCAACTGGAAGCACTTCATGGCCTCAAATTTTTGAAGATGTTTATCAAGTGGAGTTTGTAAAGTGGACACAAACTTTTTGTTCCCAGTCATCCCCAGATCTTTTACTTGAATGTTGTAAGCGTCTGATACAGGGGAGCACAAAGCTTGATGTCACTGATTTCTCTGCCTGACAGTGGTCTGTAGCTTCCTCAAAAGGTTCTAACACCTACCTCACAAAGCTCCTGAATGATTCTGAATTCATATGCAGACAGCTGGATAGGGCAGTTGAGCTCAGCAAGGACATCGCTGGGAACTGAAAGGACTGACCTCTACATCTTTAGCTGGCTATTCCAGTGGGGGACAATAGCAGGCTGAAGTTTATACATTCCCTCCAGGACAGGAGTGGATTTATGGCAAAAAAGATACAAGTAGCTAGGAGGGTTTTTATTGAGCCGGCATCCGGAGGAAAGTGTGCAATTTCCTCCTCTGCATTGACCACTTCTAGATAAGAGGTGTCATCCTCCTCATCCTCTTCACTCCCAACATGAGCTGGTGGAAACAGTGTGAATGTCTTTCTCATATTTGAAGCATTGTCAGTTACAATGAAAGGTACCTTGTTCTGAATTTTGAAATTGTCGAGAACATCCTCATAAACTTGGCAAATAGTCTCAGCTGTGTGCCTGCCTTTAAAACGCTGACAGCTCAGCACAATGCTCTGCAAATGGAAATCAACAATAAAATGGCCCGTCATACCATAGAATGACCTATGAGTCATAGAGAGAGGTCTATTGTCAAATGGGGTGAGCTTTTCCCAACAGACTGACCAGATGTGCTTTTAGGATAGGGTTCTGGCTGAGAGCTCTTCGGGATGGCATTGTGAAGGATGGTTGGACCACTTGAAACATATTCATAAAATCCTTATTTTCAACAGTAGAGAGGGGGAGCAGACCATTTGCAATGTATGTCACAGTGCGATCGGTGAGAGCAACTTGACGTGTATCGGTTGTTGACCACTTAGAGCTTGAAGTTGTTGCTGGAGGATGACCATCATCTTCATCTTGGTTTGGTTGGGTTGTGTGACTGCCGGTTACAGACTCTATCAAGATTTCAGGATGTTTCCGATGTAAGCAAAAAAGCCATATTATTAATCTCAACCTAAAATGTTCTCAAGAGAGTATAGTGTAATTCATTTTACAAATGATTTGGTTTCTTGATAAATATGGCCTACAGCACTTGAGTCGTAAAAAAAGTCATTTACAAGTGCATACCTACAGTGTAGATTTAATATGTACTGTAGGATGCAATGCCTTACTTCAGAATTACTTTAATTACATTTGGCTGCAACACAATTCAGTAACACCTTACTGCTCTAAATTCATTAATTACATCACACTCCCTAGCACTTTATGTGAAGACTACTGGATTCTCTGCCCCAGTCTTCCCAGTTGCTTAATTATACCTGATGTTACCTGATGGTGATTTGAATGTGGGAGGCTTTTGAGTAATAAACATCATAAATTCAATTAAATTTTGTGTATATAGCACTTTTAACAGAGACTGTCACAAAGAAGCTTTACAGAATCAATAAACGGTCGAATTCAAACACAATGCTATGCTCCGACTCCTGTCTACAAGAGTGCTTTGCTTTCAAGGGTTATCCCAGGGTTGAGTAGAAAGGTTTGGACTTAGGAAAGTGAGAAGCTCATGTGGGTTTAAGTAGTGTGGCGATTATCTAGAGAGAGGGAGAAGGTCCTAATGCATAAGGAAATAAGTTACAGTACATGTTTCAAGAAGTGAGTAATTTTTAACACTTAATAATTAATTTTTGAATTATGATCCGAAAACAAATACCAATGCCATGGCTATCAAAATAAAAGTCAAATAACATATCTCTTAACTTAAAAGATAACATATCTCTTAAATAACGACATTTGAAATTTGTTGCATTGATGGAACAACAAATTGGAGTATTGCAGTACTTACAGATGGTTTCCTGGTGTCCTGGTGTCCAAAATGATCTAGTACAGATGGCCTTTTAGGTCTATTATCCTTTTCCATGTTGCCGTTTTCACAAACTTGGGAACTTTTTTCTGGAAACTAGCTCTGACCATCAAATTTGTCAACAGAGAAGCTTTCAAACAAAGCCTTGGAAACCATTTTTAATACTTGGATAACATAAAGCGTTCTGGGAAATGAAGTACTTTCCCACCATGTCCCATAACTTGAAAGTTATAATACATCAAATTAAATTATCTGCTTAATAGATGATGCTTTTATTTTTAATTGTCAATGAAAAACATTTGCTGTAATTAAAATATAATGTGTACAGGGAGTTCATAGTAATAATATTTGTATGAAATATGTAAAACAGTCATGTATGGAATATACTGTGAGGCATGATTCTGCAATACACCGAAATTATCAGTTGGAATTTCATGGAATTTCAATTCTACTTCCTTCAATTCGAATTTGAATTACAATTCTACTTCCAGTTTGCAACCTCAATTCAAATGCAATTCAAATTCATGGAATTGAATTGGAATTTGGGAGACATACTCAATTCAGTTCAGAATTTTGCACAAGCCTGAAACACACACAGACATGATTTCCTGCGCTATGAAAATCGGTGCATCACAGTACCTTCCGCATAGCTCACATGAAAGCTAAAAATGTAAGTCTGGATAAGGGCGTCTGTCAAATTCCATAAATGGACCATGTAAGGAAACCAAAGTTAGTAAAGTAAATGTCTGGGTTTTCTCTGGGTACTCCGGTTTCCTTACACAGTCCAATAGCATGCACATTGGGCTAACTGTGTTTTCCAAATTGCCTCGAGGTGTGAGTGTGTTGGGCCTTCAAAGCATTGGTGAGTTGTTCAGGCTGTACCCTACTTTTGCTCAGACTTGGCTGAGATAGACCTTAGATAGATGACCCTAGTAGAATTAAGTGGTTCAGCAAATAGAGAGAGAAAGAGAGAGAGAGAGAGAGAGAGATTTTTTTCCACGTCTAATCTCATTACACGAACTGGGTCAGTATTATTATTAGTGAAAAACGGGTCAGTATTACCTCTGCGAGAGCATGGTGGCATAGTGGTTAGCACTCTCACCTCACAGCACTTTCGCCTGCTGGGTTTATTTTTTATTTATGGTATTTGGCAGTCACCCTTATCCAGAGTCACTTACATTTATTTATTTTCACCCAACTGAGCAATTGAGAGTTAAGGGCCTTGCTCAGGGGCCCAGCAGTGGCAGCTTGGTGGTACTGGGGCTTGAACACCCGACCTTAGGATCAGTAACCCAGAGCCCTAACCGCTGAGCCACGACTGTCCATGTTTGAGCCCCATGGCCAACAAAGGTGTTTCTGTGTTCCTTTGTGCTTGTGTGGGTTTCCTCAGGATGCCCTGGTTTCCTCCAACAATCCAAACACATACACATTATGCCAGCTGGCTTTTCTAGATTGCCCCTAGGTGTTAATGTAAGTGTAAAAGGATGTTTGTAATAGAGAACAGGTTCAGTAGGGGGCTTACGACGCTCTCAGGTAAAAAACATACCTGAATGTTGCCCAGTGCATTATGGGTGCTGAATGAGACATAAGTAAGTGAAGGATTACTTTTATTTGGAGGTATTTTAGATGTTAAATAGGGTTAAAGTTCTGAATGATGTCAGAGAAAGATGTAAATCATGTTTCTGTTCATGAACAATGTATGAATTAAACATGCTGTATATGCTAGCATGAACAGTATCTCTAACACGGTACGGCCTGTTCACGAATGTACTCGACCCAGGTGTCCTCCGGATAAGGTTCAGTTCAGGACCATGCATTCACAGCCACCGAGAAGCAGAGTATGTGATTTACCCCAGGACGAATGCGTCCGCATGGTTCCAGCACCTTTAAAAGACGGAAAAAGCGCCTTTGTGAGGGAGCATTAAGTCCCGCGGTGAGGCGAACGATGTCGAGAATTAATGTAGTAGCACTGGATGTGCTCTGAAGCCCAAGGTTGTGACCTCTGGTTAATATACACCCCATGAAACGAGAGTCCAGAAAAAGATTAGCACAACTGAAAAAGGAAAGATTTCAAAATTGTTTTTACTTGAAAAAAATCTCCATGTGTTGAACTCGACTGATTGGACTGTAAAGTCAAAGGAAATGCCAAAAACTTTAAAATGACATAGGGTGGTACGGTGGCGTGGTGGTTAGCACGTCCGCCTCACAGCAAGAAGGTCCTGGGTTCGAGTCACGGGTCAGTTTCTATTTGTTCTCCCTGTGCATGTGTGGGTTTCCTCCGGGTACTCTGGTTTCCTCCCACTGTGCAAAGACATGCACATTAGGTCAACTGGCTGTTCCAGATTGCCCCTAGGCGTGAGCGTGTGTGTGTGTGAATGGTTGAGAGAAGTATTTTTTTTCTGCATCCCACTGTATATGTGCTGTTATGGATAATCTCTAAAAAGAGACTGGCTCATGGCATTACTTTATGTATTTATTTAATTAATTATTTGTTAATTAATTAAATAATTGGTTAACTAATAAACTGATTAATTAATTAATTAATTAAGTTAGTTAGTTAATTTTACATTTATTCATTCATTCATTTTCTAAGTCGCTTAATCCTAATTAGGGTCGTGGGGAGGCTGGCGCCCATCTCAGCCAACTCTGTGTGAAGGCGGGGTACACCCTGAACAGCTCGCCAGACAATTGCAGAGCAACACTCACACAACCATTCACACTCACACCTAGAGGCGATTTGGAACCGCCAATCACTTTATTTGAACTGTGGGAGGAAACCGGAGTACCGAGAGGAAACCCATGCAAACACAGGGAGAACATGCAAATGACTCGAGCCCGGGAATCGAACCCAGGCCTTCATGCTGTGAGGTGGATGAGCTAACCACTGCGCCACCATGCCGGCTATTATTATTATTATTATTATTATTATTATTATTATTATTATTATTATTATTATTATTATTCATAAATAAATAGATTATTTAATTATTTCATTCATTTTATTTATTTTGTAAATTTTAGTTTTGTTGGATTTTTGGTTTTTTTTTTCTATTCTTTAACACAAGCCTGGACACCACCATCCCTGAACGCCGTCACATCAGCAGTAGTAGATCTGGCCGGAGCATCTGAAATCATTATTAGCAGTAGGTATGAGGAGTTTGAGTCTATGTGTCTCAGGTTGTCGGTCCCTGAGGAAGTGCTGGAACAGGAAACCAGAGGAGCAGCGAGTCCCGTTGCTATCAGCTAACAGATTAAATAAATTGATCGCTGAGACTAGAAAGCCTTGACCTCGAGACTGCTACACGGAAACAGCACAAACCTGGAAAACTCATCCGAGACGTGCCAGGATGCCAGATATTAACTGTTTCAGTGCCAAAGTCTCTATCTCTCTCAATCACACACACACACACACACACACACACACACACACACACACACACACAAATAACTCATAAAATTCATAGCTTGCTCACTTCCTTCTCCTAGAATTTGTTTAGCTGAGATTTTAAACCGGAACCCAGTCCAGATAAGGATTTCCTTCCATTCAGACATCCTCCCTGAATCCTATGCTTGGCTTTGAACCATGAAAATAAGAAGTTTAATTGTGTGAGGACATTCCTGATTATCCCACAGCGGTCGGGTTTTACAGGTTCGATCTGAACAGATCTGTCTGGAAAGCTGACATGGCAGATGTATATGTGTTTACATCTTTCAGACTGACCTCTTCACACACACACACACACACACACACACACACACACACACACACAAAAACACACACAGACACACACACAGAGCAGGACTACAGTAAAACAATTCAACTGGACCATGTTTGCATACATTTAGGACATGATTTAATTCATCTGAGAACATCTGAGACCTGAAACAGAGTCAAGCTAAAAAATGTTTTTCTGATATTATTTAAAGAGTAAACCACCAGATGTGGTGCTGCCGGTGGCGCAGTGGTTAGAACGCCCGCCTCACAGCAAGAAGGCCTGTGTTCGAGTCCCGAGCTTGGCGAGGATGTATCTGTGTGGCGTTTGCATGTTCTCCCCGTGCTTGCGTGGGTTTCCTCTGGGTACTTCAGTTTCCTCCCACAGTCCAAAAACATGCAGATTAGGCTGATTGGCAGATCCAAATTGCCCCTAGGTGTGAGTGTGAGTGAACGGTTGTGTATATGTTGCCCTGCAATGGCCTGGTGAGCTGTCCAGGACTCCAGCATCCCTGTAACCCTAGTAGGATTCAGCACTTCAGTAAATGAATGAATGAATGATTTTGAAGTTTTTGTACATAAGCACCACTCTTGCTGGCTTACTCCGATCCAAAGGTCGAGGGTTCAGGCCCTACTATCACCGTATTGTCACTGCTGTCCCCCCAGTGCAGCTAACTGGGTTATCAAAGGCCGGCTGTGTCTCTCACTGTCTGTGGTGAGAGGAATGTAAAAGAACCATTGCTGTCATTCATAAAGAGGAGGCTGCATAGCCGTCAGCGTGTTTCTGCCCTGCGATGGCCTGGCAAGCAGTCCAGGGTGTACTCTGCCCTTGCCCAGAGTCGGTTGAGATGGGCACCAGCCTCCCTGCGACCCTGAATTAAGCGCTTCAGAAAATGAATGATTGAATGAAGCACCACTCTCTTTGACATCATCACCA
Organism: Neosilurus mollespiculum; assembly: GCA_030014195.1. Taxonomy (NCBI): domain Eukaryota; kingdom Metazoa; phylum Chordata; class Actinopteri; order Siluriformes; family Plotosidae; genus Neosilurus; species Neosilurus mollespiculum. Next base: position 1,551,279 of record JAQMYF010000023.1, on the reverse strand, counting down.
AGTGTGAAGGTCATGTGACACACTTGCAGGAGGACATCATGAAAAGGGACAACAGTCCGGCCCCCATAATCATCCCATAATCTCACCCTTCCTTCTCTGTAAAATCTGATGGGTGAGAATTTGAAGTACAACTTGCTCGACTTTCCTGATCATCAACATGCCGCATTGTCAAGCTTATGGGTGTTTGACCGCAATATCTTCATCGGATTCATATTCTGGCTCAGAGATGTACAGCTAAATTACTCTATCAAGCTATTCTGCCATATTTTGGTGGTTATGCTTTAATTTGGACTGTTACAAAAAATAACAAAGCCCCTCTCCGCATGCGCCACATAGTAAAATCTATTATTTTTGAGCTAATGCATGAAATGCAAATTTAAGATGGCAGCTGTGGTGGCCATATTGGATATTGGACTGCAGTGAAAATTTATAGGCTTGTGCAGTTATCCAGTCCCAACATCCACACCAAAAATGTTTCAGATGAGTGGTGGCATTTTTGAGTTAATGCACAGAATGCAACTGTGTACAGATGGACTGAAGGATAAAAATGCTCACACTGGAGACTCCTTCCATAAAAAATATAAATATCTCTTTACTGAAAATTTCACCACATTAACAAATACACACATTTTGTCCTCCATGCATCGTTATCCTCCATACACGTTCTTACAAGTGAATAAATGGTTACAGTGGAAACAATACTTGCAGTTATTATTAATCAATACTTACTGACCAATCAGAAACCCGCTGTGAATCAATGCTGTGGAATGATTCCATGGAATGCAGCTTTAAAACCATCTTTCTGTGACATAATAATCAAGCCACTCGTTTATGCCCCACCCACTGGGCCACCCATGCTGACCCTGACAGTCTTCGTTCGTCTGAGGTAGCATGCAGGTATCCGTGTAATTCCCAACAAATTCCAGGAAAATCATACCCATTATAGTAACTGAGGAAATGATTAATAATGAAGGTGGGTGGAATAAGAGGCTGAGTAAGCTTTGTGTAATCGTTTGCAATGTGTAATATGGTAATATTTACTTTTTCGTGAGAGACGACAGCCTGTGGGTGCTTGGATTTGTGTCACGTCTTCATGGCTGAGAAAGACAGACAGAATGTGTGTGGACATGTTGGAGTGTGTGTACGTGTGTGTGTGTGTGTGTGTGTGTGTGTGTGTGTGTGAGTGTGAGTGTTGCCTCTAGCCATATGGCTGACTCTGAGACATTCTCAGTTCCCCACAGTATTGACTAAACACAGGAATATGAGCTCGGCTGGCGTCCTGACCTAATTTGTCACCATTTTTTTCGACAGCTGTTAGCATTCTGGCCAGATGTAAGCTAATCCAGTAGACTAAATTAACATAACACGTCGTTTAGATCTTCTTTCATGGTACATCTTACATTATAGCTATTAGTTATAACAATCATTTTATATTATTAGAACAATCAGTCCATTTAGTTTATCCTGTATGTATAAATTGTTTCCCTCTAATGTGATATATCGGTTCTTTTATACAAGATATGATGTTTTTTGGGTGGTGTGATGATTCACTGGTCACATGTTCTATCTATGCTTGTGTGGGTTTCCTCTGGGTTCTCCAGTTTCCTTCCACATTTCTAAATTGTCCATTGGTGTACAGCACCTCACACTGAAGTCAGCTGGGATTGGCTGAACCAATAGAACACACAACTAATAAGTGGATCAGCCAATGGATGCATGGATTCAGTGATGGATAGATGGATGGATGGTGGATGGGTAAATGGATGGATGGTTGAATTGGTGGATGGGTGATGGATGGGTGGATGGTTGAATTGGTGGATGAATGGGTGGATGGGTGATGGATGGGTGGATGGTTGGATGGGTGAATGGATGGGTGTATGGATGGTTGGATGGATGGGTGAATGGATGGGTTTATGGATGGTGGATTTATGGTGGATGGATGGTGGATGGGTGAATGGACGGTTGGATGGATGGGTAAATGGATGGTGAATGGATGATTGGATGGATGGGTGAATGGATGATGGATGGTAGATGGGTGGATGGATGGTTGGAATGGTGGATGGATGGATGGATGTAAGGGTGGATGGATGGGTGAATGGATGGTGGATGGGTGGATGGATGAATGAATGGATGGATTGTGGATGGGTGGATGGATGGGTGAATCGATGGTTGGATGGATGTTGGATGGATGGATGAATGGGTAAATGGATGGATGGTTGAATTGGTGGATGGATGGTGGATAAATGGGTAAATGAATGGATGGTTGAGTTGGTGGATTGATGGTGGATGGATGGGTGGATAGTGGATGGATGGTGGATGGATGGGTGGATGGATGGTGGATGGATGGGTGAATGGATGGGTGTATGGATGGTGGATTTATGGTGAATGGATGGTGGATGGGTGGATGGATGGGTGGATGGATGGGTGAATGGATGGGTGTATGGATGGTGGATTTATGGTGGATGGATGGTGCATGGATGGATGGATGGATGGGTGGATGGATGGTGGATGGGTGAATGGATGGTTAGATGAATGGTGGTTGGATGGGTGGATAGGTGAATGGGTGGATGGATGGATGGATGTCTGAATTATCTTTTTATAGTTACATGTAATGTTTTGGAAATGACTAATTTCTACTGTATATTTTATATTATAGTGGTTACAAACAGTCGTTCTTTGCTTCGTTTGCAGGTTGTAATATAACGAGAGACCATAAACCCCATAACCTCCTCCTCCATCCTGAACATATCAGTTACAGCTGCAGAATGCTGACACTGTGGACTCATCCCAAAAAGTGATATAACCACCCATTTATTCACCAGAGCAGTGATGGCAGACATTGTTTTATTTCTATGACTCACTGTGAGCGAGCTGTTACTATAGAAAGGATAATAAACTTCCTAATAAGTGATCATAAACGTCCTGACTGGTTTTATCTGATGGCTTGAATTTTTATACCCGCTATTAGGACCAGTTACAGTGAGATTACATCAGCAAGTGAAGGTTTTGTGACCTGGTGACCTTTAGGTAATGATTCAAGTCCTGCCCCTAAGCATGGACACACCCTTCCTGTTGGAATCTTACCGTGTTGTGTCAAGGTGTTACACGTGAGATTAGTAAAGTGTGCCCCAGGGACAGGAAAGTCCCCCCAGGATCATGGATTATAAAGGTGTAAAGGGGAAGCTCGAGCTTTTAGTTTGAGATAATTGAACGGGAAGGAAGAGCGGAAAAGCCTGGATAGCAATATAAATAATAATAATAAGGGGAAAAAAGAAGCTTGCTGGAATATAACAGAGAGCGACCTGCTGTATAGAATCCAGGAAAACCACAATATATATGTGCAGGTCATGTTTTGGTGAGATGAACGGCAGAGTGGAGGCTGGTGTCCTTCTTCAGGCCCGGTGCCATGTGCGCTGTTTCTGCTGCTGTTGCTGCCTGCCTTTATAAGGCATTTCCTTCTGAATCTGTGTGTGATGACATCACATCACCCACAGGGAGTGTGTGTGTGTGTGTGTGTGTGTGTGTGTGTGTGTGTGTGTGTGTGTGTGTGAGCCGGGAGCTTGGTGAGAAAGAACGAGGGAGGGTTCTAGCAGGAGAGGAAAGTTCACGGCTGGGTTTCTCTCAACACCAGGCAATCTGTCCTCACATCAGGCTTTTCTCGGTTGTTTTTCCCAGATTTATTTTTGTCTTGATTATATATTTATACAGGAAGAAAAGCAGAATAAGGCTAAAACCTAATAATGTGCAGCAAAATATGTAAAGGAAACATTGCAAGTGCAAAGAGCCGTGCTCAGAGAAATGCATGCATGCCTGCAGAAAAGAAATGCACGGCTGTATTTTACGCAAGCAGGTGCGTACATTTTCGCACGGGTTCACTTCGTACTCTCCTGCCAGAAAAAACGACAGGCTCTCTGTTCTCCTGCTGGCCATGGCTGGCTTGAGGGAATGTGAAAAATGCACCCGAAATTATAAAAGGGGATTAGCTGAAAAGCCTTTCTCGTCCTCAGCCAAATATCTCGTGATAAGCCTGTTGGGTTGTGGGGGCCAAGGCCAGGCACAGGGATTTGTAACAGTGTAGCACAAGTACATTTTGTTCCTGCTGTCTCTCCTTTTCAGAGCCTGTGTTTGCTTAAGCCCTAATGCTGTGAGTGTGTGTGTGTGTGTGTGTATGTGTGTGTGTGTGTGTGTGTGTGTGTGTGTGTGTGTGTGTGTTTTATATATATATACGGGGACATTGTGACTGTGTGCTTGTTCAGCACTCCCATCATGTCACAGCTTTATTTGGTTTCGCCGGACTCTGAGACTCGTCGACTCTCATGGAACCCTGTTTCCGAGAATCTATTTTTGATGGTAACCCACTGATAGACAAACCGTTCAACTGAGACTAATTAGAACCTGAGAAATGTTTCCTAGCTGTTTAATTGGTGCAGCCTTTGTCACAGCATGGAATAAACACAGTCTCTCAAAAGTCAGGATGTTTGGGCTGAGCTGTCTTGTTATCTGCTTTTCTAATCTCCTTGTTAAGCCCTGATTGAATCCCACATCATCTGGACCTGTCTTACCAACAAGCAGCTGCGCTCAGGTTACACGACCTGCGTGCTTCTGACGAAAAAGTTCCCAGATGATATGGGCAGCATACAACAAACATGATACTGCGTGCACACTGTGTTTGCTGAGTACACTCGCTTATCAGACTTGGAGCCATCTCCGTGTCTGCCTACCCACTCGCACTGCCCCTGCCGTCTCCCCGCAGGTCTCATGGCTGGGTTGTTCTGGAACATCATTCTGTAAGAGGCCTTCAAACATCATCTGGAACATCGTTCTCTAAGTTATCATCCCTGTATCTCCTCTCCACCCCCCCACCACACACACACACACACACACACACAAGAAATACCAGGATAAGATTGTGCTTTTGGTGGCAGGGTGGTTAGCACGTCCGTCTCACAGCAAGAAGGTCCCGGGTTTGGGCCCGGGCTCGGGCCGTTTCTGTGTGGAGTTTGCATGTTCTCCCCGTGCTTGCATGGGTTTCAATCCTGACACAGCTCCTTTATCATGCATGACAGACTCCATACACTGATCTGTAGCTGTAGTCATGAAAAATTTTATTATTACATAAATTATTATTGACAAAGACTCACATCAGAAATAGCTATTCATACACAATTCCTTCATTTCATTTTCTAAGCCTCTTAATCCTGATTAGGGTGGCGGGGAGGCTGGCACACCTAGGGGTGATCTAGAACAGCTATTCAGCCTACTGTGAATGTTTTTGGACTGTGGGAGGAAACCGGAGTACCTGGAGAAAACCCACGCCAGCACGGGGAGAACATGCAAACTCCACACAGAAACACCCCGAACCAAGCCTGGGAATCGAACTCAGACCTTCTTGCTGTAAAGCGGACGTGCCAACCGCTGCGCCACCGTGCCGCCTGGCACGATTCAATGATACATAATAAACCTAAAGAGTAAAACATTACATGTGTTGTTGTTATAAAGAAATTACCCAGCATCATAGTGGTGTGATGAAACATAGTTACTCCTACCACCCCAAAGTTAATCATTTTCCTTTAACTGCATATCCACATCTGTGTTATTCCTCTAAAAAAGACACTTAGCCCTTAGTTTTTTTTTTTTTTTAAGTTTTAAAAGAATAGCACATTGTACTTTTTATGCATCATGTTTTCAATAATACTGTAAGGTAAAACTGGATACACACTCTTCCTTTTATCTTTATTTCTGTAATAAAAAGCACACGTGTAGATATCGACACTCTGCGCCTGCATTCAGTGAATGCATGCTCACTAGCCACGCCTCTACTGTAACTCGCCACACCTCTACCACACTCTAACCAGCCTATCCTGTGTGAACTACATGTAGCTCTTCCTTTCATCTGACCAATCCCGTGTTCTCCCCATGCTTATGTGGGTTTCCTCTGGGTACTATGGTTTTCTCCCACAGTCCAAAGACATGCACATTAGGCTATGTGTGTGCGTGTGTGCGTGTGTGTGTGTGTGTGTGCGTGCGTGCGTGCGTGCGTGCGTGCGTGCGTGTGTGTGTGTGTGTGTGTGTGTGTGTG
>JAQMYF010000023.1:1532388-1543960 GCA_030014195.1 Neosilurus mollespiculum | reverse complement strand
GTGCGTGCGTGCGTGCGTGCGTGCGTGCGTGTGTGTGTGTGTGTGTGTGTGTGTGTGTGAGTGCGTGTGTGCGTGTATGTGTGTGTGTGTGTGTGTGTGTGTGTGTGTGTGTGTGTGTGTGATTATAGCTCAGTTGAAGAGAAATTGAAAAGAACATTCTATACATTTCTTGGCTTCCAGCTTTTTGGCGTGGGTTTATGGAATCACCACATGTGGATGTGCTGGTCAGGGGTGCACATACTTTTTAAAAAGTGATAGGATGACAAGCGGATCGATGGTCCAGATGAATAGCTATGGTGATTGGACCTCCTATGTTCGAGCATGTTAATCAGGGATGAGATATTCGAAAAGCATCTATAAGTGTCATGATCAGGTGTTTTGACCCTGTGGTGCACGTGCAGATTAATTTATGGATGTAACATTTCCATGGGTGCAAGGCTTTAAAGTTTCCATTCAGTCCCCAGGTAGATTAAATAAAGATGAAGTACAGTGGTATCTCTTGGAAATAAAATGGAATCAGCCGCAATGTCTTTCTGAAACCATTTGTTTTCTCCTGTACGCGAGTGTTAATGATCCCTTTACCAGGCGTCATGTCACTATTAAAGTGTACTAGAATTGTTCATCATTACAGCATAATTAGTGTGTATCTAATACGTTTAAGCGATGCAGACACTTATTTTAACATAAATGACCATAAAAAGCACAAAACTGGGTGATTTTATCCCGTGGATTACAAGCGGTGTACTAAACTAAGGGCATTAGACGTTTAGCAGTCGTTTTTCCTCCCGGAAGTGACGTCAACGCTTTAGGCGGGGTTGACGTCTCTTGTGGAGACAGTGAGATGTTACATTCTAGTGACTCTGAGGTTGAGAACGCTGCCAGAGATGAGTGTGACGGTAAATCCAAAATGGTTTATGCAGCTATCGTTTTGCTGACTCATCTTTCCTGTCGTCAGTTGGTTTAGGAACAAAAAGAAATGTTTTCTGCAATTTCTGCGCTTGTTGTTTATGCAGTTCAGCACTGGTCGATAATGTGTTATGATGCACAGGGTCAGTGACGTAGCCCAGCCAATCAATGGGGTTCACGTCACGTCGCTAGAACAGCCAATCAGTAAGTCACCATGTCTCTAAGTATGCCTAAAGTCGTAACACTCACGAGCACATTGAAATCAGGCACGGACTGATGTTGCCGGAAGGGACCGCTGACGAGATACGCGACCGTTTTAAAGAGCGAGTAACACTAATTCTCCACAGGTCCCCTTTAATATACATCGCCATCTTTTTTATTTCTCTTGAAATCATATCCCTTCTTCTGTTTCTTAACACTTGATCTCAGACTTTTTCACTTTCTACCAATCGCTGCTGCGCTGCCGGGTTATCACACATGCGCGAGATCGTTCCTCCGTTGTGTTATTGTTGTTGTAAACAGATACAGAACCAAAACAAGATGTAGAACAGGTAAAATAAGAGATACTAAGCTCTTATGCTGAGCTGGGGTGATTTTTCCAGGAAACTTTTATATTCATCCAGAATGACCTGATAATGGAAGGTAAAACACATCAGATATTCACTTGTGAATGGAAACTTTAACGCATGTACTGTATCTTTAAAAGGCAGGAAGGGGCGGAGTTACATTAATAACTATAAGATGCTTTAAAAGGGCAGGCAGCGCACAGAGGAAGCGTTGTCCTGTGTCCGTGTGTGAAGTGTCGCAACAGGGCTGTGAATGCCTGCGCTTATTTCTCGTGTAGCAGCGCTGACTGAGCCTCTCTCTCTCTCTCTCTCTCTCTCTCTCTCACATACACACACACACACACACACACACACCAGGATCTTTGCCAGCAGCATGCATTAACTGTGTGTGTGTACCATGTAATTCTGGACTAATGACCGAGAGTGAAACCTTTACGGAGCCGAAGGTGAGTTTAAAGATCATCTCTCTCACCCATCTCTCTCATCTCATCTCATCTTTCTCTCTTCTCATCTCTCTCTCCTCTCATTTGTGTTGTGATTGCGCTTTTCCTTTGGGCTGATGACGAAAGCAGAGCTCTTATCAGATGATCAGATGATCAGATTGTCCATGCACCTTACAGAGACAGTGCGTGTGGATTCTGCTGGAAGGAAACATGCATTCTTTCACAAGCTATAGCAGAGTAAAAGGCTGTGTACCATAATAACTTCTCTCTAGCTATGTTTCACATGTGTGAGCACAAGAGTGCGTCTTTATTTATTTATTTATTTATTTATTTAGAATTTAGTGATCAAGCTGCAAAATGTGTCATGTGTGCATGTAGTATTCATATTGTCATCATATACTGTATACATGATAGATAGATAGATAGATAGATAGATAGATAGATAGATAGACAGATAGATAGATAGATACATAGATAAATAGCTAGATAGATAGATGTATAGATAGACAGACAGATAGATGTATAGATAGATAGCTAGATAGCTATATATATATATAGATAGATAGATAGATAGATGTATAGATGGATAGATAGATGTATAGATAGATAGATGTATAGATAGACAGATAGATAGATGTATAGATAGATAGATGTATAGATAGACAGATAGATAGATGTATAGATAGACAGATAGATAGATGTATAGATAGATGTATAGATGGATAGATAGATAGATAGATAGATAGATAGATAGATAGATGTATAGATAGATGTATAGATAGATAGATAGATAGATAGATAGATACACAAATTTATACATTTTATTATATAGTAACATATTCAAACTTCTGCTATATATACATATATAGCAGAAGTTTGAATATGTTACTATATAATTAAATGTATAAATCTGTGATTGAACTTTTCTGATGCACGTCTCCGCACGCGCACTTCCCTTGGTTTAAAGCGCTGCAGAAACTCTCCCACTTCAGTTTCATCACGTTAAACCGTCCAGGTCCCGGTTCCGAGCGTCCGCGCGCGTGTGCAGGGTGTGAAGTAACGCGCTCCGTGCACATCTAGCGCGCTTTACACGTTGCAGGGCTCGAGCTCCCCCCTCCCTCCCTCGCGCCACTGACAGGAGCGCACTTTTCCGGATGAGTCACGTTCGCGGAAGCTTTTTTTTTTTTTCCGGTGGGCTCAGACGCGGGGCGCATGCGCGCGCTCACACGCGCCTGTAGCCGCCCTGCCGCGCAAGTAGAGCGGGTCCGGTTGCTCGGAAACCGCGGCTAAAGTTCTAAAGAGAGAAGGTGTGTGTGTGTGTGTGTGTGTGTGTGTGTGAGAGAGAGAGAGAGAGAGAGAGAGAGAGGAAACTACTCTTCTTCGAGCCATTTCATAAAACAAATAAATGAATAATCATATAAATAAACAATTATTAGAAACGGGTTCCCTTTGGGCTGGGTGATAGAACGATATTTTATTAATATCGCAATAAATTCTTCGGTATCCACAAAGTTACACTGTCCCATAAAGTCACGTTTTAAATTTTTTATGCTAATTGGTGTTAATATTTATTTATTTGTCATATATTCATATAGATTATATATTTTTATTTCTATGTATTGTATCATTATTATTATTTTTATTACTATCATAATCATTATTATTATTATTATTATTATTATTATTATCATCATTATTATTATTATTATTATTATCATCATCATCATTATTTTTATCATTATTATTATTATTATCATTATTATTATTATTATTATCATTATCATCATTATTTTTATCATTATTATTATTATTATTATTATCATTATTATTATTATTATTATCATCATCATTATTTTTATCATTATTATTATTATTATTATTATAAGTTCTGTTTCTATTTAATTACATTGAAATGAGGGAAAAAATTCAACAGGATCAATCTATTTTACAAGCGAGCCATGGCTAAGAAGTTAGCACAAAGAAAGTTTGTCTGCGAGAGAGCTGTGCAATGATTAAAACCATAACTGTGGCTGAGAAAGCTTGAAAACAAAAAGTTTCCACAGTGATGCAGGGTTTCTAACCAAAAGCAGTATAATGAAATTCAGATCTCGCCGATAGAACATCAAAGCAAATGTGACGCAATGAAAGAAAAATGTATTTCAGGTGTGTTTCTGAAAGTAAAGCGAGATGTGAAGGAAAACGACACGTCTACAACCAGTTGGTTTAAATGTTCGTGTTATGTAACTTTTTAAAGTTTATGTCTCTATCTCTCTCTGTGCCTATTTATTTGCTTGTTTATTTGTTTGTTTGCTTATTTGCACCCCAAAACCTTTAGCCTGTTTCTTTGTGTTCTCGTATATAAACTAGTTTTCTCATAATAGCAAAAAAGTCTTGCGTTCCGCTGCCCGTAAATCCGGCAGTGAAACGTCAGTAGTGGCCGTGGCCAGCCTGGTACGCCTCACACCTGTTGCGAGAGGAAGCGTTCGCCCCGTGGGGTTCATTATCACGGATCAGGTTGCACTGGAAGGAGTGATTGTGTGCACACTCGGACACATGCAGGATGCAGAGGGGTATTTTCATACTTTTGAAATTTCGCAGTGCTTTTGTTTTACTGTGAGATGCAGCACTAGCAGAGGTTTAAACTTCAGCTGTGGTTGGATTTACAGCCACATGTTCTCTGGTCAAAACAGTATTGTGTTCAGATGTGAGACGGATAATGGCGCCTTCTATAATTGTGTATAAGTAGCAAAGCATGATGGGACATGTGGGAATTGGAAAATATTTCACACAGTGTGGGTTCAAGGTGGTTTTATTCCTCTTATACTTCAGTGATGTCAACAGTTATTCACTGATGCTGAGGTGGATGTCGCTGAAGAGTCACCTGAGACAGACTGCAACTTCCACAGTCAAACCACTAGTGTCACTTCGATTCAAGCATTATCCACTTAGGATAATGTCTCATATCCCCCCATAGCAAAGCAATCAGATCGCATTATTAATTACCATTATTACCTTATTAAGCAGTGACACATCATGTATTTTTATCCATTTATCTATAAAACATGTTAGGTCCTCTTGTTATAGCAGCTATACACAGTTGTGTCCCCACCAGCTTTTCGGTTTTTCTTTCGTATATAGGGGAGAGAAACGGCAAAGTACAAAAGCCCCCCTTTCCCCACAAAACTGACTGCCTGTTACTGGCACTGGTGACTCCTTCCATAAAAATGCAAAATAAACAATTCCTTACCATATCAACAATTATAAGTGTCTTTTATTTGTTAGAGTATAATATTTTGTAATATGTTTGTTTTTATTGCCTTGGACTACTTATAGCCCCTAGGAGTAAGCGGTTACTATAGAAACCCATATCGAACATTCAGTAGCGCCGTAAGGACATGTTAATAGATCACGTGTAACTCTGTAATGCAGACTTGGAAAGGTAAAGACCGCCTCCAGGCTGTTCAGGTGATGTTTTCATCAGTTCATAGAACAAAAGGTGTGTATTCGGTAAAGTGACTGTGTGGGTCGCCTCAGAGCATTTACTCCATACCTTTATGTTAAAGTTCCTCATTCACAAGTGAATATCTGATGTGTTTTATCTTCCAGTATCAGTTCATTTTGGATGAATATAAAGGTTTCCTGGTGAAACCACCCCAGCTCATGAGCTCAATATCTCATATTCACCTGTTCTACATCTTGTTTTGGTTCTGTATCTGTTTGCAGTAACAATAACGAGATGGCGCGACTGGAGGAACGATCTTGCGCATGAGTAATAACAGCATCGCAACAGCGATTGGTAGAAAGTGGAAAAGTCTGAGATCGAGTGTTAAGAAACAGAAGAATAGAAACGATTTCAAGAGAAATAAAAAAGATGGTGACGTTATTAATATGATGGCGAGCGGTACAGGGGTCATTAACACTCGCATACAGGAGGAAACTAATGGTTTCAGAAAGACACCGTGGATCCGATTCAATTTATTTCCAAGAGACAACACTGTACTTCATCTTTATTTAATCTACCTGGAACTGAACGGAAACTTAAAGATACCGTCTGTTAGACTGTGAAGTGTTCAGCAGCAGAAAGGCTTTTCCAGCTAATTTGCATGAATGCCGTAAACATATTATACTTTACATTTTGTTTCACTAATACCATACATATAGGCTTGTTATGAACTCATAAGTCACTTCCTTCTCTGCTCGTTTTTCATTTGTAACTACTGACGAACCATCTCAAGGTTATGGATCCATCCTGCTAGACGTTATCCATAAAAAGGCCTACGTAGAGGCGGATCTTTAGGCAAAGCTGCTTTTTTAAATAAATCCTCTCAAGGTTTGACCTGCTGTGATTAATGGAAAGTTTTCAATATAAACACTTATCACAAACAGCCCTCAGAACCCGTTCAGCACTGGCTTCAAGTAAAATATTAGTGTTAGGTTTTATTCAGTGCGGTGTCAGGTAAACATTGTGGATGATGAAGACGAGCTAATTCCCAGAAAAATAACAATGACTCCTGCAGACTCCTATACATGACCGATATGAGAGCGATCGTTCAGATGATTCCTACAAGATTGCTCCTGTAAAAGGAAGCGTTCGTTGTATGACAGCTGGTGGACCTGGGGCAACGTTGCTCCATCTTTCTTTTCTGAAAGACCAGACAAGGCAACATCTGAGCTTCACTTGGTGTCATGAAAGGCTGGATTATAAACAGAAAGGAGACAGAAAGAAAAGTGGAAACCTGCAGTTGGCGTTTGTACTGATGGCTCTGGGTTGAATGGTCATTAAAATCCCAAAGAGAGAGGGCTGCTTCTTCTCAACTCTCTCCTTAGACATGAAAGCAGTTTAGAAATTGTTAGAATCACTCTCGCATTGAAAAAGCACACGACTATTAACGTAGAGATCGCAGGCTACAGGTTGATGCCGAAGCCTTCCGCAGCCAAGGCTCTCACAGTAAGAAGGGATGGCATACACTCGCCTCCCTGTCACTCACAGCGATCACCAGACAATCATGGACATCTGTGAGCTCATTTGTACATACGATTGGATGCTGCTTTCCATCAGTGTGTTAGGCTATCCGTGAATGCGCATGCGCAGCAGTCCGTAAAGACGCAGGTGGCAGCATCACTTGATATGGAGGGGGTGCGTGCCTTCTTATACCCCTCCCTAGTTGGTGGTGGTTGTGTGATAGAGAAGCAATACTTGATGGTTGGAATTGTCTACGATTAAATTAGAGGGGGCCTTAGAATTCACTACAGCTCACAAAAGATCTCAAATAAGAAGAAACGAAAATGATTCATCACCTGGTCCTTTCAAACTGTACTGTTTTATTTCAGAGTAAAAGTTTATTTCTCTCCAATGGCCTGTTAAATATTCGTCTACAACATGACTCATGTTCTTCCCTCCACGGCTGTGTTTTTAGGTACAGCATAGCAGCTTGGTGGCTCACGAATTTAGTGAGTGTTTCCTGGCTTGAATGCGACTCGATTGCAGCTGGAGCATGTCCATTGCAGGCTTGACTGCCCAGGAGATTTATTTACCCCCACAACGCCTCTTCCTGCATAGCAGTCAATGCCATAGCATGTCCAGAGCCAAGCCCTCCTGGAAATACGACCATGATCTTGACAAGTGAGTGTTACAATGGGCCGTCGACATGTTATTGTAAGGTGAACCTTGAAGATGGATTAGTTTGGTTTGGCTCTGAACTGTCAGTGATAACCTCAAACAAACAGCAGTGGTTGGGTGGTTAAAGCAACTCTGCGAGAAACTGAAATGTTCTTCTGGGGTTTTTTCTTTCACCTTTCAGCTTCTACTTCAGTGTTGATGCCTCTGTAAATTGCAATGTCCAATCCAGGCAACAGGTTCCATCGTTCTTAGCAGCAGACAGTAAGCGAGAACTTTCTATCTGTGCAATACAAATATTAAAACATAGTTTTATGCTCTGTACATCCTTACTGATGGTCTTCTTTCTTCTCTGTACAGAACACAGAGTCCACTCCCCGCATAGTCCAGGAGCTCAGCAGCTACCTCCGAAAAAGTCTCGACCCACACAGCTCTGCATCTCCTCCACGTATGTCCCGAACACCCCCAGCCCCATTGAGGACGACCAGGTGGTCCCTGGCTTGCAACGCCTCTCCGTATCTGACCATGTCTCCCCTCCTCAGACACCAAGCCGGGCAGCGAAACCTCTTCCTCCAGTCCCTTGCTCTGTGGACTTATCTCCTGATCAGACTGTGGAGAGTGATGTTGAGTTCTGTACTGGGGACGACAGTCGTTGTTTGGTGTCTGATTCTTGTCCGAAACCGTCCCCTTTCTGGTACGGTATGAACAGTCGACGGAGTTTAAGGGACTGTGGACAAATCAATTATGCCTATTTTGAAGGGCCGGTACCCCAAGAAAGCAAGCAAGAGCAGTTAAAGAAAAAGCATGAACATGAGTCCCAGGAAAGCCTTCTTCCACAGCAGAGGGAACCGGAACAACACGAACACCATCAGCGCCAGCATAAAACGACATGTGTGCGTCAGCAGGAGCGAGCCCAGCGCAAGCTCCGACGCTCCCATTCAGGTCCTGCAGGCTCCTACAACAAACCCTCTGCCCTTCGTTTGTCCTGTCATCACCGGAACACTAAAGATCTGGACAAACCCGAAGTCCCTCCTCGGGTCCCCATTCCCCCACGGCCTGCGAAGACTGGTGATTACCGCCGCTGGTCAGCAGAGGTCCCTGCAGGAACGTGCAGCGATGATGACCGACCTCCCAAAGTGCCCCCTAGAGAACCTCTGTCTAGCAGCACGCCCCGTGCACCGAGCCCCAAGAGCCTTCCCATTTACTTCAACGGGATCATGCCTCCCACCCAGAGTTTTGCTCCAGACCCCAAATACGTGAGCCGAGGTCTACAGAGACAGAACAGTGAGGGTTCCCCGTGCATTTTACCCATCATGGAAAATGGCAAGAAGGCCAGTACGACACACTACTTCCTGCTCCCACAGCGGCCAGCGTATCTAGACAAGCACGAGAAGTACTTTGTGGACAGTGCAGCAAGTCGAAGGACTGAGGCATCGGGTTCTAGTCTCGACTGGTCATGTGACAACAAGAAGAAAATGCACTCAGATCTTGTATAAGGTGAAGTTTATAGGACATGGACAATGTTTCATGGTGTGTGAACCAACAGGACTTTCCTGCTGTTCCTAAGCAGTTGTTATAGATTTACTCTAGTTTTTTTTAAGAAGCACGTAGGGTAAGTTCTGTACAACATGCAGTTACTGATGTTTTTGTTGTTGTTCACAAAATGGAGGCTGAACGGTGGTAAGAGTGCTGCTGCTGCGAAGGCGCTGGCCACTCAGTAACGACCCGTAATGATGATCTTTTCTACATTTTATTCGCTCGTTGCTCATTATATGTGAAACCCAAGTGTTTAAAATGTAAATGATGGTGCAGTCGATGGGTATGAGCTGGTCTGGTACCGCATTTTATTCAGTGTTTTTTTTTTTTTTGTTTGTTTGTTTGTTTGTTTGTTTGTTTTTTGGTTTGTTTTTTTTACAGACTATGTTGCTAGTAGTCAGGTATTGCTTTAAGATTTCTGCTTCTGTGGCCGGCGGTGTGCCGCAGAGCGTCGCAGGTGAAGCTGTGGAGGGACGCAGAGTCAGTAGAGCATCTGTTCAGTTCATCTGTGCACTGAACATTAAATATGAAGTACACCAAGGCCGCGATCTTTAGCGGCCGGAATGAAGGATATTCCATATGAAACCTGACTGTTTTCATTGTGAATAAAAATAGGCATGAAGTCGGAAATGTATGCAGTTTAGCCTCCTGGATCACTAGTGCTCTTAGCTGGTGTGTGTGTGCGTGTGTGTGTGTGTGTGTGTGTGTGTGTGTGTGGCGTACCTTTTGTCAATTGTGATTGTAAGATGTGCATGTTACATAGGAATGGCTTAAATGTAGCATTTGTTGTGTTGATTGTTGTACATGGATTCACAATATTTGATATTTCTCAGTGCTTTACATTCAGGAAATGCACCTACAATATACATAAATCATACGTTTTTGTTTTTAATGCACGCATAACAGCCAGCATGCTGAACACTGCTGATTAACTATAGCCGCTGCACGTTTCTTTGATAGAACATGCAAACAACATTTACAAGATCTGACAGTTCCTTATAAATCCAGGCTGGTGGTGATAACGGACAAACCTGGTTCGTATAAGCAGGAGCACCTCCATCGGGTTCTTGTTTTAAAAAAAACAACACAAAACTACCTCTGATGTGAATTTTTAAACCTCGGGGGAGGGGGGAGGGGAGGGAAATTAACAAAATTACATATATTATTACTGAATATATTTGGCGAGCTGTTCAGAGTGGACCCCACCCTCGTCCAGAGTTGGATGAGATTAATTAGGATTAAGCGACTTAGAGAATGAATGAATGAATATATTTAATATGTGTAATATTTATAATGGCAGCAATTCTCACGGCAGGAAGGTCCTGGGTTCGGCTCCTGGGCTTGGCGATGGTGTTTCTGTGTGGAGTTTGAATGTTCTCCGCTTGCTTGTGTGGCTTTCCTCCAGGTACTCCAGTTTCCTTCTGCAGTCCAAAGACATGCACGTTAGGTTAATTGGCTGTTCCAAATCAGCCCATTGTGTGAGTGAGAGTGTGAATGGTTGTGTGTGTTGGCCCTGCGATGGCCTGGCGAGCTGTTCAGAGCTGTTCATAGACTTCAGCCTCTCAGTGACCCTAGTAGGATTAAGTGGTTCAGCAAATAGGTGTGTGTATGTCAGAGAGAGAGAGAGAGAGAGAGAGAGAGAGAGAGAGAGAGAGAGAAAGAGAGTGTGAATGTGTGTATCCTGCAGTGTTTACCTTCAATAAAAAAAAAAGTTGCAGGTGTACAACTGCCCCCTTAGAAATTTCCCACAAATGAATCGCTCAGCCCTGCATACTTATGTGTTGCGCAAAAAAATCCGGCTGTTCTTAAACCAGGTCTTTCTCTCTAGCAGTTGTCTCTGAATAGCTGTGAATCTGCTGTGAGTCAGAGTCCATAGTAGACCCGTCTTACTTCCCATAAAGGGAATAAAGGAGAAACATTCTCTTTATTAATATCTCATTATCTCAGAACGATAACAAATGATGCGTGAATTCGGTGGTTAATTCTCCGAAGCGGTTTCCTCATCAACCTATTTCATGCGTTCCATTAGTTCTCCAGGTTTGATTTGATTACACATTTTTTTGACCCGTCACAAACTTCCAAAAGCTGGATTTAAAATGGTATATGTGTCCCCATCCAGGTTTAGTACAGTCGGCAGACTCAAGCAACAACAACAAACATTACAAAATAGATTTTCCTGTTCCGCGTACACACATACCTCTCGGAGGTGATTGCTGTGGGTGTGGGCCGTGGAGACTTTGGCTGCTGGCGGCGGGTAAATGAGATGTTTTATTGTTATATATTGTTATATAATGGTTATACACCATTGTGATTACTCAGTAAATGTAGCAGGTGCATCAGAGTTACCTTGAAAATAATGATTTAAAAACAAAAACAAAACAAGCTCAGAGGTCAAAATCATCTACACAGAGATCAGGAACGTACATAACTGATGCCACTTTGTTTTAATTTATGTGTTGTCCCGCGTGTGTGTGTGTGAGTGTGTTTCTGTGTGAGAGTTTTAT
>JAQMYF010000023.1:1479719-1482611 GCA_030014195.1 Neosilurus mollespiculum | reverse complement strand
GATGGCCTGGTGAGCTGTCCAGGGTGTACTCTGCCCTCGCCCAGAGTCGGCTGAGATGGGCGCCAGCCTCCCCATGATGATGATGATGATGATGATTATTATTATTAGTCACTGTCTTGATTTTCATTTTCTTTCCCTGGTTGGATATGGACACCCCTCCAGTGCGTACGAGAAATGCGCATTTCAGCAATTTAGATATTTAAACTCTTAAAATGCCATTTTAACCATTTCACAGGATGGCTTAATAAATTGAGTAGCTCTCTTACCACAATAAAAGTACACCCGAGCCATTGTTGTTCAACAGGGCGGGAGTGAAACGGTTTCTCTCCACATTTAAATCCGCTTATAAAGACGCCCGTAATTCCTGGAACCAATTAAATTTTCCCGAACCAACACCAAGTGTCCAGCAGAGCAATTAAGCCGAAGAAAACGCATGTGCAGTGGAATAGAGTACAAATCATAACCCTAGGCAAAAAAAAAAAAAAAAAAAAAAAAAAATCCTGTGCATAAACTGACAAAGATATTATTCAGAATAAACACCGTGGTCAGAATATTTTCATCTTATATGATCGCCTATAGAAGATTTAGAGTATTTTATTGATCATTATGATTGATCTTCGCAAATGACTGTAAATGTGTGGTGCAGATAAACTTTTCTCAGTATCCTTATTAAATGATTTGGAAGTGGATTTTACAGGTTTTTATGTTTTTGGGTAGTAATAACTTATTGAGATGTTTATATGTTTTATGCTTTGGTTCATCAGTGCCATTTGTGGTGACAGAAACACAATAAAAGCTATGGCAGGACAGCAGGGGCTTTTCAAGCTTATTTATTTTTCACATGTGCAGAAATGTAAGGACTTAATTATATATTGAAATTCCTGCTGTCTGAACTACCTGTCGGACATCTAGATGAGTTTTTATTAGACATGTTTATGGCGGTGAGAGTCGATTAATTCCCCTATGAGTGGTTAAAGTGTTAGGCGGGGTGGTTAGCGGCTTCAGAGTCTGTTAATGGTTCTAGGAGAGCAGTTTGTACAATTGAATTTGACGTGCGCAGTTTGGGGCTCTCTCCTCTACTGTGGATGCTATGAATATGAATCTGGCCTCATATACACACAAAAAAATCATAACATGAATTTACATGAAGCATGAAGCTGTAGTTTGCAATCTTTATTATTATTATTATTATTATTATTGTTGTTGTTGTTGTTGTTGTTGTTGTTGTTATTATGATTATTATTGTTATTGTTATTATCATTATTATTAATATAATAATAATAATCATAATAATAATAATAATAATAATAATAATAATAATAATAATGATAATAGTAATAATAATAATAATAATAATAATAATAATAATCATAATCATAATCATAATAATATAGCAGAATTTCAACCTAAGCATTTCACTACATATTGTACTGTGTATAATTTGTATGTGACAAATAAATTTGAATTTGATTTTGAAATTTGAATTTGAATTTGAATTTAAGGTGTGAAAGTAAGGTGAGCGAATGGTGCACTGAAGTAAACACCTGTTATCATGTGATTCATATATGCACGCGTGAAAAATACATGTGAAATAGTAAGATTGAGTTTACTGGATAAAAATCATACATGTATATGTATACAACAAAATACATATATAAGAATAACAATAACACATAAAAGCATACAATAAACACTTATTTCCAATGTGGTTTTCAGACAACAACAGACATGTAAAAAAAAATATATATATATATATATATATGTGTGTGTGTGTGTGTGTGTGTGTGTGTGTGTGTGTGTGTGTACGTATATGAAATTTTAACACTCCCAGTAAACCTGCGAAGTGTGTAAAACCCACATTAACTGTGAACCAGATAATTATTATTTACATTATTGACGTCCCTGTAACCTTTCTGTGAATAGTGATTATTATTTTATTAAAATAACACGCTGTGTAGGTTCAGCACAGAGCCTGGAATAACTTGACATAAAGCCTACTACAGAGTGTGTTAGTGGGCGGATTGAAGTGCTTATGGCATTTACACACATTAGTGCTCAGCAGCAAGAAGGGTGTTAGGAGGTGTGTTGACTTTATGGAGAGAGAGAGAGAGAGAGAGAGAGAGTGGCCAGCATGTGGCCATCCTAAACTAATTGGGTATGAAATTAATTATAGGGTGGAAGTGCCTTTAAGACCTTAAAGTTTTCACACATTTTAAAGGTGTAACAGCGGATTAATGGCTTATAGCCAGCATTAAAAATACCACTGCTCTAAAATTTATACTGCCTCTTTAAGAGTGTCAGAAATGGCACCAAATAACAAGATGGAAAAAAAACAACCCATTTTATTATTTGACTATGAAATTTTTTTTTCCTAATTATAGTTTTACTGAGAATAGAGTTCTGTAAGGAAACACTCCTGTGTCAACATTTCAATATTCCCGGAGTCAGTTTAGATGATTTTAACACGATTTAAAAAATATATATTTTTTTCTCTTTTGTCTCAATTTTTTTCTTTATTTAAATTAATAGTATATTATTTAGTATATTACCCTCCAAATGTTTCTTAATTTTTCAGGGATTTATTCAAAAATAAATAATACAATATCTTTCATTTAAACTTAAAATGGTTACAATTCATATATTGCTAAAGGATTCTTAATTTTAATCGAATAACTAAATAATGAAATATTTATATATATAGTTTAGTTTTTATAGTTTTGTGTTCATCTAACAGTACTCCATGAAGTTTTAAACAATCTACTTTTCTATCATGCACTGCTCTGAATTCTGAAGGCAATTAAGCTTTTTTTCAGGCATTGTGGCTATTTTAGTATTTGCACTCTGCTTTCTTAGACTTTGTGTGTTTCTTTTATTTCTCTGTGAATAAGATAT
>JAQMYF010000023.1:1459719-1477219 GCA_030014195.1 Neosilurus mollespiculum | reverse complement strand
TATCGTCCCAGTGAAAAGCCCTGTTTCATTATTTATGGCACTGAAAAACACAAATAACTCCTGAAACAATGAAGTATCTCATACACAACTCTCTTTCTTTATTTTATATTGTTCAAATGATGCGAGGATCTTTTCTTTGCCATAAGAATACATTTAAATCCAATTTAAAATCTCAAGCCATGATACCATAAAGCAGATAAATCATCCTTTTACAGGATACATGCTTTTCAGTTTCAGGCCAGTATGACAGAATAAATAATAAATAAAAACAAATTACATTTTCATTTAGCTTTATTAAAGGATGCACTAGACATACACTGTACGCTGAGCTTGTATTAGTGCCTTATGAATGATTAATATATCTTCTTTAGGACATTTTTTGTGGTGTATGATCTTGTAATTTATATAATAATAATAATAATAATAATAATAATAATAATAATAATAATAGCAATAATAATAATAATAATAGTAAGAAGAAAAAGAAGAGGAAAAAGAAGAATGAAAGAAATTAAAAGAATTCATATAGCCCCTAAAGTGGTAATACCCATCAAGATCGGTGCCTTTGGAACCATCTCGAATGCAAAGACCTGGTATGGGAGGTTAAGTCTGCCTGACATTTTTGGAAGTGCACAGTTGTCAGTCATCCTTGGTACTGCTCATATGAGACATGGCTGGAAAAAAACTGAAAAACACAGAGAACTGGAGAGAATCACATAATAACAACAACAACAACAACAACAACAATAATAATAATAATAATGATGATGATGATGATGATGAAAATAATAATAATAATGATGATGATGATGATAAAACTGATAATGATATACACAATTTTCAATTTTAAACAGCATTCAATTTATTTTATTCTTTTAATTTTAATTATTTTGGGCATTATTATTTTAGTTCTTAAATGTAAAGATTATTTTCTTAATTGTTATAATAATTAACAATTAATAATAATTATTTTATTAACCTAATAATAGATTTTAAATTGTACTTATGAATAATAATAAATATTTTCATTATTTCATCAGAATATACTGCATGATATCTATATCCATCCTCTAATCATTTAATAAAAAAGAGAAAACAGTAAAACCTCTGGCAAAAAGGGCAAGATGTTTATTAATCATATTTTTTTTTCATTTGCGTAATTCTCTTTATTTAAAAAAAAACTTTGATTTTTTTAAGTTATTTTCTGAGACTGTTGGTTTTAGAAACGTTTTGACTTTTATGTTGGGTTTGATCAAATTCAATTGGTGGAAATTCTCTATATAATATATATTTTATCAGCTTCCTGTTGCAATTTGCTTTAGATAAAATGTCTTTTATGTAAAAACAAAACAAAACAAAACAAAAAAACAGTAATATATTTAGCATGAAATCCCTGTTTAAAATGTTAATAAATAACCAGGTCTTGTGCTCTATAAGCATGTGAGCTGATGTTAAAGCTGTATTAGTCTTTGAAAGGGGTTAAAAATCCAGAAACGAGCTTGACCCTCTTCCCTTCTCCTTGTCGTGCTTTAGAGATTAATCCTCCCCTCCTGCATGGTTAGCTTGTATTATGATCCTTGACAAAGTCTCCTGTAATACTTTCCTGTAAATCATTTAAAAACTGATTTTTTTTTTTTAACTGCCTGCCAGTTTTGACAGCTGGCACGGATGGGTATAGACAGCGTACCGGGTTATTTGCGAGCTGCTTGTTTACCACTGAAGCACAGTGGAAAAGACAACAGGAATTTCCCCTCTAATTTCATTACAATGGAGAAAAACTGCCCCACATAATGGGCAACACTAATTAAGTTTGGAGCCGTGCGTGTAGTCTGAACACTGATGAATTAGAGTCATTCACATCATGCTCGGCTGCTTTAAAATCACCATTAGCCCATGCTACTTAGGGCCATAACATCGCCCATTTTATGCTTCTGATCCCCTTCACAAGTGGAATCTTCATTATTTTCATTTAATGTCTGGCCGTTTTTTCAGCCACACACCTTTTTTTTTCTTTTACACCAAGTACAGGATGAAGTATGCAGGAAGAGTCTTCAGGTGTTTGAAAGCAGAAAAACGTCCCGAGATGTTAATATTGAGAGTGTTTGTTCTTATCATCATAAAGAATAAATAATATTACACTATTTTAGATTCTGTAACAAAAAAAAAAAACCCAGCAAACAATCTGCTTTTCAAACCTACTGATTATTTTTTGAGTTTTCTTATGAGTATACATAGAAATCTTTTATATATTCTTTTAAATGGTTTGTTGTCTTAGCCTCTAAAAGTGCCACCCTGTACATCTTCCTGATGGCATTGGTTCTGGATTTCTAAACATGCCCAACACTTCGAACTCTTCTTTCTAACCCTTGTTGTCCTTCTTAATTTGATTGCAGTGGTCGTGTCTATAATTAGCCAGGAACCGACATCAGGAAATTGAAAATGTTTCAGTAGGATGTTTCAATAGGACTAGCTTGGCGTATAGTGTGAATGTCCGGGTGGTTGACCTCAGAGACAAACAGCGCTGGGGGAAACACGTACTTTATTATTCTCGCTTTGTGCAAACACCTGGCGGCGTAAACCCTCTGATTCTTTTAGGATTTCTCACAGTGTGGATGGTTGTTTCAGAAGGATTTTTACAAACATGTTTGTGCTTTAAAAACAATTTTTAGGACTAAACCCCAAACTTTTAAAACTTTAAAAAAAAGGTAGTGGTGGTGGTGCTGGTGGTGTTGTGGAGGGATAATCCCACCCTTCAAGTTCTTCACGCTTTATATTCAGGCATGCCTGTCCCCTGGAGCTTGGGCACAGGGAGTCAATATGTCAGCGTTTATCGATACCCTACCAAGCTGCAGGGCCTTGTCAGGGCCCTATTCAGGCAGTAATGGCCCCCTGGTGTGCGGCGTCTATGCGGGGCTAAAGGAGCCGAGAGGCCCCGGGCCCGCTCTCCTCCGACCGCTCAGCGTCTTCACACACATGACAAGAACCATAAAAGAGCAGTGCCTCTGCCGCTTCTCTTACCCACATTCTCTCACTCTCTCTCTTTAAAACCTTCCCTTTTCTACTTCTTGTAAAGAAAAAAAGGAAGGTCTAATTGTTTGTTGTGGGAGCCAAAGATTATAGACCCTCCTCTCCCCTTTTAACTTTTTTCTTCTCCTTTCTCACTTGGGCCTGTTGTCATTTCTAATGGATGAGAGATTTATCCCAAAGTTGTGAGTGCAAGAATTCGGTAATGCTGATAGATGAGAGTGAGAATGGTTTTGACAATGAGACTCAGTTGATACTTCGAGGCAGCTGTCCTGAAGAAAGAACTAAAAACTTGAGCCCTATTCAGAGTTTATTTATTCATTTGTTTGTTTAGTTGGTTCTATTAGCGGAGTTGAGATAATGAAATTATTAACGGTGTACTGTATCTCTGGGACTTTAGTCCTGTTCTCATCCATCATTTTTTACAATAAAAAATTACAGAATCACTTATAGAAATAAATCCAGACTATGGATGTATAGTTAGTTTGAACTGACATGCTGCATGTTTTGTTATCCTGCCGGAGAAGACTTTTTCAGTATGGTGACACCAGGATGCACTCACTCTTCTCTAATGTTAACACTGAAACCAATCCAAGTTTTAAACACAGACCAATAAAATACACATTACTTTTAAAAGGACGTGGCAGTATTAGGTAGGGTATCGAGACCCAGGGACAGTGAAGTCACAGTGGATAAGAGATAGACCAAGGTTTGTGGTTGTTTGTTCAGATCCCTGTCCCTGATTCCAGTTCTACTATTGATCCCAATCCCTGCCACTTATAAAAGTCCCCACTGTTGATCCCGAACACTGCTGTCGATTCCCATCCCTGTCACTTATTCCAATCCCAGTCATTGCTGACTTTATGATGACCTTTAACCTGTCTGCTATAATATAAAACTATCTGAAATGAGATAAATTTAAATGAGATAAATGTACCCAAAAGAGGTGTAGCCTATATCCATGTCATGGTCATGTATCCTACCTGCAACCCAGCAATGAGCTTCCTACAAGAAGTGCTTAAAATCAGTCAGCATGAAAGATGTACATCATGAAGACGCTCCCATCTCTGGGATTTATACAAAGATCATAATTCCTACAGGCCTCCCGTATAATCCCATCCAAACAGCACTTCGGACTTTTCTCTGTTTCTTCTTGCTTAAGAGAGCGTGGATTAAACTCCTGAATCAGTCCTGTGAGGAACGCACGAAAAGCCTTTTGAGTTGCTGTTTGTAAGCATCTGGTCAACTCTGAGCTCCAGAAAAGCTGCTGAATGGATGAATGAACAAACTTCCCAGCCTCCAAACCTTGTGTAGGGATGAAAAAAAAAAGTTGGCCAATATGAAGATGCTTGCAGTCAAGACACATTTACACCCAAATTATACAATTCTACTGGAGGAAACAATGAGGCTCGCGTTCTTTCTTTCTTGCTTTCTGTACATCCATGTTGCGACAAAACTGTGTCAATTTTCTTTTTATAGAGCCAATATTCCATCATGTCTTTAGGCTTAACCATGTTTGTCCCTTTAAACACAGTGGGAAAAAAATCTGGGTGCAAATCTCACTTTAAAAAAAGTTCATTCTTTGCTTGTCAGATTTTTTGATCTCACCACAAATTCCCCTCAAGTCCTCCCCCTCCTTCTTCTCCTGCTTCTTGTTCTTCTTCCTCTATGTGCACACCAGTATCTGAGGTTTATCTGTGAGAGACGTGTGTTTATATTCAGGCCTCAAGCCAGAGAGATATAGGAGAGAAACAGATGAACGTCAGAGATAGTAAATCAGATCAGATGCCTCCTTTTGGGAAGTGTTTGTGTAACGAAGGCGTTCTTCTGTGACTGACAAAACGCGTGATTGCAACAACAACGAGTCACACAATGGCAGGCACCAAATAAACATGTAAACCAAAGAAATAAAGATGGGAAAAGATTAATTTTACTCTGTTATTTTGGTCCTGTGATTACGGAGGTGGGAGGGTGCTGGTGCTGGTGTTGGTGCTGGTGGTTGTCATTTACACTCAACTGGTGTCATCCGCCGCTTCTCTGAAAAATAGCATGTGTGAGGACCTGTTTGTAATTATCCTGGAACTAATACGCTTTTCAAAATGAGCCATTATGAGCTAATGCCTGACTGGAAAAAAAAATAGAGAGAAGAAGCCCCGTCTGTTTTTTTGTCCTTCTGTCTTGGGTAGTTTGCGAGGTAGCTACAGCTGATATCGAGGCCATTGGTTACGGTATTAAAATAAGGCTCCATAGAATCTTGCCGTAATGTTGAGCTAATGCTGATTCAAAGGCAAGCGTCGCAGACTAGGCTCAGGCCGCCTCTACCGCCCTCTCACCATGTCATGGAAGCCTTTCATCATCATTTATCCCTGACTAATTCACAGGATTTTGGGTGATGGTAAAATCTGCACTTCTACCTCCAGTGTCCTATTCAATTGTCTGTTCCCCCCCCCTAAACAGCGATCTTTAACACTCCTTTTTTGAGTTTGGACGCCGTTAAATTGTATTAAAATCAATTCTGCAATTAGATTTATTTCTGGGGCTGATGCAATATGAGATTAAAGTTGGTCTTAGCGTTATCATACTCTGTGTATTTGGGGGGGTGGGGAGGTGGGGGGGCAAGTGGCACAAAGTTTTTGCCCCTGCTGCCACTTCCGCTGCATCTACAAACCTTGAGACTGACACATGCTAGAAATGCTTTCAGTGGCGACGCTCCATTTAAGCGATGTGGTGCAATGTTCGGTGAGGAGGTGTTTGTTTGGAAAGAGTCTCCAGTGTCAACGCTTTATAACCACCAGAAGTAGAGCAGTATGTTTTCAGGAAAAAGGGCAGATATGTTTTATATAACACAAATATCATCATCAGCATGTGGATTTCTTCACTCGAGTCTCACAGTGCCGTGTTGATTAGCATGTCCGGCTTCACAGCAAGGTTTGCATGCTTGCGTGGGTTTCCTCTAGGTACTATGGTTTCCTCCTACAGTCCAAAGACATGCACATTAGGCTAAATGGCTGCTCCAAATTGCCCCCAGGGGTGTGTGTGTGTGTGTGTTGGTCCAGTGATGGACTGCCAAGCTCTTCAGGTTGTACCCTACCTTCAGAATTGGCGGAGATAGGTTCCAGCCTACCCATGATACTTAGTAGGATTAAACGGTTCAGAAAATGAATGAATGCATGAACTCAAGCGTCCTTTAAAATAATTTAAATTCCTAAAGTTCCGTCATCAGAAGAACCGATCCCATGGACCTATCACAATCGTGCTTCTTCCTGGATAATTGGCTTTGTAATTACACTCCCAACAGTTAAACATGCAGTATTTTTATACACATATAACCTTCTGAGAAAAGGTTAGACCGTTTTCCTGATGCTCACGTTTATCTGCGGCACATGAACCTCACCACTGGAATGTCTTTTTATGAAGTGTCCAGCTGTGAGGTGGAGTTGATCAAGGCTCTAGTACCTCACATTTAGTCAGGACCGCCACCGAAAAAGGCCCCTTGAGAGAAGAAGGAGTGTGAGAAGAGGAATGAAAAGGCACCGGGAGGTCTGAGGAGGGGTTTGGAGATGGGTGATGGATATCCCATCTGCCTGTGGTCAGGGCAGAACGTGTGCAGGGGTTTGAACATAAGGTGTACTACCACACTGGACTAGCATGAAGGACCTCGCGTTCTTTTACTCGACATGCGGAGAAGCTCAGAGTGATCAAGAGTTATGAAGGGTTTTTTTGGGGTTTTTTTGCCAAATGTTCCTGAAATAGAAGAAACTTTGCTCACGTTTTTGAGCAGCAAGAGTGGTGTGGTTTATCGTTCTGAAAGCGTCTTACTTTAATGGAAGCAAAATTAAAGACTGAATGGGGAAATCGATTTAAAATACTTTCTACTTTCCTCCTAATATATCATATAGGCACACTTGAGAGTATATGATTCTATACTAATAAACAGAATAAAGTGTAGTATAATACAATATACACTGTATTTTGATATCCCTCCAGGTGTAATGTATAATGTATTAGAGTGTGGTGTGAAACAGTAGTACATGGCACTAGTACACTGATATTCCTTGTTATACTCAAGTATTCAGTAGTAAGGTATGGTATATGGTATGGTATATTTGGTAAAGGATCATATACTATTATATAGTATAGTATGGTTTGGTGTAATGTATTGAAGTGTAGTATAATATACTGTTCTAATATAAAAGGGTATGCTTACATGTTAGTCATACTTGAGTATAAAATAGTATACTCAATAAATATAATACAGTATAAAGTGTGTATTTTTATATTCCAATTAATATCAACTGAGTTAATTAGACAACATTTATTTTTAGCATAATAAATTAAACTTTAGTAAATGAGGTGTAGTGTATATGACAATAGCAAAGTGTAGTGAAGTCCATACTTGTATCAAAATATTATTGTTATATACTTTTATCAAAATGTATTATTGTTATACTCAAGCATTGTATAGTGCAAGTGTATTATAGTGTATTATATAGTACAGTATACCAAACCGGCTTATAGTATAGTACCATGCCGTATTGCATTCTAATAGTTATACAGTATACAGTGTTCCTATTTATACTCAGATATAGTATTTATTTTGAGAAGGAATATCAAAATGAATTCAATATCACACTTCACTTTACTGGCGGCACAGCGCCACAGTGGTTAGCACGTCCACCTCACAGCAAGATGGCCCTGGGTTTGAGTCCCAGTCTCGGGGCGTTTCTGTGTGGAGTTTGCATGTTCTCCTCGTGCTTGCTTGAGTTTTCTCCGGGTACTCCGGTTTCCTCCCACAGTCCAAAAACATACACAGTAGGCTGATTGACTGTTCCAAATCACCCCTAGGTGTGAGTGTGAGTGTGAATGGTTGTGTGTGTGTTGCCCAGCGATGACCTGGTGAGCTGTCCAGGGTGTACCCCGCCTTCACCCGGAGTCGGCTGAGATGGGCACCTGCCTCCCCGTGACCCTAATTAGGATTAAGCTGCTTAGAAAATGAGTGAATGAATGACTTCACTGTATATACTACACTATACACCACTATACTATACTACACTATACCATAATGTACCCCACTGTACTACACTATGCTATAAGATACTGTAGTATAGGGTACTATACATACTATGCTAAACACTGTACTACACTACACTATATTATACTATATCATACTATGTTTCACCACACTATAATGTACTGTACTACACTATACTGTAAGATAGTATTCTACACTAAATTATACTATACTGCATTATACTATAAGATACTATACTCCCCTGTACCCTATACTATACAATACTATACAGAACTATACACTGGGTAGTATTTCATAGTGATACAACACCCCTTTTTCATACCCAATATTTCATACATTTAGTATTTTCTCATTTACTTTAATTAATTTGATTCAAGAATCTCAAAATAGATTTGTTTGAAATGATTCATGGATCATTAACATGTCTAAATGATCCCTCAGGAGAAGGCTGCTCTTAATTAGCACCAACATTGAATTCAGTAAAACAGTTCTTTGTCTTTGCTACAACTCTATCTCTCCAGCTCTGATTGCTCCGTGAGGAGTTTGCCTGAGAATGAGGCATGAATCTAAAACTCTCCTGAACATCTGTTCTGCACCTGATTCATGCCAAATTAAATTTCGCCTCACGTCAATATTTAGTTAAAGATCACGCTAGGCCCTGGAGGAAAACATTCTGCTTGCTGTGGCACTGAGTGAATGCAACATAATTAGACTTTAATTGCTTGATGAGTGAGCTGGCGTTTATCGATATCCCCACAACCTTCAAATGGAATTACAGCGCCGTCATTATGTGGGGGATTAATCGGGATGTACCTTATTGTTTTAAAACAGGGAGAAGTGTTTGTGCATTGACCTCATCATCCAGTGGGATTTGACTTTTATTGGAGGTGATGATTACCCAACAGCTTATCACATCTGTAAATAAACAAGGACTGGCTGAAAAATGTTTCAGATTTATAACTGGAGTTGAAATCAGAATCCAGATTAAACCTAAAATGTCTCATGGGGCATCCTATAATTTTTTCTTAAAGTCCATTGGCTTATTACCGTCTTCTGCCCCATGATAAAACCCATCATCTCAATCAGAGGATCTCACAGGGATTGAGAAGGGGTTCATTTCATATCTCTCTCTCTCTCTCTCTCTCTCTCTCTCTCTCAGCACTAGTGTCTGGTTCATTACCATAATCCTTTGCTCTTTGTCAGGGAGGCGGGTGTTGACCTTCAGTCCTGGGCGTGTATCTGGACACCAATAGACTGCATGGATAGATTTACTCTACACTGTACTTTAATGCTACAGGAGCTACACCCTCCGATGCTACAGCAAACTCTGGAATTCTGTTTTTATAAAGTGTAGAAGAAAAACCCAAATCCACTAAAAGAAATTAAAGAAATAATGTTAGGTGACTAAGCTATTCTTTAACCGATGATTTTTTTCCCCCAGCTGCCATGTCGTCGTCCTTTACTATTACCTTCTTGTTATGTTTTAAAAAATGATATTAGCAGAACATCAGGTGCTAACTGGGCCTGGCGTCTACCTAGTCACTAATCACTGATGCATGTCTGGGGCATTCAGCTATCTTTGTAATATTTACATAACAACAAATTTACAGTAACGAATATTAAATATTAAATTAAATTAAATTAAATATTGAAATAAAGCAAACCGCTTTATTCTTTATTATGGTTTCCTCTCTCAGCCAAGTCTGGGCAAGGGCAGGGTACATGTAATCAGCTCGCCAGTCCATTGCAGGACCAACACACACATAACCATTCACACTCACATTCACACCTAGGGGCAATTTAGAACAGCCAATTATGCTAATATGCATGTCTTCGGACTGTGGGAGGAAACCAGAGTACCCAGAGGAAATCCATGCAAACACAGGGAAAACATGCAGACTCCAAACAGAAACACCCTCGCCAAGCCCGGGACTCGAACCCAGGACCTTCTTGCTGTAAGGCAGACGTGCTACCCACTACGCCGCCGTGCCGCGCTACAGAGTTTCAGCAAATGCCATTATGGTACAGAATCATTTGACATCTAAAGGTGAAAACACCTCCACAACAGCAGCACGTTTCCGTCACCTACCCCTCAGGGTCGCCCCTCATGATGTGACTTTAGAAAGTGAGCCACAGACCACCGCTGTGAACTCAAGTGCTGTCATGGTGTCTTAGAGGCAAAAATATCTCTGGGTTACATCCTCACGAAAACCAACAAGGGGATATACTCAGATATATAGTTATGTACATATCCAAGTGTGTATGTTCAAGGGTATTTTGTTGGAGTGCGCTGGAAAAATCGATCTTTATTAAAAGACGGGAAGGCTCAAGAATTGATTTAATGAATGCGGCCTCATGTCCTGCGGCCGCGTGTAATCCGTTGAGAATTGTCGAGCCTCGGATCGCAGAGACAAAAAAAAAAAAAAAACGACGTTCGGGGAAGACTCCTCAAGTGGCCTGTAATGATAGTCTCCATATAATCCCATAATTCCTTGTTTAATTAAACTCTGGAGCTGAAATTGAGGCCCAGCCAGTTTTTTTTTTTTTTTTGGTTGTTCTTTTTTATTAACAGTTTTTTTTTTTTTTTTGCCCTCAGTCTTGTTGTGAATTTTGGTGCATGTCCAAAACATGCGTGCACATGCACAGATGGACAGACAGACACACACACACACACACACACACACTGCTGGCACAGTGATGCAGTGCTAGTATTCCTGGCAGATGCAGGAAAATTGTGGAAGACGGAGGGCTGAACTGAGAGCTGAGAGAGAGGAGAAAGCCACTATGAAGTGGCCCAGGCTGCTGGAAGCCTTGCAGAAAACTCTCTCTCTCTCTCTCTCTCTCTCAAAACAAGATTTGCCTTCTGTCTCAGCTGTGGTAATGCGGGGGAAGGCACTCACATCCTCTCCATCTCTCTTTCAATCCTCTCCCTGTTTTTTTTTTCTTTGAATTTCTTTTTTGCGTAGCGATGATGCAAGACCACACAACCTGGAGCAACACGTCTATCTATGTTCTTTCACATGTCAGAATGAATGCTGCGAACCTTTTCTGTCATGAAGGTTCCCCCGTCTCTGTAAATATGTACATAAATGCAGTATGATGCAATTTTGGATTTGGCGGATATTTTTTTTTCTTTTGAGCTGTAATGGAAGAAAAATCTACTCTTGTTTGACGGAAGCACAAAAAAAAAGAGGCTAAATGTATAATTTGTTGTAATATGTTTTGAACCCCAGTTCCAAACCACAAAAAGTAGGGAATTCAATGGCTCAGAAGTAATAGAGTATCAAACGTACTTATTTGAAGCACTTGCCTCTGAGCGGCTAGCCTCGGGCCGCTGTGGAGAGAATGAGAGAGACTCCGAACGGCAAGGTGTCCTGTGTAGATTACCATAACCCTCCCAGCGCTGTCCCCAGGCCTCCGGAGCTCAGTGGCAGGATTATGCTTCTGAAGACTCCACACATGAATAAAACCCATACGAAGTGCAGCCTGGGCTCCGTGTGAAGATAACACAACATTAATACTGCTGTGATTGCACTCCCTCGGCTTTACATCATGTTTTTTTAGGGGTTTTTTTGTGTTCTTTGTGTTTTTATTTTGTATACATGTCCATATTTATGCATAAATTGCTACGGGTAAAGGGCTGTTTATCTTCACCAGTTATTCATTAGCTTCTGCAAAAAAAAAAAAAATGGAAGGATTTTCCTTAAAGATTATTTTAAATCTATTTATTTCTTCTGTTTTCGTCATATATACAGTACGAACATTCTTATTATTTCCTAAGTCACAAGATATCAGCACTCTGATTGGCTAATTTACTCCTAGGATATGAGATCATATACTATCACCTTAACATTACCAGAGGAAAACACAACAACCTGGAAATGGCCTTAAAAAATTTTCATGAATTAGCCAGATCTGTTTGTTTATTTTATTTTATTTTATTTATTAGATAGATCTATCTATCAATCTCTCTATCTATTTTAAACCAGATTTCATAAACCAGATGTGCCAGTAAGGCTAGCTTCAGCTAGTTCCACTAGCAAACCAGAAGTGCTGAAATACTTTTATTTATTTATTTATTTATTTCCAGTCTAGATTAAATCCACATACAACAAAATATAGAATTAAAGAAATTGATAGTAAGAACATATTTCTTTCTATTTTTAAGAATGGACTACAGGCCTTCAGCTAACCAGCTAGCTCCATGCTAACCAGCTAGTGCTGTGCTAACCAGATCGCCATGAGAAAGCAACAAAATATGGAATTAAAGAACTTTATAGTCAGAACATATTTTCATATTAAAGAATTTGACAGGTTTTTCCACCAAATGTGACTTTATTGGGCTGCTAAAGGAACAGTGCTTCAGCTCACTAGCTAGCTCCTTGTTAACCAGCTTTCCTGTATTTTATGGTAAGAATGCATATATGTATATATTTTCATTTTACAGTAATAAAAATTCTATATTTCTTAAAATCCAGTGGATAGAATAAAACAGATATTTCCCTCTAATCAGATTGTCTAATAGCCCGTTCTTTACATGTATTGCAGGTGAACAAAATGACGTTTCGTGCGGACACAAAGTGCAGTAAACAGTAGTAAAAATAGGAACATAGATTAAGATACTCTAAATCAAATAAAGTGAATTAGAATAAAATAGTAAAATAATACTAAGAATTGCACAATATATAAAATATAAAACGTGCAATGAGGACGTGCAGCTGCAATGGGCAGACAGTAAAGTGACCAGTGGGAGAACAGTGTACAGAATGGTATATACACACGCATACATTGTGATGATAATAATACCAATACCAATATACTGTATATGTAATTATAATAATATATATAATATATGTAAGATATACACACGTATATATAGAGATACATACATATATGCAGTATACATATTTACATATATCCATATACTCAATATATACAATAAATATACACATCAAAGCGTGCATGTTGTCACACACTGGAGGCAGCATGTTGTACCTGTGCATGTGGCTGTTCAGGGTTCTGACAGCCTGGGGAAAAATGCTCTTACAAAACCTGGTGGTGCAGGTTCTGATGCTTTGGAAGCTCTTTCCTGATGGAAGGAGGTCGAACAGTCAGGGGCCCTGCGCACACGGCGTGAGAGTAAGAGGTCCGATCATTCTCTCAGCTGTTCTCACAGTGCATTGCAGGCCCTTGCGATCCTAGGCACTGAAGCTCCCGAACCACACAGTGAGACAGTTTGTCAGAACAGTCTCCACAGCGCCTCTGTAGAAGGTGGTGACGATGGGTGGTGGAAGGCCGGCCTGTTTCAATCTCTGCTGATGAGCCTTCTTCACCACTGAGCTGGTGTTTTTGGACCAGGTGAAATCATCAGAACTGACCACACCAAGGAACATGGTGGTACTGACCCTCTCTACTCTCGAGCCATTTATGAGCAGAGGATCATGGAAAGCTGGTCTTCTCCTTAAGTCCACCACCACCATCTTGGTTTTGTCCACATTCAGCCATGACAGACACCCGTCTTTCCACGTCCTCTCTGTACAGTGCCTCATTGTTGTTGTTGATGAGGCCGATAACGGTAGTGTCATCGGCGAATTTAACAATGAGGTTGGATTCTGAGCAGCGTGAACAGCAATTGGCTGACCACACACCCCTGCGGGGCGCCTGTATACAGAGTGATGGAGCCTGGTGTCACGTTGCCGATGTGCACTGACTGCTGTCTTTTTGTCAGGAAGTCCAGAATCCAGTTGCAGGTGAAGGTGTTGATGCCAACTAGGGAGAGTTTGTTTACTAGCTGCAGGGGGGTGATTGTGTTGAATGCTGTACTGAAATCAAAGAACAGCATTCTCACATATGTGTCTTTTCCTCTAGATGTGAGAGGGCGGAGTGTAGTGTGTGTGAGATGGCATCAGATGTCGAGTGGTTGGAGTGATAAGCAAACTGTAGGGGGTCCAGTGAAGTGGGGAGGGAGGAGTGGATGTGTGTCTCGACCAGCCGCTCGAAGCACTTCACATGGGGGTCAAGGCCACCGGGCGGTAGTCATTGGGACACGTCGCTGTAGACTTTTTCAGCACTGGAATGATGGTGGTTTTCTTGAAGCTCGCACGGACCACCGCCTGGCTTAGAGATGTACTGAAGATGTCATTGAGCACGTCTGACAGCTGATCTGCACAGTTCCTGAGCACTCTCCCTGGAATGTTGTCTGGGCCCGCAGCTTTCCGTGGGTTGACTTTGGATAGCGTCCTCCTCACTGCTGTCGTTAGGTAGAGTGCTTGCTCCTCCACAGTCAGTGTTAATTTCTGAGGCTGCATGTTATTCAGAGCTTGAAACTGTGCGAAGAAGTCATTCAGTCTGTCTGGGAGGTGGACAATGGACATCACTGTTGTCAGTCAGTGGATGGATTTCGTAATCCGTCATGGCCTGGATGCACTGCCACAAGCGCCTCGGATCCTTGGTGTTGGAGAAGTGGTCGTGGATACTGCCAATCAGATGCGTAATGTATAAAAAAAAAGTGTATAATCATTGACGGGGTGATGTTTTCTCTAAGGAGATGTTTAGGCTTGTTTAACATTTATATAAGGAGTCTCCAGTTTCAGCAGTTCAGAACAGAAGAGAAAAAAACAGATGCTGGTGTGACAACGAATATTTATAGATAATAAATAGGAAAAAAATATATTTGTTAATGAAATTAGTTTTTAGACAATAAAAGTAACCATGACTGGATAAAGGGAGAATGTGTGCTATTTGTAATCTCTGGAATATTACTGTTTATTTGTATCTGGTTCAAATAAATCAGCTTCATGACATCATCCTGTTGATGATTTTACTATAACAGCACAACATGAAGTGTTTCATTCCTTATTAATTTAACAGACCACATAAATTACCAATGATGATAACATTACACTCTCAATCACAGACAAACAAATAAGAGAAAAAGAAAGAAAGAAAGAAAATGTTGTTGGGGTTGAATTATTATTATTATTATTATTATTATTATTATTATTATTATTGTTATTTCTGGAGTTAGTTTTTATACCAAGCCACACCGATAGTGAAGCTGTTTCGTTTTTTTTAATGAAATGATGTTAAACTGCAGGCCACCGTACAGATGAGGGCTCGGATGTGGAGTCGGAGCCAGATCTGCCTCTGAAGAGGAAACAGAGACGCAGTCGCACGACGTTCACCGCCGAGCAGCTGGAGGAGCTGGAGAAGGCGTTTGAGAGGACACACTACCCCGATATCTACACCCGAGAGGAGCTGGCTCAGAGAACCAAACTCACTGAGGCTCGTGTACAGGTCAGACACACACACACACACACACGCACACACACACGCACACACAGACACACACACACAGACACACACAAGCAGTGTTGTTTCCATAACTTCAGGGGACATTATGTAGACTTACATTCATTTTCTGCATATGTACTCTAACCTTAAAACAAGTCTTCATACGTTATGGGGACTTGTGTTTTGTTCCCATAAGAAGACAAGTCCCCATAATGTGACTGTAAACAGATTTAGGTCCCCAAGATGTGATGAATACACACACCTTGTACTTTTATTTTTGTGGGGCTATTGACTGTTCTCCTTTTCTGTCTACATAAATACACTCAAAACATTTTGAGGACGATAAATTTAAAACTAAATTTCACCTGCAACCTTCAAAATGTGACGAAACTAAACTTAAACTTCATATATAACTTAAAGATTTGACTTAAATGAGCATAAACAAAACTCACAAGTAGTCAGAGCATTTATTTGAGTTCTATATCCAAACCGTATCATGGGAATTTGAGGTAAAGTGAAGATTCATGCAGCTTGAACTTGGCATCAACCCCCCCCCCCCCCCTCTAATTTAGTCAAAGCCAATTCCTACATTCCTACCAGTCTAATATTGCCTGTCTATCATACATGACCACCATCACCCAGAGGGGACATAAGTAAGTATGTGTTCCCTCTGTGACACATGATGCTGCCACCCATATCTTTACAAACTGCTGCACATGTATATTCAGGGTTGGCCTAACCTAACACACTTGGAGGGAGAGCGATATCCTCCCTTTTTTGTACAAATAAGCTCACAGGTGCTCATGATTAGCTGGTTATCGTTTTAAGTGTCCGTAAGAGCTCGGCCAATCGGCTCCCATGGACATCCAGCAGCAACCTGGATTCAAGTCTTGGATCTTGCATCTGGTCGATGCAGCAGTCTGGAACCCACTTGATTATTTTTGTAGTGTTTGAATTTTCTTTATTTTTTTTCTTTCCATCCCTTTTGTCCTTCCATCTCTTAGATATGATTTTATTCAGTTTATATATTCTACAGGACAGCATTGATAACTCTGAAAATGTTTTTGGCGAGGTGGTGGGATTAAGGGAAAAAATAAAAAGGTTCTTATACCTTCTGAAAAGTTCTGCTTGGAACTGCTGTAGGGATGTCTCGAGAATTTTTAAAGGGTTCAAAGCATCATAGGATCTTGAACAGAACAACACGGGAGGAAAAAATGAACTTGCTGATTAAGTAAATGCGAGAGATGAGGGAAGTAATTAGAGAAGTTTTTTTTAAATCATGTGAGGGTACTGTATGCTACAGGGAAATTTTTACACTGTGTTGCCATGGCAACTTGCAGTCACTACATGGTGTGGAAATAAATATCTGATTCAATTAAAATCACTGACTGTTCTCCACATGATCCATGTTCTCATAAATCCTTTAAAAAATGCAGATTATACAGTAGATAATCGGTGTGGTACAGTGGCACGGTTTACCACAGTGACTTTAAGCAATCTGCATCAAGTGCATGAAAAAATGATTTTGCAATCAATTAAAAATCAACAAACAGATAAACACTAAAGCGGCACGTTTGTTCTTATGGACCATTTTTTTTCTTTTGATTTTTTTGTTTTTATAATTGTCTTTGACGAGAGGGTCGGCATGGTGGAGTAGTGGTTAGCATGTCCACCTCACAGCAAGATGGTCCTGGATTCAAGTTCTTGGCTCACTGAGGGCATTTCTGTGTGTTCTCCCCATGGCCGCGTGTGTTCCCTTTGGGCACTCCAGTTTCCTCCTACAGTCTTAAGACATGCACAGTAGGCTAACTGGCTGTTCCAAATTGCCCCTAGGTGTGAGTGTGAGTGTGTATGGTTGTGTGTGTGTGTTCAGGGTGTACCTTGCCTTTGCACAGAGATGGCTGAGATAGGCACCAACCTCTCAACGACCCTAGTTTAATATATTGGTGAACAAATGAATGAATGAATGAATGAATGAATGAATGTGTGTGTATCTATCTATCTATCTATAATATATATATATATATATAATTCAAATTCAAATTCAAATTCAAATTTATTCATCACATACAAATATACACAGTACAATATGTAGTGAAATGCTTAGTACGACTGTCCAGGATGTAAGGAATAAACAATAAACAATAAGAT
>JAQMYF010000023.1:1437090-1459306 GCA_030014195.1 Neosilurus mollespiculum | reverse complement strand
GGAGAAGACTTCATGGAGGGGTTCAGTTTTTCCCTCATCGATTCAAGACGTCGGTGAGAAATGAACCCGACACTGGATGGGAATAAATGTTATGGTGCTTAAGTTGAAGCAATGCCGCGATGATGACGTGTTGTTGTTTTTATTTTTGGTCAGGCAGAGTGTGTGTGTGTGTGTGTGTGTGTGTGTGTGTGTATATATATATATATGTCCTTGAGACTGTAGATGTTTTATCCCACTGGGACTTTCTTTGTCAGATGTCCAGTGCTGTTGGAAAACTCTGAGCAGTCATTAGGGGATTCACACCCATTTATTACCTCACAACTGACCCTCTGAGATGGTTCTGACAGTTTTTTGCCACCCTGTGGATTTGATGGAAGAGCAAAAACGCAAGCACAGTAGAGTTATAGCAGCAGCTGTTGTCTCCGAGAAGATGAGTGGGGGGACAAGCGGACAGACAAGAAGAGAAAGTGAGACGGAACACATTCCTGATGAGTTTCTCATCTCTCCTCTAGGCTTTCCATCTCCTCCTAGCACTTAAAAGACAGCGGGCCGCTTGTAAACCCTTCTCCGTATCAGAGATCGCTCTTACTCTCTCGGGACTCCGTGCCCCCACAACAACATTAATCAATCAAGGACATAAAATAAAGAGGTGTTCTTGGGCTGCCTTTTTCCCCTCTTCCCTTTATCCCTCGCTCTCTTTGTCCTTCGTGGCGGACCCTCATTCCCTGTGCTCACAATCCCTCTGGAAGAAGCACAGTAACGGATTTCACATATGTCTGAAAGATCCATGTCTACATGCTCGCTTCTGCACCGGGGGAGGACGCGCCGAGGATGATCCTACGCTTGTTTTTTACATCATTTGACACTTTAAGATGTCCTTTAAGATAAATATGAGCTGAGGGACAGAGGAACATCGATGGTGTATTTATCCGCAACATCTGTTATAATCCGACCAAAGTGATGATGCAATAAACATAAAAATATAGCATGTGCATGACTTAAAAAAAACACACAGACAACTTTGTTCCTGTGATTATGAATTATAGGACGAAATGGAAAGACATGTGCACCATCCGAAAACGGCTTTAAATGCATGAAAGATTCTTTAGATTATGATTTTAACCTCTGGCTCATACTTCACATATCATGGTATACAACAGAAAATTGCCCAAATATCTGGCACAGGTGTGGGCGTGTCTTATGAAACTCACGTGTTGTCTGAATTGCCATCTTAGATTCATGTCATGAAGGGTTTTTTCCGTCTCATACGTGATTCCCTAGGTGTGAGAGTGAATGGTTGTGTATGTGTTGGCCCTGTGATGGTCTGTCGAGCTGTGCAGGGTGTACCCTACCCTCGCCCAGAGTCAGGTGAGATGGGCGCCAGCCTCCCCGTGACCCTATTTAGGATTAAGCTGCTTAGAGAATAAATGAAAGAATAATGCATCGATGGTAAACCGCAGAATAAAACCCTCGTGGTGGTGCGGCGAATGTAAACTCTGTGGTGGTAACAACTGTCTGTAACGTGGTATTGATTATTTTCCACTAACAGCACACCCAGACGTGTTTAATCTTTACATAGCAGCTCCGAGTCTTCTGGATTCCAAACATGCAAACGAGACGAGGTGAAGATCCTGAAGAAAAGATTGTAGAAGATGTGAAAGTATGTTCTCTCCCTGTCGAGGATCCGGAGCTTCGTGACGCTAAAAGATGTCATGTGAAGAGCCGAGGAATTCATGTAGACGGATAAGATTTGTTAATGAAGTTTTCTCCTCTTAATCTAATTTCCAAACACTTTGAAGATCTCCAAAGGTCATTTCAAACTCAATTTTCTTTAAAAAGGTCGCTTCGAGAAAGTAAATAATAACCATCCGTCTTGAGTGTTGTTCAGCCAGTGACCCGAGGGAAGAGCCTGAGTGTGGACTGTGGTTTTGTCACTGGGTTGGATTCAGTCCATCTGCGTAAATCAAGTGTCTGCTGGACTCCATTTCAACTGCTTTACTGAACCAACCAAAAAACATGAGTTATGCGTACACACCCAAAAAGCCCCTTCTGGAAGATCTGCAAGTCCAACAACAATCCCAAGCAGCATAATAACATTTTTACTCTAACTAAATTTCCTGCTCAAAAGGGAGTCACAAGGACAGGGAGGCTGGAGCCTATCTCAGCCTAAGTCACAGGCAGGCTGGAGCCTATCTCAGCTGACTTTGGGTGAAGGTGGTGTACACCCTGAACAGCTTGCCAGACTATTACAGGGCCAACACACACACAACATTTACGGCATTTGGCAGACGCCTTAATCCAGAGCGACTTACAAGCAATTGAGAGTTTTAAGGGCCTTGCTCAAGGGCCCACCAGTGGCATCTTTGTGGTAATGGTGCGCGAACCTCCAACCTTTAGATCAGTAATCTAGAGCCTTAACTACTGAGCCATACTGTATATTTGCAATATGATTTTTTAATTTCGGTCCAATGGATCCAATGCCCAATCCCCCTTTTCCTTCTCGCAGTCTCTCCGGAATACTGTATAACAGTACAACAGAAATGTTTCTGTAGACCACAGACAGTGTTAACACCTACACAGTCCCGTTGTTATCTACTGCAGAATGTCTTTGGGCAAAACTGATTAAATGTTATTCTGATTATTTGCTTCAAAACAAGATCTTGGTCGTTGCGGACGATTTTTTAAACTTAATCAAAGATAAAGAAAAAAAAATCCCCACTGATGGATTTGTGTTTTAATGAAGAACCATGACCCGGGCCACTCTGAGACAAAGGGTTTTTTGCTGAATCCTTTGGCAGGTCCATTGAGCTCTGTGATAATGCTCTTATGCACGTTTCTGGAAGGCAACAAGAACGAGAACTTTAAGAGTTCCTTGGTGTGGCTCTGGGCACAAACTTGGGGCATTTGTTATGTAGGCTCTCGTATACTGGGGGACAGGATTTTGGCAGAGCTACTGATCTACTCGCCAACAGCTGTGGAGACCCATCCAGCAGATGTCAGTTTAGTAGGGCTGAAGTTGAGGGTAATGGGGTAAAAAAGAGGCCAGGAGAGAAATCTGCCCTCCAGGCTCACTGCATATCAGAGCTGTGCTTCCTGTTCACCTCTGCGTCTGTTCCCGAGCACATGTGGAACAACAGCAGTTCAGAACTTCCAAACAAGGCAAAGGTAAGTTCTTGATGTCCCACAACCTCAGGACTGTTAAATATATCTGCTTAAACACTAAAAAACGATGAGATCTGACATCTACGATAACCCAACGTCAACATGTTCACCGTGGAACAAAATCTCCAGAGTCAGATCTTCTTCCAGACCCTTCACACCAGGCTCCTCATCCCATCCATCTTCATCAGAAACCCTGCTGAACTTTTATCACCCCGGTTGATAGATTGCGGGATCGGATCCATATCAGTTCCTGTCAGCTGGCGTGATGGCCTCTCCGCTCTATCTGAGCTCCATGCCCCCCTCCCCACCTCCCATCACTGAGCTGGGGATCTAATGGCCAGGTCGCTCCATGGAGAAATTGAAAAAAAGGAGAGAAACACAAGCTTGTTGCTTTTGCTTTGAAATATTAACCATTCATTCATCGGGTCGCAGGGAGGCTGGGGCCTATCTCCGCCGGTACACTGTGAACAGCTCGCCCGGTCCATCACAGGTCCAACACACACACGCACGCATTCACATTTACACTCACACCAAGGGACAATTTGGAACAGTTATTTATGCTAATGTGCACGACGCTGGATTGTGGGAGGAAACAGGAGTACCAGGAGGAAACCTACACAAGCATGGGGAGAGCATGCAAACCCCACACAAAACGCCCTTGCCGAGCCCAGGACTCAAACCCAGGACCTTCTTGCCATGAGGAGGACGTGAAGAAATGTCAGCTCTCTGTAAATCAGCCCTTCTTTGATTGAACGTGAACCGCGTCCTCATCTAATTGTAATCATCCTCGTCGCCGTCTCCACTCGAGTTAGCTGCTTAGGTCTATCACACAAGTTTTCTTTTCAGCACTAATGAACATAGCACATGATGCTATTATAGGTAGAATCTAATAAGCTATAAGCACTGCCTTTTTACGAACCGTACAAATCAATTTGGCAAGAAGTTAGAATTAGGAGTTGTGGTAGCATCTGTCTTTACGCTAGCAGCTCAAGAGAGGACGTTATTTTATTGCTTGTAGTAGAAGCGTTAACCCTGGGAAAGAAATTCAGCACGCCGCGCTAGTATTAGCATGATCCGCAATATGTAATAGCCGTATTGAGATGCGTCCAGGATTTATTACAGTAAGTTTCTTGCACAGAAATCCCACCCAGCCCGACAGGCAAGCCCCTCGTTCCTCCGAGTCTGAGCTTATGCTCTATAAAAGAATAAATAGGATTTGGTGCAGATTGCAGACGAGCGAATTTGTTGCAGTGCATCCGTGTGAATGTTCGAACAGTTTCTTATTATTAGAATTTAAATGACTTGCTTTCAGATGCTCTGTATTCTCTGATACTTATCACACTAATCCCTCTGCATCCTCCCTGCCTTTCGCACTCACAGCTACGTTAATTAGCATAGTGCCAGTCTGCTCGAGTGCGTGCATGCGTGCGTGTATGTGTGTGTGTTTGTGTGTGTGTGTGTGTGTGTGTGAGTGTGTGATCACTGTAACAGAAACCCAAATCCTGTGGAAATTTTGCCAACAGAAAGATGGTAAATGAGAGAGATTCTAGCGTTCTCATACTTGTCATGTTCGGTACCAAGAGGAACTAATGGTTCTTCAGGG
The DNA here is from genome assembly GCA_030014195.1 of Neosilurus mollespiculum. NCBI lineage: Eukaryota > Metazoa > Chordata > Actinopteri > Siluriformes > Plotosidae > Neosilurus > Neosilurus mollespiculum. The sequence continues at coordinate 1,454,541 of JAQMYF010000023.1, read as the reverse complement.
AGGGGCTAGAAACATTGTTGATTGCTGATTGGCTACGGACATCACATGACACAGACTATCTAGTGTGATTTACTACTACAGTAAACTTGGATTACTTATAATTACGTAGTGAAAGAAAATGGTACAACATATAGTGTTGTATTAGAATAATCTGAGAGAGAAGGAATCAAAAAGAGAGTCAGAGAACAAGACAGAAAGAAAGTCAGAGAGAGAGAGATGGAGAGAGAGTTGGGGAAAAAGAGAGAGGAACAGAGAAAGATGGAGAGAGAGTGCTGAAGAAAAAGAGAGAGTCAAAGAGAGACAGAGAGAGAGAGAGTTGGGGAAAAAAGACAGAGTCAGAGAGAGAGATGGAGAGAAAGAGTCATAGAGAGAGAGAGAGGAACAGGGAGAGATGGAGAGAGAGAGAGTCATAGAGAGAGAGAGAGGAACAGAGAGAGATGGAGAGAGAGAGTGCCAAAGAAAAAGAGAGTCAAAGAGAGAGAGAGAGAGAGAGAGAGAGAGAGAGAGAAACAGAGAGAGATGGAGAGAAAGAGAGTCATAGAGAGAGAGAGAGAGAGAGAGAGAGAGAGAGAGAGAGAGAGAGGAACAGGGAGAGATGGAGAGAGAGAGTGCTAAAGAAAAAGAGAGAGTCAAAGAGAGAGAGAGAGAAAGTTGGGAAAAAAGACAAGAGTCAGAGAGAGAGATGGAGAGAAAGAGTCATAGAGAGAGAGAGAGAGAGAGAGAGAGAGAGAGAGAGGAACAGAGCAAGATGGAGAGAGAGTGCTGAAGAAAAAGAGAGAGTCAAAGAGAGAGAGAGAGTTGGATAAAAAGAGAATCAAAGAGAGAGAGAAACAGAGAGATGGAGAGAAAGAGAGTCATAGAGAGAGAGAGGAACAAAGAGAGATGGAGAGAGAGAGTGCTAAAGAAAAAGAGAGTCAAAGAGAGACAGAGAGAGAGAGAGAGAGAGGGAGAGAGAGAGAAACAGAGAGAGATGTAGAGAGAGTTAAAGAGAAAGAGAGAGTCAGAGAGAAGGAAAATCAGAAAGAGAATCAGAGATGAAGACAGAGAGAGAGAAAGAAAGAGAGAAATCAGGAGGAAGGTAGAGAGAGACAAAGAGAGAGAGCGGGAGGAAGGGAGAAAGAGTTCAGGAAACAAAAACATTTTTAAATGGAATTACACAGAATATTTAGGAACTTGAAAGAATCTATACATAAGGTTGCCTAGGTAACCCTCTCCTGTTCGGAATATTTCTGAATGAAACCGTAAACAGCAGTAAACAGAGTGAGCAGTAAACATCTTACAGGAAGTGTAGATCCGCGAGCAGTAGCAAGCTACTTCACTAATAAATCGTTTATATTACCATAATAAATACCTAATCATTTTATTATTATTATTCGTTGCAGTATTATTATCATGTGGAAAGCATAGAACGGAGACTCTTGTGCATCTTGAACTTGGAAGACTTAAATGTATATAAATATAAACTCACAGGAAACGCCGATCATTTCAGAAACATGGACCTACACATGGCGTTTCCAGTTATACATATAAAATTTCTGAGTGCAGTCGGCACACGGCAGTAATGAGCTGCTCTTTTATATTGATGTAGGCGGAGTCATTACACTCGTGTTCATTGTTTCCCTACAAAAAATATGTTTGGTGTCCTCTGTCAGTCAGTGGTATCTTTAGCTCTGATTGGTTATTGCCTGATTCGGGTCATGTGAAAGTTTAGCTCTGTTAAACTTCGTAACCACTCACTTCATGTCACCTGAGAAGCTTTCACTTTCTCATTGCTTCCAGTATGGATGCAGCTTTAGCGTTCGCTGTGGTAGCTGATGCACTGCAGTGGCTGAGTTGCATTATTGGTAGATTTACGGCATGCCATGTACCGTTTCGCCACCTTTTTCATTTTTAGCTCTTTTGTGGGCGTGGAACTTTTTGGAAACTTTTGTAAATCTGCTAGAAAATCAAACCTGCAAAACCATTTCTACCCAACTCATTCATTCATTCATTTTCTGAACCGCTTAATCCTAATTAGGGTCGCAGGGAGGCTGGCGCCCATCTCAGCCAACTCCGGGCGAGGGCGGGGTACACCCTGGACAGCTCGCCAGGCCATTGCAGGGCTTCTACTCAACTTTGCTAGAATATATATTTAAAAAATGTACCACAAATATTTTTGGTTGAAGCTGAGGGCTTGACGTCTTGGCATCAGCTGATGTAAGCTGTATAACCAAACATCACTTCCTCCATGTTGCACCTGACAAAGATGATGTTAATATTGAGGCGGGTGCTTTTACAGTCACTCTCACCATCACTGTTTTCTTAGCTACAGGATCCCATTCACAGTCTGTGTATGCGTCGTCCTTCATAAAGCACCAGATCATCGGTCTCCGTACACAGGGAACGCTTAGGAAGGATGAGACGGGTCTCTGTGGAGGAATTAGGCTGGATTGTGGGATGGAGGGGAAAACTGGGGCTGTCCAAGGTGACTTTGTGATCGGGTTCCAGAGCAGAGCCTCAAATCCAGCTGAGAAAGGCAGCTGGTGTGGCCTGGACCCAGCCGTCATCCTTATACACATGTTTCAGGGCTTTTAGTGATTTCCTCATGTCTTCCAGCGTGTGCATTTTTGACGGGACACACAGACTTCAGAGTCTGGCAAACGTTACTGGGTTGAAGAGCAGGCTGCAGAGATTGGAGTTAAATGATGTACCCTGGTGATGCCAATACTCAGGCATCCAGAGGGTGAATACAGATAAACAGATAAACAACCTTAACAGGTAAACAACCTAAAATAGGCAGGATGAAAAAAAAAGTAAATACTGACAATCTACAGTCTTCCTTTGAGATTTTAAGATTTAAACCCAGAAGCATGACTTCACACCACGCTAGATGAAGAAACCAGACAATTGCTGTTGTGGAGTTGAAAGATCTACAGGGTCAGGAGTAGGGTCCTGGTGTCATAGGTCATGTGGCACTGCTACTATTTCAGAGTCATTTAAGGAAAGCAAGTGGTGGGTCCAAGTTTCCATGCCCTGGGGCCAGGAGACCTGTTTATCCAACCTCAGTGGGAGATCAGTTCAAGCCTAGCCACCCGCTCCAGCACACCTTAATGGAGCTAGTCGATGACATGAGGCTGACTTTCGCTGCTTTTTTCCCTGCCAGAGCAGCGTGGATTAAGGCTCGAGCCCAAGTTAAAGGCCCCCTCAGAAGCTTTATAGTCTGAAAATGGGGGAAGGGGTGGGCGTCACTTTCTGCAACTAAAGACTAAAGAAAAATTCGAGTGGGGGTGGGGTGGGGTTTGAACCAAACACTTGACAGATGGGTAAGAGTCATCTTTGGTGGAATCAAACGCTAAAGATCCATTGAAGCCGGTTTGAATGAGACGCTAGCTGCTAGCGACCTGACAGTTTTGCACATAGACAATATAAATACCACTTTGGGAAAATAGGAAGGGGGGGGGAGCAGGGCAAGAAAGGGGTTCGTGGGTGTGTGTGTGTGTCTGTGCATGTGTGTTTTGTCGAGTGTGTCTGCAGTTCCACCGCCTCCGAATAGAGTGTGTCCTTGTGTGCATACCATGAAAGTGGAACTCTTAAAGGCCTGTTTAAAAAGGGACGCCCCCTCTTTGTGTCCAGTGTTCGGTCCGCTGTATTGAGAGTTCTTTGTCCCGCTCTTTCATCCTGCCTCACAATGGACTGGGCCATTTGAAACACAACAGTAGATGAACTGCGCTGACAGTGTATTAAGCGCGGATGAATTGCCAGTGCGAGGCATAGATCATTGTCGTTCAACCTTTGGCGCACACGGGGCCCCGGCCTTGTCCTGGTGAAATGGAACAGGTTGCCGTCTGTACGGGCCAAGCCTTTTCACATCCTCTAATTATATTCATGTTTTGGTGAAGCAGAAGTCTTTTTACAATGTGTAAATTACCGTCGCTTAAAGACGAGCGTCTAGAGTCGCTTCTGTGGGAGCTTATTTTGTAGTTTGAAGACTAGAAGAGAGCAGATTTAGTTGATGATGACCGAGTGAGGCGGCACGGTGGTGTAGTGGTTAGTACGTCCACCTCACAGCATGACGGTCCTTGGTTCGAGTCCCGTGTTTGGCGTGGGGCGTTTCTGTGTGAAGCTTGCATGTTCTCCCTGTTTTTGCATGGGTTTTCTCCAGGTACTCCGGTTTCCTCCTACAGTCCCAACACATGCATATTAGGGTAAATAGCTGTTCGAGATTGTAAGTGTGAATGGTTGTGTGTGTGTTGGCCCTGTGATGGATTGGTAAGCTGTTCAGGGTGTACCCCTCATTCACTTAGAGTTGGCTGAGATAGGCTCCAGCCTCCCTGCGACCCTATTAGAATCTAAGCGATCACATCTTGTTTATTTGATTTTATTTTGAATGAAATAGTCTGAGCAGTGATGATTCTGAGTGTTTAAACCATCGAGATGTCCGCATTGAGAAAATGTGTGGTCTGCCTCTGACCCCGTAATCATGCAGACGCTCTAAATGGCAGCTCGGGGAGTCTTGTTTACACAGAACACAGCTTCAGCCACTTAGTAAGAACAACAGGGGCCTCGCTGTGTGATAAAACACCCGTTCCCACAGGGGACACACTCTCAATCATCCCCGCGGTGCGTATTTATGTCTGAGCAGTAAATATTTGGGGTTATAAATTCTGAATAGAATGAACATTTGGATTTATTCTTACTGTGTCAGACGGTTACGAGCGCAGCAAACGCATTTCAGCAGATCGAACCGAGCATTCCAAAACATTCTGCAGCAAAATCACAGCTGTGGTTCAGCGACTCATCACGACTTCTGTAACAGATCCTCAGACATCACATGCAATAATCTCGAGATTATCTTCCTGAATTCATCTTTTCTAGATCTCATTCATTCATTCATTCACTTTTTCATTTGCCAAACCACTTAATTCTACCGAGGTTGTGGTTGACTGGGGCAGGTGAACTCTGGGTGAAGACGGGGTACACCCTGAACTGCTCGTCAGGCCATCACAGGGCCAACACACACACACACACACATACACACACACACACTAGGGGCAATTTGGAACAGCCAATTAGCCTGATGTGCATGTCTTTGGACTGTGGGAGGAAACCGGAGTACCCAGAGGAAACCCACACAATCACTGGGAGAACATGAAAACCCCACACAGAAACTGAGCCCGGGACTCGAACCCAGGACCTTCTTGCTGTGTGGTGGATGTGCGCCCTGTTGTTATTTAAAAATAAATAACTAGACGAACCTTTCTGGTCTGATTAAAAAACAAACGGCCGCTTTGCTTAAAAAAACTGTTCGATAAGGTAACTGTCATCATTCGGTCATGTTAGCTGCTGTAGAACGAAGGCCTATAGAACGTTAACCATGTTAGCATACAAAGTGATTATGATTGTTAAACTTGGTAAATGACGATTAATGTGAAACAAGATGATATGAGGCATTAAGAGTAATTCGATGCATAAATGGGATCTGGGTGACGAGCTAGAAACCTCTTCCGAGTTGAGACCCCAACGATTGCTTCTACGTAGCGCAAAGCTACAGAGCACGGAAGAAAACATCACGTCTGAACAAAGGGTTTTCGCTGAGCACCAGAGAAGAAAGGGGAAATGGCCCAAGGTCACCAACTTAGCCTCAACATAGTGAGAAAGCCTGGAGTAACAACCTTTCAGCCAGTGTCTTATCCTTTACACCAGGAATTAACGGTGGCAATTATAAGACAGAACTGACTAGGGTATAGACGCTCTTGCTCTAGAGGGGTTGGGGTCTTCGACTGCTCATTTGAAGATCACGCTTGTTGCGCTGAACTGCTAAACGCTTTGCTGATTTTTTACTCTGACTAAATACAACTGTTCCTGATTCTGAACCTACGTGTCTTGGTGAATTGAACTGTGTCTGCCACGACACTGCTTATCTTTTCCACTTAACTAAACCTTTTGTCTATTTTCTCCTCCCAGGTGTGGTTTAGTAACCGACGAGCCAGATGGCGCAAACAAGCAGGAGCCAATCAGCTGGCAGCGTTTAACCACCTGCTACCTGGTGGATTTCCTCCTACTGGAATGCCAACTCTGCCAACCTATCAGCTTCCAGAGACCACCTATCCTAGCACCACCCTCTCCCAGGGTAGGAACCAGTCACATTGCTGATGCAATGCTTCGTTTCATTTGCTTTGTGTTTCGGTCTAATATGGTACATGTTCACGTTGTAGATGGCAGTAGCACACTGCATCGACCTCAGCCTCTCCCGCCCTCCTCCATGCACCAAGGTGGACTCGCAGCAGACAGTAGCTCCGCCTACGGCCTCTCATCCAACCGCCACACCTTCTCTAGCTACTCGGACACCTTCATGACTCCGTCGGCTTCGAGCAACCACATGAACCCTGTCAGCAACGGGCTCTCCCCACAGGTCAGATGAAATTTAATCACATTCCTCAGTACTGGAGTGGAATTAAAGGGACAATGTGTAATATTTACAGCCCTATGCTGACCGGGATTTCAACTTCAATTTAAAACAAAACATCAATTAGCCTTTTCCTGTCCTCTCTGTTTAAACTGTATTTGTATTTAAATATATAAAACAAGAAGAAATAGGTCAATGAAAAATATAAAGAAATGAGGGGTTGGACCTGATTTCTGGGCCAGAAAATTTTAATAAAATCCTGATATGAAGTAACCAGTCAGATTTAGTGGATAGCGATAGTGTGAATTGGGATTTGCTTCTAAGAAATCTTTAAATATGTAGCTATTATAGAAGAAGAAATGTTTTTATAAATAACAAACTGCATCTTTAAGTCATTTATTATTAAAACACCTTACGGGTTAATTTGGAAATATTTCACTAGATATCTTTGTTTTTCGTTTCTAAAGTTGATGTATTGTATTTATAATGTTGGGGGAAAATTGTGGAAAAAATTCAGTAGCCTTTTTTTATTCATTTAATAAAAAGTATATTTATTTCAAATAATAATTATTTTTTTGTGGGTTGTGAAAGCATTACATCAATTCGGTCAGCCGACTCTGGGTGAGGGCAGGGTGCACCCTGAACAGAGCACCAGACCATTGCAGGGCCGATACACATACAGACATTCACACTCACACTCACACCTTGGGGCAATTTGAAACAGCCAGTTAGCCTACTTTGCATGTTTTTGGACTGTGGGAGGAAACCAGAGTTCCCGGAGGAAACCCACACAAGCACGGGGAGAACATGCAAACTCCTCACAGAAATGCTCCAAGACCGGGAATCAAACCCGCTGTGAGGCGGACGTACTAAGCACTGCGCCACCGTGCCGCCCACATAATATAAATTTTTTATTTATTAAGTTTAATAAGGCAAAATTAAATCTATATCAAAACATAAAAAATGATTGGACTTCCAGGATCTCCAAGTTAAAGGAGCCATGTCATGATTTTTACCCAAATTCAGTTGCCAGAAATTCGTATAAATGTAATGGGTGTCCAAAATACTCGTCTATATTTGTTAAATAGCTTTTTAACTTTTAATTCAAATGGAATTTAAAGCTTTTGAAACTAACAGTGAGTGGTTAGCATGTCCGTCTTACAGCAAGAAGGTCCTGGGTTCATGTCTCTTCATGGGTTTCCTCCGGGGTATTCTGGTTTCCTTCCTCAGTCCAAAAACGTGCGCATTAGGCTAACTGGCTGTTCCAAATCGCCCCTAGGTGTGAGTGTGATTGGTTATGTGTGTGTTGGCTCTGCGATGGTCTGGCGAGCTGTTCAGGGTGTACCCCGCCCTCGCCCAGAGCCGGCTGAGATAGGCGCCAGCCTCCCCGCGACCCTTGAAGGATTAAGCGGTTCAGCAAATGAGTGAGTGATGAGCGAGCGGTTGGTTCCGCTCATGCTTCCCATCTCTAATAGTGGAGAGTAGAGAATTACTGAATGAGATCTGAAGCTCGTATCCTAATTGCTGTTTGAGTCAATAGGCGTCATTAGATTAGCGTTGGCCTGCGGGTTCCTTCGCGCGCTGTGTGTGGGTTTGTTAGCATGTGTACTGTGGTGGTGTGTCTGAACGAGCACTGTCCTGAATACATGTAGCTGTAGATCACTGGCATGGTTATGAATGTGTGTTTAGATGGAAAGAAAGAGAGAGCGGTGAAAAATGATGCGTATTGACACAAACGAAGAGCGAAGAGTGAATTATACACAATTACCCATCAATACCGGGCAGTCTTACTGACCCTCACCAACAAGATGTGGCTAACAGGCAGAAAATAAGATTGAAATGGCGTGTAAAGAGTTGAAAATGAATTTCAATGCTGCATTTGTCCACAATTACCCCTCGTTCACACACGGTTTATTGAGAGGGTTTTTTCAGTCTTATTCTTTTTTTTCTTTGCTAAAAGCAGATTGGGAAACATTTTGTGGTATTAGCGCTCTCGTTCTCTCTCTCTCTCTCTCTCTCTCTCTCTCTCTCTCCCAGTTGTAGAAGGATAACACAGTGTGTGTGTGTGTGTGTGTGTGTGATTGTTAATCACAGCACAGAGGTTTTAAGCGCTAATGCCCTCCTGCTCACCCTGCGTAAATACCGCAGCACACACAGAGATTGAGGTTTTTTAGCGTTAATGTGCCTCTGTGTGTAATTCCGGCTACAGAATCAGCTCCTCAGGATGGCTCTCAGTGATGGACGATAAATGTTTCCTGGATCATGCTGTGGATTAGGACGACAGATTTTCGGCTTGAGAGGAAATTAGAAATTAATTTTTTATGTTTTTTTTTACAATGAAGACGGTGCCTTTTAAATGAAAGGAAAATGTACACACGGTAAAAAAGAAATAATAGTGACATCGAATTTTAATAAGTGCTGGTGAAGTGGGTCATAATCTCCCTGCACTATAATTAGGGGAGGGATGAAGCACTTCACACACGTCCTGCTTTGATAGGGATTTTTAAAATGATTATTATTTTTAAAGACTGACGAACTGTAATTTTTATACCACTATCCTCTGATTTTATTCTTTATTTTATTTTCCCTTTTTCTGTTTCTTAACACTTGATCTCAGACTTTTCCACTTTCTACCAATCGCTGTTTCTGTCTCGTTGTTATTATTATTGTTATTGTAAACATACAGATAAATACAGCCATTTATTTATTTATTTACTCCAGAAATGAAGTTGATGGAGCCCTTAGAGGAGCCGCACTCCTCTTCTCACCCCAGCCTCAGACACCTATCAGTAGAGATATCCATCGGGAGCGTCGCCTTTAGGCAGTGCCCAAATCTGTATATGAAATTTGTAAATAAATCATTTTTGATTAAATCGGGAGGAAGTGAAGCGTACAAGTCGCTGTGAACGAGATAAAGGAAATGTAACGTAAACCAAAAATCTAAGCATCAGATCATCCAAATCAACACCAGCCAGCAGATCTGAGAATGAGCTTTTCCAGCATGGCACGTTTCCAAACGTAGAAAACGAGGAGGAGGAGGAGGAGGAGGAGGGATGAAGGGCTCACTCTCTTGCTCATTCTCTCTCCTCTCTCGGCCATGTGGTAGAGCCATCAGACTCTCATTGGGTCGGAGATATATGTCTGACCTGACAGCAGAGCCAGAGTTCAGGCTCGGCTCAAAGTGTGCGCTCTGTGTCTGCCAGCACTTTCACACGAAAACCTCGGGGCGAACGCAGGAATCCCTACCGCACTCCTGCATCTGCTGCAGTCACTTACAGCTGAACTTCACATCCGTCGTTTCACTGGGAATCTCTCAGCTTCCACACAGCACTGAAGCTCAATCTGGGCAAGAACTTAAAGACGGAGAGGAGAGATGCCTGGCATTCCAGCAGCGTTTCCTAATAGAGGGCTGTTTGTGGTAAAAAGCTTTTCCCGGTGGAGACGTCTTTAAGATTCTCACTTGTGCTTCGTTTAGCACCAGGAAATTCCTTAAGAGACAAAAACACGGGAAAAACACAGTCGTGCGATTTTTCAAACACAAAAGTTTATAGAATCCTCAGCACCCCGAGGGATAATTAGAGATTATCAAATACAGCAGGGATATCAGAACTCACCTGCAGACCTGTACTCTCTAAATATACAACACAGGTGTGTGAAAAGAACTTAACGCATCATTTCCTCGTGCAATGTGACTTCTGCGAGAGTTTCGGTGTGAGATTTACTGATGGGTTTGTTCTCAGAAGATCAGAATCTTAAACTTGTTTAAGTGTCTCTAAGCCTGGTTCCTTTCCCAGTAACTCCTCCCCCTCTTTCCTTTTACACACACTCTCTCTCTCTCTCTCTCTCTCTCTCTCTCTCTCTCGATCTCTCTCTCTCTTTCTTTCTGTTACTGTCTCTCTCTCTCTCTCTCTCTCTTTTACTCTCTCTCTCTCTCTCTCTCTCTCTTACTGTCTCTCTCTTTTTCTCTCTCTCTCTTTCCTTTACTGTCTCTCTCTCTCTTTTACTGTCTCTCTCTCTTTTTTTACTGTTTCTCTCTCTCTCTCTCTCTCTCTCTCTCTTCCTCTCTCTCTCTCTTCTTTCTTTTTCCCACTGTCTCTCTGTCTCTCTTCCTCTCATTGTCTTTCTATTGTGCTTTCTTTCTCTTTCTTCCTCTTCCACTCTCACTGTCTCTCTTCTGGTCTCTCCCCCCTGCCCTCTCTCTTTCTCTATTTCTCACTCTCTCTTTCTTTTATTGTCTTCTTTTCTTCTTTTTCTTTTCTTTCTCCAACTGTTTCTCCTTCTCTCTGTTTCTTTTACTATTTCTCTTCTTTCTTTTTCCCACTGTCTCTCTCTCCTTATTTCACTGTTTTTCTTTTGTGCGCTCTCTCTTTCCCACTCTTTTTCTCTCTTTCTTCCTCTTCCACTCCCTCTCTCTTTCACTCTCTTCTGTCACCCTTCTCCTCCTCCTCCCTTTCTGTCTTCTGCTCTCTCTCTCTCTCTCTCTCTCTCTCTCTCTCACACACACACACACACACACACACACTGTCTTTCTTCTGCTGTCTCTCCCCTGTTCTCTCTCTCACACCCTTTTCCTCTTTCTCTCTCTCTTGCTCTCCCACTTTCCCTGTCTTTCTCTCTCTCTCTCTCTCTCTCTCTCTTATGCTCTTTCCCCTGCTCTCTCTCTCTCTCTCTTTTTCTATCTCGTTCTCTCTCTTTCTGATAAAAATAAAAGAGCTCTTTCCTTTCCTAGATATAAACCACTGCTATATTGAACATCTGTTCAGTGGAGACAAGCTATTTCTCCTCTCCCCCTGGTAAAAATTGACCAAAATGTTGTCATTCCTAGCAAATGGGTTGAGGTGGGCGAGTGACCTGTGGTAATGGATCCCCGCTGATCATGGTGCAGCCGTCGCAGTCACCTCTACAATCCCATAACCCACACAGACACACTACATTTTCTCATTACGGCCCAACAGAAAACTCATCGTAGCTCGGCGGCCGGCGCTCATCCTCATCGCTGTTTGTAGGAAGTCAGGAGGTTGGAGTCGGAGAGCCTCCATGTCAGAATGAGATCCATTAAGCTGTGCTTGACCGGCACGGAGCTATGGAATGATTTTTTTGGTCCCTTTTCCATTTTGGAGCACAGCAGGAGGTGGAAGAAGGGAAGGAGAAAATGGTGAATAGGGAAAGTGCAGGTCAGGAAAATAACGAGGAAACATTATTGTTCTTCCTTCTGTGCAGTAGAGGACGTTTCTCCTCCTGTTCGGTGTAACTATTCCCTTTTACATCCATACGTCTGTTAAAACCATCGGATTGTTACACCCTTAATCAACACCTTAAATATTTTTGAAGTCAGAGATGTTTCTAGCCGTGTGAGAGAGGCAGCGAGAGTGAGGAAGCTCTCGATGCACGCGCTCCTCGCACTCCTCGCTTTGATCCTTGTCCCCAGGCCTGTGTGTGTGTGTGTGTGCCCGTGCTGCCCGCTCTAACCGCTCTCACCACCGCCACTCTCGAGCTCTACACAACTGTCTGACTGAGATAAGGGACAAGAGACGCTCTGACTCTGACAGAACCGTCCTCCTCGTCTCCGCTGCAACCTCCTACATTTACACACGTCCCAGAGTAGAGAACACGCTTCCATCTTCAGTGTTTCTCACTGACTTTCAACAAGACCTCGCTTTCTCCTGCATATGAATGATTGCACACACACACACACACACACACACACACACACACACTTGGGCATTATTATAAGCTGCAGACTGGGCACAGTGTCAGCTGGCGTGCTCTCAAAGCAGATGAGCGCATATCTGTATTTATACCACCCGGTACACACTTCCCGTGTGTGTGTGTGTGTGTGTGTGTGTGTGTGTGCTTACAGAAGGGTATTTATTTTAATAATTACATTAAAGCTGATACTGTTTATGTTTTTGGTGTAATGGGAAAAGATACATAAGAGGCTTGAGAACGACGATCCGTGCCAAGAAATTCATCCCAAATCACCCACAGGCGCAAAAACTCTGAACATCAGGGGGTCTGTCTGGGTGTTCTGGTGAATTCTACATATTTTTGTCCCAACAGAAAGAAAGTCTATTTCCACCCCTTTTCACCCATGACTATCTCTGAAAGTTGTACCGGGCTTCACGCACTTGGTTTGAGTGACAGGAGTTCAGGTCCTGTGGGATGCGAGAGTCAGTAATTAAATCACAGTTAAAAATGTGGGAAGTATTTTCTCTGATCAGTTCTCTCATCTCTACTGTGTATTTCATATTTCAATTTAAATGAAGTTTGATGTTTATACCTGTTCTTCCGACCTTAGACGCTCTGATGGAAGTCACATGACTTTCACGTGCTAAAATTTATCCACAGGATTCTTAAACACGTCACGTCACTTATTATGAGCTTTATCTTTCACATGTAATTAATTTTCACGTGATTTTTACACGTAACTCACGTAATATTTCATAGATGTAATTTCCTGCTCTTCTCATAATTAATTTTCACATTCAATCATATATTCTTATTATTCTTCACTTTACCTTACACTCTTCCTTCAATCTCTCTCTCTCTCTCTCTCTCTCTCTCTCTATCCCTCTGTCTCATTTTCTCTTTCTCTCTTCCTCTCTCTGTCTCTCTGTCTGTCTTTCTTGCTCTGAAATATAAAAGCCTGCTGTAGACAATAAAATACAATTGAATGCAAGGATGTTTTTGTGTGGAGAGACAGAGAGAGACAGACAGAGAGAGGGAGATAGACAGGCAGGCAGACAGACAGACAGAGAGAGAGTGAGAGAGACCGACAGACAGAGTGTGTGTGTGTGTGTGTGTGTGGGTGTGTGTGTGAGAAAGAGAGGGGGGGGAGAGAGAGAGAGAAACTGTAAACTGAGAAAACTCAGATTTTTAAACTGTAAACTGAGAAACAGACAGAGGGAGACAGAAAGAGAGAGAGACAGACAGACAGAGACAGACAGACAATGAAGAAGACAGACAGACAGACAGTCAGAGAGAGAGAGAGAGAGAGAGAGAGAGAGAGAGATGGTGGGAGAAGAGAGACAGAGAGAATGACAGACGCATACAAACAGAGCGAGAGAGAGAAAGAAAGTGAGGGAAAGATTGAGGGGGACAGAAAGAGAGTGAAAGAATTAGAAAGACAGAGGTGATGGAGAGAAAGACAGAGAGAGAAAGAGGGAGACAGAGAGAGAGAGAGAGAGAGAGAGAGGGAGATTTGTGTGAACAGGTCGTTATGTTGTACAAATGATTAAATAAATTAATATTAATATAAACGTGCGATGCGCCGCTGCACTGCTGTCTCCCTGCTGTAGAATAAATCAGCTCCTGACCAATCAGGACGCAGCGTTTATGTATGTGTGTGTGTGTGAGGAGACGGGTGTAAAGCTGACCTCCTCACCTTCCAGTCTAACACGTGTGATCACATGGTTAGCGGGCGGCGGTGTTCACCACAGCGTGTGCAGTGAGCTGAACAAACCCGTCTTTTGTTTTGGTTCGGAGCACTGAGGGAGAGATTACAGAGCTGAGGCTTGGGTGGGTCACTTCGCTTTCTCACACACACACACACACACACACACACACACACACACACACAAGCGATCGCCTACGCCGGGAATGGAATGGATGGGTGGAGGTGCTGCTGGGCAAGTGCTGAATCGTGCTTTCAGGAGCGTTGAGAAATGTTTCGATGGAGCGTGAAAGAGAGAGTCTCAGAACGAAGCGCTCTGAGGTTCAGAAACAAAAGCCGCAGAGGAAAGCGGAACGACGGACGTTGCGTGTGCCGCGGTGGCGCTTTCCTGTTGTCCTGCAGACCCTCGGGGCCTCGGGGCAGGGGTCTCATTTCGTATATCGCACTGGGTTTTTGCAGAGCAGACGATTCCAATGGGAATCTGTTGGCTCCGCTTAGACCCGTCTCTCCGTACGCGATACAGGGTCGCACTTACTCAGCAGCTGTTCACAGGACCGGGAGGAGACGGAGCGTGGAGTTAAATTTTAATACTCGCTCAGCCACATAGACGAGAGAGAGAGAGAGAGAGAGAGAGACACTGAATCAGCTCAGGAGGGACTGAGACTTTTATTGATGATCAAAGCATTATAGAAAGAGAGAAAGAAAGAGAGAGAGAGGGAGAGAGGGAGGGAGAGGGAGAGAGAGAGAGAGAGAGAGAGAGAGAGAGAGAGAGGAAGAGGGAGAGAGAGAGAGGGAGAGGGAGAGAGGGAGGAAGAGAGAGAGGGAGAGAGAGGAAGAGGGAGAGAGAGAGAGAGAGAGAGAGAGAGGAAGAGGGAGAGGGAGAGGGAGAGAGGCTATACTGTACATATATATATACGGTCATGTTAAAAACAGTAAATTGACACAGAGATAGCGAGAGAGAGAGAGACAGACAGAGAGAGAGAGAGAGACAGACAGAAAAAGAGACAGGGACTGAAAGAGAAAGACAGAGACAAAGAAAGAGAGACACAGAGACAGACAGACACCTACACCTGAAAACAAGGACCCAGAGATCTAAAAAAAGAGAAAGATGTACAAAAAGAACTAGAGAGATAGAGAAAGAGAGAGAAAGAGAGAGAGAGAGAGAGAGAGAGAATATATGAGCTATGCAGAAACATCATTAGAGTCACTAATTGATGTAATCAGCTTACTTGAGGTCATGTGACTGAGCACAACCTTAAACAGGAAGTAGTTCAGATAATGAAGTGCTACATGACACTCAGGCTCACATTTAGTACAAAATAAATACTCAAAAATGTTCTTTATCACGATTTAAGTACATCTTATCCCCAAAACCCTCCTCCTCATCATCATCGTCACTCCTCCTCCTCATGGTGCAAAATCCTCCTTTAACAAAATAGATTCCACAGAAACCAGCGTTGATCCAAAAAAGGGTTCAATATCAGTGCTGAAGCATTTCCACCCCACATACGGATGAAAAACGAGGCCCTGCAGGCCTTAAAAAGAACTCGCTCTTGTTTGCTTGTCCTACTTTCATGTTCGGGGGGTTTGGCTTCCGAAGCCAAACAACGAGCAAACAAAAGCGCTTGTAAATGAAGAGCTGAATAATTCAGGGGTCCGGTGTAACCGAACTCGACGTGGCAACCGATAATCCCAGAGCTTTCCATGAGCACTCTTACCTAACGAGCAGCTCGGGGGCAACGTTAAAAAAACCAGCCCAGACACAAAGGAGAGTGAAAGCTACAGGTGTCGGGTTGCAAAGAATATTTCTCTTTTAAATCGTACAAGATGTTTCCACGTGTGTGTACAACCTGAACACTGAACTCCGGCACAAAATAGCAAACAACCGTGACAGGTGATCATGAGCTCACGATGAGTCACGGGGTATGAGCTCATGTCTCTCGCTCCAGTTAGAGAAACTCCACCACCTAGTAATTTTCGCACTAAACAACACGACGGGGGTAAAATGTCAGAAAGTAAAGCGCCACGCTTTTCTTTTACGTGCCACGGCTTCCAACGCAGACACGGCATACAGTTTGTTTACTTTTCTGATCAAGTTCATTACGCTGTCGATTCTGATCCCTGATTTGTTTCTGATTCCTGAATTTTAATCGAACACAGACTCCCAAAAAACGCAGCAGGCGCCGAAAAACCTGCCTCTGTGTCAGATCTGATCCAGCACTGATATAAACGCACCTCTATCTAACGATACATCTAGTACTGATCCGATGTTACTCGTTCTTTCAGATGGTGAAACGCTGCTCGACCACGACCAGCCCAACATTCCCTTGCAGCTGCTGACTGTCCTTCATTTTACAGCAACAGCGTGACAGACAGACAGGATATGAGATTTTTCTGCGGGTTTAAACCATTATTAAGAGTCACGATTAAGGGAGTCCGTGAAACGAATTACGAATGACAAGAACCTAAATTACGGGGAATTACGAATGATGGGCAACACTGTCCTTCTCCGTGCCAAGAAGCGAACGACAGATTTAACAGATAGAATATCTGTGTGTGTTAAATCTATCGTTCACTTTTTGGCACGGAGAAGGACACGGTTACATGAGCAGCGTCACCCGTCATCCGTTTTACAGACTCCCCACAATTAACGCCACGAAACCGTGACAGCACAAAACCCCAACATTCGTAATTTAATCAGGATCTTTGGAATTATACTACACTATATAAAATACTCAGCGTTTGTTTGTCAGTCTCCAACAGAACCAACTTGTTGAAATACATCACGTGATATCGTGATTTATCGCGATATTTCGGCAGCAGTCGGTTAATCGGCTTAAACTTTAAGTTTTCCAAGTTTCCTCACAGCTCCTTAGCCAAGCTAGCTGTCCTAACAGACGATATAATCATCACAGATCACATAACAGCCAGAGAAAACGGGGAAGGTTCTAGAAATTTCCACAGAAAGTAGCACGTTCTTCAATAAACAGTGAGTCAGATTAGCAGGTTAGTCAGAAATGTACGGGATTCGCTCGCTAAAACTGAAGCTAGCAGGACTTATGTTTAGTTATCAAGACTAACTACTAGTATTTAATATAACTCTACATTTACAAAACAGCTGTGTTTAATAAGTTATAAAAGAGTGTCGTTAGAGTACAGCGTAGTGTTCGTGTTAATGTAAGGTAACCGGTCAGTCCATCCCGTAATTAGCTTCGATGCTAATAATGCTAACATAACATAGCCGCCGCCGCCGCCGCCGCCTCCTCCTCCTCCTCCTCCGTTGTCTGCTTTACCTTCAGCTCGGCCTCACGGTCCCATCCCAGTTCTCCTTCTTCTTCTTCCCGTAAACTCGTCCTCCAAACCTGGCCCGGAACCCGTCTCCTCTCGTTTGAGTGAATCCAAACCTCTCCCCCCCCCTCAACACTTTCCACTTGGACTTGTCGCTCTGCTGTAAACTACATTCCGACTCCCACAACAACAACAATGTCAACCGAGGCACTACGAAATCCGCCCCATCTGAGGAAAGAACGCAGCGTCGCGGACCATCCAATCAGAGCCCGAGTTTTCTTCTTCGCTTGCTTTTACGGGCGGGTTGCATCTTGCATTTTGTGCATAGCACTACCTGCTGTGCAGGGTGTGTGAAGGAACTCGGCGCATCTTTTATATATATATA
>JAQMYF010000023.1:1387240-1398239 GCA_030014195.1 Neosilurus mollespiculum | reverse complement strand
TACTAAAGCGGTCGATTACAAGCGGTGTACTAAAGCGGACGATTACAAGCGGTGTACTAAAGCGGTCGATTACAAGCAGTGTACTAAAGCGGACAATTACAAGCGGTGTACTAAAGCGGTCGATTACAAGCGGTGTACTAAAGCAGTCGATTACAAGCGGTGTACTAAAGCGGACGATTACAAGCGGTGTACCAAAGCGGATGATTTCAAGCGGTGTACTAAAGCGGTGTACTAAAGCGGACGATTACAAGCGGTGTACTAAAGCGTTCGATTACAAGCGGTGTACTAAAGCGGACGATTACAAGCGGTGTACTAAAGCGGACAATTACAAGTGGTGTACTAAAGCGGACGATTACAAGCGGTGTACTATAGGCGTCAGCAGCTTAGCAGGCGTTTTTCCCCGGAAGTGACGTCAGCGCGTCGGGCGGGGTTAATGTCTCTTGTGGAGACAGACGTTACATTCTAGCGACTCTGAGGACGAGAACGCTGCCAGAGATGAGCGTGACAGTGAATCCACAATGGTTAACGCAGCTAACGTTTTGCCGTCTCGGCTTTCCTGTCGTCAGGTGGTTTAGGAACAAAAAGAAATGTTTTCTGTGATTTCTGTGCTTGTTGTTTGTGCAGCTCAACGCTGGGCCATAACGTGTAATGATGCACGGGTCAGTGACGCGGCCTAGCCAATCCAACGAGTTTATGTCACCACCAGGCTGGAGCATGTCTCTGAGCACGCCTAGAGTCGTAACACTCGCGCACACTTTGAAATCGGGTATGTATTGATGTTGCCTGAAGGAACTGCTGGTGTCATACATGATCGTTTTAAATAGCGAGTAACATGAATTCACCAAGGACAAAATGTCAGGGAGTCATTTGAGAATCGATTCTTCTCAGTGAACTGAGTCAAATGAGCCGACTCTGTGATTGCTGAGCCATCTTTCTGCTGTTTAGAATAAATAAATTATTGGCGCATTAACTCGCCAGTTTTTCGTAATTAACTTATGTAAATAGGCATTGTTATTCAGTGTTTCTAAACAGCAGCGGGAGTGTGTGCTCGTGTAATTAGCTCATTAATATTGGAAATGTAAAACTCTGAATCTCAGCCTCGACCAAAACGCCTCAGCAGGGGGAAAAGTCTGTGTGAGGCTGCCATGGAAACAGGGCTTAAGTGGCTTACTGGGTATTCAAGTGGGCTCAAAGCGTCACGCCAAGGTGTGTGTGTTCGTGTGTGTGTATGTGAGTGTGTGTGTGAAATAGGTCCACTGACAAGAACGGCATGAAGCCTACAGCCAAAAGTCGCCCTTCGTCTTATGAAAACATTACATTATTCAATATCTACCTTGATGTTGTGAATGAATGGGTGAATGCACAGGATATAATTTCAATATTAATCCACTCGGATTTGAGCAGGACCAACAGCTGATTCATGCACTACACAGCTGTATTTGTGAGCATTTTAAGCAGTAATTGAAGCTAACGTCAAACATAATTAATGTCAATGAGCTACGTAATGAATTTGGCCGGTAGAGTGATGAAGCCTGGTATTTCAGAACTGCAGCCTCCTTTCCACTGGCCTAGTAATCTCTAGAACATTAAGTGAAGTGTAATTGTCGCTGTATGTCGGCATGGATCACCGGGTTTTTAGAGCTCTCCGGTCAGTAACTCAGATAAACGCGAAACCTTTCATCAGCAAAAAGAACAACACATTAAAGACCTGATAGCGAACCACAGATGATGATGAGGTTGAAGTAAGCTAACCACCATTCACCGTATTTGGAAGACGCTCTAATCCAGAGTGACATCACTTGGTATTTTTATACAGCTGACCAGTTGAGGGTTAAGGGCCTTGCTCAAGAGCCCAACAGTGGCAGCTTGGTGGTATTGGGGCTTGAACCTCCAACCTTCGAGTCGGTACCACAGAGCCTTAACCACTGAGCCACCACTCCCACTGCCACTGGGCAGATATGATGAGAGCGATCCTCTTTAATCCTGAGCTATGTTTGGGAAACACCTTTGACCCACAACTCCTGTGTCTTTACCAGAACTGGTCTTTGTTAAAGTGTAACTCCACCCCTGCCTCTGAGCCTATCTCCACCCCTTGTGTAATGTTGAAAAGTGGGCAGGAGGCAGTCGGTAGTACTTTTAGGTCTGGTGCAGGGGCATTTGGGTGTTATCCCTTGGCTATGTATTGTGGTTTTCTCTTTTGCCACGAGTTTCTTCAAGTGGCTGCCATATTACTTCTCGGGATCACTGTTGACCATAAATGATAAATGAGTTTACCGTTAAGCGACCTCAGCATGATTCCTTTTCATCTTGAAAAATGTATTTAACGGCAAACATTGACATTTATACACAGAATGTGTTATTATAATGCACCACTTCGTGGTCCGATTGGATACAAATAAAACACTTCACATCAAAATTTGTGGTGGGGAGGGGCTAAGGAGGAGGGCAGGGTGGGAAGTCTTGAATATGTGAGGCAGGAGTTGATGAGGGCGGAGCCTGGGAACGATTAGAACCACCCACCACTAATTAGAGGGTTTTAGCATTGTTTTTTAATGATGTAACCAGTAGATGGCGCTTTAAAACATATACATTCCCATAAATTGTTAATATTCTATTTTGAAATATAGCAATTCTGTCAGTATTAACATTGATGTGTTTCATTGTGGTTCAGTCGTATCATCATTTATTTTACTCAGAATAACATATTTAAGTCTTCAGTACATCTTGAAATCAATCTGATTCTTTCCTGGAGTTCTGGAGGAAAAGCTACACATGAGGGGGCCCTCAAGTCTGCCTTCCTTCTGGTTTCTCTCTTTTTAGTTGTGCTGCCATAATTAGTCATGCCAGAGTCTCTGCTTGCACCCATACCTAACAAACGCCCCCCCCCCCCCTCTTGTGTTTTACTGAGGTACACATGCTACTTGGACGCCGGTGATCCTCATCCTCCTGATCCTTCTGCTCTGTGAGTCCTGTGGTCTGTCCTGGTGTGCTGATGCTGGCTGAAGTTCTCATCTCGGAAGCCCTTCGCTCCTGCTGATGAAGATCCATATGGGCTTAAATCAGCACTCAGTGACTGTGAAGACGACTTTTCACTGCTGGTGATATAGACTCTCTTGCTGCAGTTATTTAGGACTTACAGTTGTGGTAGAACCAACCGGACTACATGTTGGACTGTAATGCAGTTTCTCTTATATGGTTTGTATTTTATGGTTTCGCCCAAATGAGGATGGATTTCCCCTTTGAGCCTGGTTCCTCTCGAGGTTTCTTCCTTGTGTAAACTGAGGGAGTTTTTCCTTGCCACTGTCACCACGGGCTTGCTCATTAGGGTTGTGTAGGGGGTTGTAGAAAAATTTTAGATTCCTCCTTAAATTACTTTTACTATGTAAAGCTGCTTTGTGACAATGTCAATTATAAAAAGCTCAATACAAATAAAACTGACTTGAATTGAACCAATACTTGTAAATATAGATACACTGCATATAAAATCATCTTGCTGGCCCCTCGGACACATTATTTACATCCTTAAGAACTCTGTAATTTAATCACAGGCCCCCTATCAGACCCCCTGAAACGTCTGAAACAACCGTTTGTCCACTGCTGTTTGACTGATTAATTCAAACGATGCCACATGGAATGTTCTGGCTTGTTTGTCACATTATCCCAGCTCTGAGCGCAGCCTTCCCTCCATTAATTGAAGGGTGTTTTTGGCATATTTCTCAGTCCCTCTGCAAGCAGATGACTTTCAAAGCTTTCGTCCCTCCTCGAACCAGACACTGCGGGTCGCTACTTATGACAGTAAAAAAAGGTAACAGTGCGCTGGCTCCCCGCTCACAGAATTCTCACTTTCCTCACGCTGGCATGCTCAGGCTTTTCAGGGTGTTTGTGAGATGGGGGGACGTTGGGTACATCAGCAGGACTTTTTGCATGCACTGTGGTGTCCTGGCTAAGCAGAATGCAATGCTGATGGATTGTTATGAGGAGAACACCAGATCCACCTTGTGTTGTAGCGTAGCCTGTGTTATCTTGCGCAGCCTTACTGAGGGAGTTTTTTCTTGCCAATGTCGCCGCGGGCTTGATCATTAGGGATGTCTGGGGGATGTAGAAAAATTTTTAGACTCCTCCTTAAATTAATTTTACTATGTAAAGCTGCTTTGTGACAATGTCAATTGTAAACGGCGCTATACAAATAAAACTGAATTGAATTGAATTATGTCATGCATAAAGATTCACTTCCATATACGACAAATCACACAAGTGTACGCTCCAGAGTGTTTTATTCCTCCTAAATATTTTGATCATGGTTTTTATTTGTTAAAGACCAAAATATACCTACTTATGTGCATTATTACCTTCATAACAAAACAGAGTTTTGGCGGAGGTTCTGAAATCACTGGTGTTTGTCAGTCCATCCATCCGTCTGTTTGTGAGCAAAACCCTGACCACACCCTTACACGTATTCTCATCAGCTTGCTGGGGACGCTACCCTACCTGAGTCCCATAGATTATTTGATTTTGTAATACTGAGGTCAAAAGTGAAAGTCAGAGCAAGGTCACAACAGAGCACTGCTGTTATTATGGATCACTAATAGGAAGCCTTATATGGACTTCAAATAGACAATTACTTTTGACCACGAGTGACCTTGAAAGGTCAAACCTGAGCCATCCCTAAAATCCTTTACTATGTTCTACCTTTATGTTTTACTAATTTGGTGACATCCACTGTATGCACTATAGAACCACTCCGAGTGTCCCTCGGGTATACATTTATAAACATATTAGTTTATACATAGCTGTAAGGAGATTCTGTGAAACAGCTTATTTCCTGTTCTCGCTTATGTTATAGCAGCTATAAATAATAATTCCTCCACCAGATACACTTTTTTCTCTTTAAAAGCGAATAAATTAATAAATAAAGAAGGTCTTGGGTTCAATTTCCAGCTCAGGGCATTTCTGTGTGGGGTTTGCATATCCTCCCCGTACTTGCGTGGGTTTTCTCCGGGTACTATGGTTTCCTCCCACAGTCCGAAAACATGCACAGTAGGCTGTCTGGCTGTTCCAAATCACCCCTAGGTGTGAGTGTGTGTGTGAATGGTTGTGTGTGTGTTCGCCCTGCAATGGCCTGGTGAGCTGTCCCGGGTGTACCCCGCCCTCGCCCAGAGCCGGCTGAGATGGGCTCCAGTCTCCCCGCAACCCTGATTAGGATTAAGCGGCTTAGAAATAATGAATAAATGAATGAACTGAACAAATAAAATGCTTCTTGTTATGTTTTTAAGAAAGCATAAAAAAAACTCCTTCTCCATCCCGAAGATAGCGGAAATGTTACAGAGCACCGACAGTGAAGACTCCTTCCTTCCTTTAATGTAAAATAAAAGTCCCCTTCCTGATACCTTCACCATCTGGATAAGTAGACATGTTTTTAAAGTTTCTGTGAATTAGCTGTTGCTATAGTAACAATAACATTTTTCAAAGATATTATTTAATGGAGCCATGTCAAGATTTTTCCCAAATACAGTTGGCCAGAAAAGTCTTGTAAATATGCGACGGATGTCCAAAATACTAGTCTGTATTTGGAAAATAATGTTTTTTTTTATCTTGCAAGTCAAAAGGAGTTTAAAGTTTTAGAACCTGATATGGAACAGATGGGAATGGATTGGAACATTCATTCATTTATTCATTATTTCTAAGCCACTTCATCTTAATTTGGGTCGCGGGGAGGCTGGTGCCTATCTCAGCCGACTCTGAGCGAGGGCGGGGTACATCCTGGACCGCTCACCAGGCCATCGCAGGGTCAACACACGCACACAACCATTCACACTCACATTAACACCTACGGGCGAATTGGCGAACAGCCAATCAGCCTACTGTGCATGTTTTTGGACTGTGGGAAGAAACCGAGTTACGCAGAGGAAACTCCACACAGAAACGCCCCGAGCCCACTCCGAAGTGGCGCATTGACAAGGTCCATGACTATCAACCTTGCAAGTTCACATCCAGGTTAATGCTGCAGCCATCCGCGACCAGGAGTCCATAGGAGCTAATTGGCCAAGCAGGAGGGAGGCATACACTCACATCGACCACCAGCCAATCACGGGCGACTGTGAGCTCATTCGTATAGAAGGGCAGATATCACTTTCCCTCTGAGTGTGTTAGGCTGCCTCCAAATGCGCATGCGCAGCAGTTCGTAAAAAGGCGGGTCACATGTCATGGAGGGGGCATGTGCATGCTTACACCCCTCCGTGTTTGGTGGTGGTTGTATATGATAGAGAGGCAACACTTGACGGTTGGGGGAATTGGATATGAGTAAAATTAGGGAAGAAAAACAGGGGAAAATCCCCCAAGAAAAAAAAAGAAACGTCTGAGCCCGGGAATCGAACCAGGCCTGCGGACTGTGGAAGGAAACCAGAGTACCCAGAGGAAACCCACACAGAAACACCCGAGCCCAGGAATTGAAGCCGGGACCTTCTTGCTGTGAGGCGGACGTGCTAACCACTGTGTCACGGTGCCGCCCAGACTGGAACATGGACCTTTTGAAATCTTGTGCTGAATAGTTTTCAAAGATTGAAATCCTTTTGCAAACTTCGAGCAAATGAGTTTTTACGAATCTAGAATGTATAATATATATATATACCGTATATACGATGTAAATGCTTATGTCTTTTTCGATAACCCCAGTGATGATATTTAGGCTGTTTTCTTTATCCCACCATGACGCCGTCCCTTTAATGCACGTAAACCTGTAATTTTGGATGACTGTCAGTGTTGTTGTTGTAGAGAAATCATCAGCGCTCTTCTGCTACTCATTTGATTTTGGATGGAACTCTGGTGTCTTTCCACATCTGTGCTAATCGTGGCGTTCTTTTGTTAACCGTATCTCTCCATCCTTAGCAGTTTTGTTAAGCAAAGGTCAGAAGTGTGTGTGTGTGGGTTTGTATCCACTAATACTTTAACACAGATGGACTTCCTGTCCCTCATCAGCCTAACGAGGGTTGACGTGCAATCCCCTGGCACTCAGCAGATAAAGAGCCGAGCTTAAGCCCATACTGTCAGCTTCTCACCTGGATCACAAGAGCTTTACGGCAAACCAATTCTCCTTTCTCCAGGTGAAGTGGCGGACAAATACAGTGCTATAAAGTTACCGTGGGCTAAGCTGCGTGCAGCAGCGCTACAATAGCAGGCAGGTAATGACAGCGGAGGCTCTAACCCCTCGCCCTCGGACCTGTATTTTTTTCTCGTCTTTACTCCCCAGAGCCTCATTTCCGAACAGCGGCTGCCATTTCACAGCTGTTAAGTGCTGCCTCTCCTTTTTGTCGTGATTAGGGCCAAATTAACGGATGCCTCCCGGTAATCATCTTTCATTAGAGCTGTCAGATCGTCGCCGTCAGCTGCGGAAGAGGTTAAACGCTCGCTCGCTGTCGTGGATGGGAATATGTTCTCCAGCAGGCGCATTAGTGTGGCTTAGTGAAGCTGTGAAAGCTAACAGTGTGTTAGCATCAGCGTGCCGGTCATTGTTGTGTGAATTGTATGAAGAGAAGAGAAGAGCTTTGTGTCCGGGTTTAAAATGCAGTGTGAAATGTTCGGGGGGGTCAAATAATTGATTTTCCTCCTAAAATGCAGGATTGAGCGCAGGACTGTTTAGTGAATCATTTACAGCAGCAGCGCTTTGGAGGAGCTCCCAGAGGCACTGACCAAGATAACACACACCTGAGACCCTGGAGCCAACACACACACACAGACACACACACACACTTTCTCTTTTACACTTGAGATGGATGTGAATTAATTTATTTATAAAATATTTGTAGGAGCATTTATGCAGGTAAATATGGTTAGTTACCCTTATATATCCTTCAGTGTTTGAATAAATTTACATAATAACCTGCGTTAATGAACATTACTAATAAACATTATTCAAAAATTATTTGTAAATTATTTAATATTAATTCACAACAATAAATTAAAGCAAGTGTATGGCACGGTAGTGTAGTGGTTAGCACGTCTACCTCACAGCAAGAAGGTCCTGGGTTCGAGTCCCGGGAGCGAGGACGTTTCTGTGTGGAGTTGTAGGTTCCCCCTGTGCTTGCGTGGGTTTCCTCTGGGTACTCCACTTTCATGCACATTAAGCTAACTGGCTGTTCTGAATTGTACCTAGGTGTGAATGTGTGTCTGAATGGTTGTATGTGTGATGCCCTGCGATGGTCTGGCTGAGATAGGCTCCGCCCTCCCCGTGACCCCAATAGGATTAAGTGGTTCTTCCAACGGATGGAAATTAAGACAAATGAGACTGAGCTGCAGTGCAGAAAGATCACCGCTTAGTCACTATGTTGTTCTTTTCATATCTCTGTCAGCCTTACCTTTTATGGAGATTTGTGGGTGGGGGCTAAATAGTTTAAAAAAGTTAGCTGTGCTGTAAGCAACAAACAAATCAGCAACAATACAATCAGGGAACCTTTTATAAATCTGCCAAGAATTTTTTTCATTCAGTTTGGCCAAGAAAACATTCACACACACACCACACACACACACACACACACACACACACACACACACACACACTTACAAATACCATCTAAGGAGGCAACCAAATAAAGTTATATTTACGTAAACCGAGAAAATGGAAAAAATGCCTATTCTTTCTGGGTGGGAGGGGCATACTCTGTCTCTCCTGTCAGTCACAAAGACACTTGTCAATTGTAGACTTCGTTGAGCTCAGATATATAGAAGAGGGTGGATTCTGATTGGTGGGTGGCACGGTGGCGTAGTGGTGGTGTCCGCCTCACAGCAAGAAGGTCCTGGGTTCAAGTCCCGGGCTCTGGGCGTTTCTGTGTGGAGTTTACATGTTCTCCCTGTGCCTGCGTGGGTTTCCTCTGGGTATTCCGGTTTCCTTCCATGATCCAAAAACATGCACAGTAGGCTTAGTGGGTGTACCAAATCGCCCCTAGGTGTGAGTATGTGTGTGAATGGTTGTATGTGTGTTGCCCTGCAATGGTCTGGCGAGCACACAACGGCTTAGGAAATGAATGAATAGAAGACTTTTGATTGGTTCCTTTTTGTTAAACAGGTCAGAAATCAAAACCATTTTGTGTAAATATCACAGCGCCCTTTAGAGAGTGTTGGTATAAAATGATTACAGAAGTGGTCTCAGGTCTGTTTACTTTCTTATCTTATTCCATTCCATTTTCGTGTTGTCTATACCACCGAGTGAGTGCGCTGTAATGAATTTCATTATATTCTTACATCCATATTTATGACAACACAGACACGATGTGCAGCCACAGCTTTATTCAGATACGTCCGGAGGAGACGGGGAGCGTGTGTTTGCGTGGAAGTTAATGAAAGGATTGGATGTTGTGATGCGACCCGGCTTTAGATCGAGCGCGTTCTCTCTCATTACTGCTCCATACGGGAAACGCAGCTGGAGTCCGAATTGAAGTTGGAGAGAAACGGGGAGGGGAATCAATTTCATTTGCAGTAGCTGCAACCTGAGATGCCGCATGTATGAAACATAAAGTCTCATTTGAAGACCCTTGGTAGGTCAGGAGAATGAAAATGTACGGGTGTTAGGAGCTTATTCTCATCCCAGAGAACAATAAGGAAATTAAGGTGAACAAAGTTTGGCCAACTTTTCAATACAAAGCCTACAGTATATATTTATATAAATATATATATATATAGTGTGTGTGTGTGTTTGTGTGTGTGAAACTTAAGCAGAAACAACAAGAACAAAACAAACCATTGCGACAAGGCGCCACTCCTTATGTACAGTGCCCTCCCAAAATATTGGCACCCTCCCCCTCAATGAGTGTGGTTGTTCAACACTGGGTCTAACTTATTTCACAGAGATTCATTCCATAAAAGGTATGACGTCAACTGCTGTGATGTAAAAGCGCTAAAACACTACACAATGTGCTGTTACAGAAAAATAATCAACATCCAGGTGGCGACAGGATCTCTGCTTGATCAGCGGTAGAGGTATTGTTATCTCCACCATTTGTTTGTCTGTCTATCTGTTTGTTTGTTTGTTTTGTGTACATTTGTGCACGGATTTTGCACAAACGTTCTTGGTTGGGACACTACCCTACCTAAGTCTCAGAGATGATTTGAATTTGAAATGTCAAGGTCAAAGGTGAAGGTCAGAGCAAGATTGCAATGTTTTGGAGTCAGAGGGCTTACAACTTCAATACAAGCGTTGATAGACATGCCGTTACTATGGAACACTCATAGGAAACCATATATGGACTTACAATGAGATAGTGACCTTTGACCTTAAATGACCTTTAAGGTCAAACCCCAGACATCTCGTAAATCTCTATGAGTGTCCCCGCTTGTTCCTTACTGAAGGATCCCTGTTTGAAAATTAAATGTTTTTCCAAATGTTAAATGTTTTGTGTCTACAAAACACTGGCTTCGAAATTATTGGCACGTTTATAATAAAAGTCATCGTGCACTTTTGATTTAAAACTTTTAGTAAATATGAGTTTGTAATTCATTCATTTTATGAACCGATTAATCCTAATTAGGGTCGCGTGGAGGCTGGCGCACATCTCAGCCGACTCTGGGTGAGGGTGGGGTACACCCTGGACAGCTCGCCAGACCATTGCAGGGCCAACACACACACACACACACACACACACACACACACACACACACACAAGCATTCACACTCACAATCACACTCACATCTAGGGGCGATTTGGAACAGCCTACTGTGCATGTTTTTAGTCTGTGGGAGGAAACCAGAGTACCCGGAGGAAACCCACACAAGCACAGGGAGATCATGCAAACTCAACACAGAAACACCCCGAGGCCGGGAACCGAACCCAGGACCTTCTTGCAGCCCAAGAGTTTGTAGTTTACTGACATTGATTTTAATAACACAATTCTGCTTTTATTAACCAACCACTGGATTTAACTGGCTAATAAGGCTTCATTCATTCATTCATTTTCTGAACCGCTTATTCCTAATTAGGGTCGCGGGGAGGCTGGCGCCCATCTCAGCCGA
>JAQMYF010000023.1:1373750-1387140 GCA_030014195.1 Neosilurus mollespiculum | reverse complement strand
GCTGGCGCCCATCTCAGCCGACTCTGGGCGAGGGCGGGGTACACCCTGGACAGCTCGCCAGGCCATCGCAGGGCGGCTTATAAGGCTTTTTTGTTCGAAATCCGTTTATATGTTTAATATGTAACATCGTGATGTTGGGGCGGCACGGTGGTGTAGTGGTTAGCACATCCACCTCATACCAAGAAGGTCTTGGGTTTGAGTCCCGGACTCAGCAAGGACATTTCTGTCTGAAGTTTGCAAGTTCCCCCTGTGCTTGCCTTGGTGGTGGTTCCAAATTGCCCCTAGGTGTAAGTGTTGGCCCTGCAATGGACCGGTGAGCTGTTGAGGGTGTATCCTGCCTTCTCCCTGAGTCGGCTGAGGTAGGCTTCCAGTAGGATTAAGTGGTTTGGAAATTGAATGAATGAATAAATGAATGTTTGTTACAACAAATATGAAATTGTTCAGTTTGATTCTAGGAGAAGAAGATTTGTGTATTGTGTCTCCATCCGAGCAGGTGACAAGTTTCACTTCTGAGATTAATTATCTAAGAATACTTAAAAGATTTTATGTAGAATTCAATAACTAAGTGTTTTTATAAGAACATTTTAATATGAAGAAAGCAGAGGAACTTTAATTCCCATTGAACTTTAAATGATCTTTACATTTCTAATTTAAATCCCTCACATGAATCCCCCGAACAAGAATCTATTACAACATGACATTTTAAGCCTCGCTTTATTTTCTTCTCTGATTTTCCCGGCAGTGTTTATGTGAGAACCGGATCTGCCCCGGGTTCCCTCCCTGTACGGTATCGCTCTGGGGCGTCTCCAATTAACCCTCACACTGCCTTCAGGTAGATCCCCAGACTGTTCACACAAGAACTGTTTGGTTTCTTTGGATTTTATTAGAACGGATCGAGATTTAATCTCTTTATGGGTCTCTTGTCCCCGATCCCATGCGTAGGCCCCAATCCCCCGCCGGAGAGAAACCATATCAAAACACTGGCCTCTTGCAACATGCAACATTGAGTTCTCTCACACTGATTATTCTTTATTCTCTTTTCAAAACAAGAACCCTCCACGCCGGCATGCAGGAAGTTCCACTACAGAATAAACTGATAATTATATATATAGTTATATAAATAATATTATAATTATCATAATTATAAGTAAACAGCAGCTTTAGTGAACGGTGATGTATGACGTCATCGTGGGAATTTTAGAGGGAGCTGGCATAGCTTCCAGACCCATCCGGGGTACCCGCCCACTTTTCTTTACATCACTTTCTGACGTTTCTCTTCGTGTCACAGAGGCAGTCCTTAAAAGTGCAAGATTCCTTAACAACAAACCTTGTAAAAGCTGTTACAATTCTTCAACCATCTTCTACAAACCAGTCTTTTCCTATCAGCTTCTAAGTAGAACCCCTTTTAAGAACCCCATTAGCACTTAAAGAACCATTTTCCCCCCAAGTATGTATTTTAACAGGATAAGATGCTTATTATTATCATTATTTCTCTGTATTATATAGAAACTTTCAAGAATTTAACATTCAACTATCTTGGTACTCTCTCGATTTACTGGTTGGGGTCTTGTTGGCCTAAAAAGGTTCTATGTAGAACCTTTAAGAGTGCAAGCAGATCAGAAATTTGAGAAGCACTCTCAGATCCTATATGGTACTGGTTTTAATTACGCATGTGTTTGTCTTCCGATATGTTCTGTAGTGCTCAGAATGTCACCAAATTAGTTTAAAAAACGTTCTAATTTAAAGCATTTCCAAGATGACTGGGGTTTTCAAGGTCACTCAAGATCACGTGTAATATGTGGTTTCCTACCAGTGTACCATAGTAACCATTACACAGTTATGAGCATACCTAACAACCTCTCTCTCTCTCTCTCTCTCTCTCTCTCTCTCTCTGTGTGTGTGTGTGTGTGTGTGTCTGTGTATTTGTTGAGGTACACATGGTTCTTCTGGGACGCCAGTGATCACATGGTTCTTACTGATCCTCCTGATTGTTCTGTGTGCTAATGTGCTCCTACTGGTTGGCGTTCTGATCTTAGAAGTCCCTCCCTCCTGCTGATAATGATCCAAATGGACCTAAATATCCACTCAGAAACTGGGAAGATGACTTTTCACTGCTGGTGATATAAACTTTTTTACTGAAATGGTTTAGGACTACAATTCCCATTACAGTTATAAAATAACCAACTAGACTTCATGTTAAACTATAGTGTTTCTTATATGGTTTGTATTTTTATCTGGTTTCACCTAAATGAGGATGGGTTTCCCTTTCAGTCTGGTTCCTCTCAAGGTTTCTTCCTCGTGTCGTCTGAGGGAGTTTTTCCTTTCACCATCGTGTGGGCTTGCTCATTAGCGATGCACCCGGTTTATAGAAGAAATGTTTATAATCTTTATCAAATTTTAATTTAATTTAATTTAAATTGAATTTTTTTACTATGTAAAGCTGATTTGTGACAATGTCAATTGTTAAAAGCGCTGAACAAATAAAACTGAATCGAATTGAATTGAATTAACGGCATGTCTATCAGCACTCATTTTGAAGTTATAAGCGCTCTATCTCCAAAAGTTTGTCACCTTGCTCTGACCTTCACCTTTGACCCAGACATTTTAAAATCTTATCATCAATGGGACCCAGGTAGGGTAGTGTCCCCACCAGGACTGATGAAAATCTGTGTGTGGGTGTGGTCAGCATTTGTTCAGAAACAAGTAAGAATATGTAAAGGGATTAAGATGTCTGGGATTTCAGGCTATGTTTAAAGATCTTACCAGGGGCACCAGAGTGCTCATGGAAACACCACGGGCAATTCTTTTTCCCATACCGATACCTGCATTTTGAGTATCAGCTGATATCTTTACCCATCCGATACTCATTCACCCATTTCCCGAACCTCATACTCATATTAGGGTCACCGGAAGGCTGGAGCCACTCTGGGCAAAGGTGGGTTACACCCTGAACAGCTTTTTATACATTTTACACATACTGTACATATACATATTTGTCCGAGGCAAGCTAACAGCACCACGGTGAGATGTTTTTCTGGCTCTATGATTAGCATGCTGTTCTTTCTGTCCCTGTTTACCTCCTGTACACTTGAGCGCGAAGGCAGAAATCGAGCAAGTCCACTTAAAAGACTTCTTTCACTGTATAAACCGAAATAAACAGCAACATTTGTTGTTTGTCTTTTTTTAAATCTCCTGCTTAGTTCTGGCTGTACTGCACAGTGTGGGGTTTAGAAGAGCGCTAAGTGCATTATACTTTAGCGAGAGTGCCGCTGTGCGCTTGGACCCACTCCTGCTGCTGTTGTCACTTTAGGTTATGTGAGGAGGAGCGTGCTTTAGGCCCAAGACTGCGCCGCCGCTTCTCCTCTCTACTTTGCATTTGAAGTGGATGTGAGAAGAGCCACAACGCACAAACCTTCTGTGTGAGCTCCGAGACCGAGACCGAGAGCTCTCTGGAGCGCACGCTGTCTCATTACACATTAAAATACACTGGAGAACTCGGGTTTTTTAAGCGCGGGACCGTGAGAGGATAGCTAGCGAGCGCTACTGAATGAGATCTGAAGGAGAGTGCGTGTAAGTGTGTTTTGAATAATTTTTGGTTTCTGTGTAACTTGTTTTTTTATATTTTTAATTCATATAAAAATAAAGAATTTTTTTAATTATATAAATGTATTTACATAAATAAATAAATATTCATCTTACAGTTAATCCTAACTAATAAATTATAAAGTTACAGTTCGGTACTTAAAAGCTGATTATTTTTCTATAATTGCACGTCCCAAACTGATTCATTCCTCACCGGACGAGGGTGGGGTACACCCTGAACAGCTCACCGGTCCATCCAACACACAAACAACCATTCACACTCACACCCACACTGAGGGGCAATTTGGAACAGCTAATTAGTCTAATGTGCACGTCTTTGGACTGTGGGAGGAAAGCCGAGTACCCACAGGAAGCCCATTCAGGCAAAACATGCAAACTCCACACAGAAACGCCATCGCTGAGCCCAGGACTCAAACCCTGCACCTTATTGTTGTGAGGCGGATGTGCTAACCACTACACCACTGTACCGCCCTATTCCTCACAACGCTAACAAACTTTTCTTTTTTTTTCCTTTAACAGAACTTCATATTTTTTATTTTCTCGCTGCTTATAGAAGCTATAAACAGACATTCCATCACCAGCTTATTCTCTCTCCACAAGTTTAAAAGACAAAAAAAAAAAAGAAAACACAGTGGCTCAGAAAATGAATGTGGTTTATATATACAAATGTAATATATGTTGTCCTTAAATTATGGCATAAAACTAAAACTTACAGCTTTATCTCTGACTCGAACTGGAGACTCCTTCCATTATTGTTGTATTACATATTATCTACTTACAGGAAGTGAACACCCTACTGTTAATTATACACAGTTACACAGATACACTGCCCTACAAGATGCTGTGAATGGGCTGTTGCTATAGAAACGATGACATGTAGGAACTTGCGCAGTAAAACTTGTATAAACCTGTAATGTGCAGCTGTGCTATTGTCAGAGTTTCTTCTATAGAGAATAAATCATTGTTTTCCAACCAATCAGAATCCAGATAATCTTTTTATTTCTTATACAAAGTGTTGTGATAATTAAGGTTGGTTTTTTTCCTTTTCTTTTCTATTTTATGTAGGTCTGGCTGCTGTGTGTCTTGACATACATTAGCAAAGCATCAGTGGTCATAAGTACCGAGCATCTGATGGACTAAGTGGACGAGGAGCCTCCTGTCCTTCGAGCATTTCTCTTACATTCCCAACGCATTTCACACTTCTGGGCTCCGTGGTGAATGGTGGCACTCCATTTAGTCGGGTCACTTGCGAGCTCTTCCCATACGAATGGGAAGATTTGGAAGGCCGCTAGGTTTCTACACTTCATGTTGATGGAATGAGATTTTGCATGAGGCTCTGACATAAATACTATTTTATAGAAGATATATAAAGTGTGTGGGGTGACGCAGTGGTTCGCACATTCACGATTCACAGGCTCAGCTCGGGCGTTTTTGTGAGCAGTTTGCATGTTCTCTTTATGCTTGTGTGGGTTTCCTCCGGGTACTCCGGTTTCCTCCCACACTCCAAAAACATGCACAGTAGGCTGATTGGCTGTTCTAAATCACCCCTAGGTGAGAGAGTGAGTGTGAATGTATGTGTGTTGCCCTGTGATGATCTGGTGAGCTGTCCTGGGTGTACCCCGCCTTCGGCGAGAGTCGGCTGAGATTTAGGATTTAGCGTCTCAGAAAATGAATGAATGAATCTAAAATGTGTATGAATGTCTTGCCCTGTGCATCCTTGCTGTTATTAGATGTGGAAACTTCTGGCGAATCTCCTGCACTGAGAAGGTGTCAGTTGATAATCTGTGAGTTTCTACATACTTTATTCTGGGCATATATTTTTTTATTGTTGCTTAGTGTATTGCTGAAGTTCTTCCTATAATACAAAGCTGTTTTTTTAAGTAGCTACAAACCTTCCACGCAGCTTTGTTCGCCTTCTCTGTTTAATATCATCCAATCCAGAAGACTGAGATAAAAACGTCTGACTTTTATTCCTAAACCAGTGAAGGCCAAACAAGTGAACTCTTACATGGATGTACCATTGATTTCACATTCGCTCGTCCAGACTAAAAGGGACGAGCGGATTGCCTCTGAGAATCCCCGAACCTGCTCACAAACTCTCGCCCTGTCTGTCTGTAAACTGCTCAGACGATTCTCTCGACAGGATCTCCTCCTGAATTTTATCTCCAGACTGCCAGACCAGCCGAACATGGAGCTTTCAGACCTCTGCCCAACTCTGAGCTGTACAGATGGAGGTGTTTAAGAGTAATAACGCTGCTGATACCAGACATGTCACTGATATTGGTGCTCTAGTGTACAATACTGTTTTCTAAAGTTAAAATAAAATCAGATGTTTTCTGAACCCAGCGTAACTGTAAACAGATCTATTTAGAGACCTTATTATTATTACCTTATTATAAAGAGTGGCTCATAACGATAGTAACTTTAACAGCATTCAACATTAAATTTCTATTCTAATTCAAATCCCAAGGTTTTAAGATCAGATTAAAGTTTCCATTCAGTTCCAGGTAGATTAAATAAAGATGAAGTACAGTGGAGTCACTTGGAAATAAAATAGAATCGGATCCACGGTGTCTTTCTGAAACCATTAGTTTCCTCCTGTACGCGAGTGTTAATGACCCCTGCACCGCCCGCCATCATATTAATAACATCACCATCTTTTTTATTTCTCTTGAAATCGTTTCCCTTCTTCTGTTTCTTATCATTTGATCTCAGACTTTTCCACCTTCTATCAATGGCTGCTGTGCCGCCAAGTTATCACGCGTGCACTAGTTCGATCCTCCAGTCACGCCGTCATGTTATTACTCACTCTTACTTGACACTGATTGTGTTCAGACTACAGGTTGCACCCGGAACAAGATGCTCTGGATCAAATTGCAGCTTTGTATTTCCTGTCTTAGAACACCCTCTGTACAAACTGTTGCTATGGAAACGAGGAGGTATTATATGAAAGTATACATGAATTTTATCCTGTTGTTTATTACACCAGAGTGATGTGTGCCTCCTGTCCAATCAGATCGGCACAGGGATAATTGTTCAGAGAAGAAAAAAGCATGCTCTGCATTTTATCTTGATGTTGCTGCTGAAATGTCGCGTCGCTGACGGAGATATTAATGTGAGCGAGCTTTCAGAGGTTTCTGCTGGAGATCTTCAGCTTCTGTTGTGTGGGAGAAGTTACAACTGTGTTGGTGCCATGGCTTCAGTCTTTATTTTTTTTATTTCAGATGCTTGGAATCACACACACACACACACACACACACACACACACACACACACACACACAGAGGCTTATCTGCACAAGACACCAGACCTGCTTCTATCAGAGCCTTGAACATTTTTACTTTGCATCACACACATGGTTTTAAAGGGAAAATTACAAACATGAGGACTGAGAAAAAGGCATCATTGTGTGTGTGTGTGTGTGTGTGTGTGTGTCTGAGAGAGAGAGCTTGCGTGAGATTCTTTCGTTGTTGTTGTTCATTCATCCATTTTCTCCACAGGAATCAAACCCAGGACCCTCTTGCTGTGAAGCGGACGTGTTAACCACTACACCACCGTGAAACCCTATATATATTTATTTGTGAGGGTGTTTCTGTGTGGAGTTTGCGTGCTCTCCCTGTGCTTGCGTGGGTTTCCTCCAGGTACTCCGGTTTCCTCCCACAGTCCAAAATTATGCACAGTAGGCTAATTGGCTGTTCCAAAGCGCCCCTAGGTGTGAGAGTGAGTGTGAATGCTTGTGTGTGTGTGTTGCCCTGTGATGGTCTTGTGTCTAGCTGTTCAGGGTGTACCCCGCCCTCACCCAGAGTCGTCTGAGATAGGCGCCAGCCTCCCTACGACCCTAATTAGGATTACTTAGGATTAGAAAATGAATGAATGGATAATAATATATGCTTGAGTGTGTGTGTGTGTGTGTGTGTGTGTGTAACGTAAACATGTACAATATGCTGTTTTGTGAGTCTTACACGTGGATAATTTACTGTATAACCCTGTAAGAAAAAAATACAGACACATTCTTAGACGACTGATTAGATTTAAAACAAGTAAAAACAGTCTTTTTTGTGAAATGTACTCCGGAGTCTCAGCGTATATGAATAGCCTTCTCAGAGCCTGGCAGCCTCGCAGGACTCGCTGATATTTCCTCAAGTGACTTAAAAAGCGTGACGGAACCCTGGCCTCTGCCCCGTGTAATCAAGTGTGAATGAACATGTAAATTTAGCCAAGTATTAACTGAATCAGTCTTATCTGTCCTGCCATACCATCACGACTAGCATATGAATACCAGCGAGCGTGACTGAGGTGAAAAAGCAAACAGATTTTTGGAAGGAAGCGTCTTCATGGTGCGGCGACGGAGTGAGGCCCGTGGTGTAGACACCACTGATACTCTCCATATGTGTCCGTTTTTTGAATTAGCGAGAGCACAACGTGAGCCAACTATGGAGCTAACACGCTACAAGACAGCTAGCGTGTGGTGATGTTGGAGAATGTGATGTCAGGATCGGTCATGCTGTTCCTCTTAGGAGAAACAGCGGTGTATCTCACCTGACTCATACAGCTGTCCGTCTACGCTAGCGGCTAATACGTTAAAGACCAGCAACACGCTTGGCTAGCTGAAATCAGACTAGCAAATGGTGGAAAAGGTTTCATCCCATCGCACTGTACGGTAAATTCACTGTACCGGCTAACACACCTGAAGCTGGCATTTACTCTGCTAGCCAAAAATAATGTTTTGGTCGTGAGGTATAATGTTGAGACATGCTCTTATTATTAGTCGCTTATTTAGAGCTAGCACACCTAAAAATGGCCAGCAATTAATTTTTTGGCAGTGTGAGATGTTTTGGGATGAAATTGCCACCAATACAGTTAGCAAACACACCGGCTGGCACAAATACTGTACAAACAAAACATGCTAATGCATGTGTTAAAAATAGATTATTACCTCCGCCAAGGACGTTATGTTTTACTCTTTGTGGTTTGTTACCTTTCGTGTGAGCTACGCAGAAGGTACTGTGACGCGCCGAGTTTTGTTCCACAGGAAATTATGTGTGTGTTTGTCTGTCTGTAGCCCACGGGTGCACGTTCGGTCCCAGTGGACTGTGGACAGACAAATACACGTGATGTTTTCAAAACATCTCACACAAGGTCAGAGGAAGCTCTGGGTGTCCTCAATAAAAATGCTTCCTTAATACATTTCAGTAAAGACTCAGTTAAAAATCTGAATCGTTTGCATGACTTTAATTGGTGCCATGTGAAAGGTGTGAAAGTGAACGTGTGTGTTCGCTCCACCAGTCATTTGTGTTTTGTTTCCAGGATTACACAAAAAGCTATAAGCGAATTTTCATGAAATTTCTCCCAGAGGCGGAGCTATGGACAAGGAAGAGTCTGTTAAATTTTGGAGATGATCTGGATCCAGGAATGTTTTAAAAGATTCTTTAACAATGTAAAATTGTAAGACTTTGGGGGGATTGCTGTGCTTGGTGGAGGTTTGCGCTCTCCCAGTGCTCTTGTTATCAGTGCTAATTGTACATAGACTTTAAATACAGTAGAGATGAGAGTTGAGGTGTTTAATATTCTTGAGTTTTCTTTTAATAGTGTAGAAGATCTAAAACCATCCAGGAAGATTCGACCGGTTAAAAGTTTGTTTTTAATTTTTTCCTGTATCAGGTGTCATGACGAATTAATTCCACTTAACAATCTGAATCACTTGCGGACCTGGTTTTAGCCGGGTAACGTTGTGCTTTCTGAGATGGATCTGATGCCTGATCTCGGCGAGTAAAAACATGGCTGTGATGAGAGCATCATGGCACTCTGAAGTGTTTCTTTGCTCGAATGTCAGTACACAAATGAGGCGTCTTTGCTTTAATGTACTCCAAGCTTTCTTTTAAACTTTAATCAGCTCTTAAACTCCATCGTCTGCAGGCCTGGATCTGCGCAAAGCTTATAGTTTCATTTATTTAAACCATTTAATTTTCGATGGTAACAGGATTACTCAACACCAAACAGGAATTTGTGGAATTCCCTGACTCCCTGACTTCTATATATATTTTAAATAAAACCACAGTATTAAAGAATCTCTAGTGGTTCAGTTCCAGAAGCCCCTCAGGTTGGAGAAGAAACCTCTGCGCTTTACTAGATAAAGCTGAGTCTGCAGAGCATCTGGCAACCACGCGGCTGCCGAGGAGGGAGCCAGAATATAATTCCGTGTTGCTTCGACAAGAAACACTGATGTTCCTCCTACTCTAGTAAAAATCTCAATGTCAGGAAAGAATTAAAAGCCATCAGGGCCGCCAAGGGGAGATCAAAGGTCCCATCTGACGCTTGTGCGTGTTTCAGTTTGTACATTTGTGTAAAATCTTTGGCAGATATTGTCGTGAAGCTGGTTTATATTTCACCTTTCTATGTTTGTGTGATGTGACGCTGGAAGCTACGAGAGTGACTCCGACACCACGGATCACTGGACGGCTCAATCCTTACCTCAACTCCGCAAACAGATTAGAAACATGTGTCTGGAGAGCTTAATCTCTCATCTATCTAGCTACCGGGAAATTCCGACTCCCGAGCTTGGGAAGGTGTCCACCACCCCGAGTGACGTCAATTCAACATGGCTGCTCGCTGCAAACTATAGCAATATAGTTCAGATATTGGTTAGCTGTAGATTTACCACCGTACAGACATATCCACAGGGTAAATCTATAACCCTGACTCATCACAGACCGCAGAGTCCATGGGGCGTTCATGAGTGTTTCATTGTTTTGTAGAGGTCTTTTTTATGCAGTAAGATGAAAGTAGTGCCAGTCTTTCCTCTTTGGAGCCGATAACAGGAGTCTAACGTGGCCTACTGACACCTCTCTGTCTGTTATGTACTCCAAAAATCCACAAAGTAGGCGTGGCCTACTGATGCCTGTTTCTTGGTGACGTTTCCTAACAGACTGGTACGGTCGTGTAGTGATTAGCATTTCCACTTCATATGAAGAAGGTTCTGGGTTTCAGTACCAGGCCTGTTGAGGCTGTATCTGTGTGTAGTTTGCATGTTCTCCCTGTGCTTGTGTGGGTTTCCTCCATCTCACAGTCCAATGTAATGCACGTTAGGCCCTGTGTTGGCCCTGTGATTTTCAGGGCATACCACGCCCTCACCCAGAGTTGGCTGAGAGAGGGTCCAATCTACCTAACAACCTTTGTTGGATTAAGCGAATGAATGGACGGATGGATGAATGCCGTTTTCTAACAATTACACTTCTGTTTATTTCCCAAAACATAAACTAGCATGCTAATTTTCATCAGGATGAATGAATGAACTCTCATTACCCTCCTCCCAGCATCCTCATGATAACGATAATGATATGCTGTTGCTTTTCTTTCTCCTCCCCATCTATTCCTCTGCCACTTCCCATATAGTATCACAGCATACACAACATAACACACTCAGAGGAAAGCGCTGTCCGCCCTCTTCTGCATACTTGAACTCACTGTAATTGATGGGAGAAAGAGGAGGGACAGTGTTGCTTTCTTTCCTTCTGGATATGGATAGCTGGAGCATCATCAGGGCTTTAATGGTTTCTTTTCTTGAGATATTGTTTATATTACATAAAGTAGTCACACCGAATACACACTTATCTAACCCTAATTTGTGGTCAGAACATTATACCAGCCATGAGTCCCGCCAGAGCCAACAGAGCTGTGTGTGTGTGTGTATGTGTGTGTGAGTGTGTGTGTGTGTGTGTGTTGTGGCTAATTCCATGTCCATGTCCATGCATTCAGAGTTTAGAATTTCAGTGTTCTCCAGTGGAATCCGGAATACAGAGACGTGCCCGTTTTCCTGATTTACAAACACTTTGTTTACCTTTTATTTGCAGGTTGAATCTAAAGGCTGGAAATGAAGCGTGTGTTTGGAGGAAGGAACTGGTGTAGTGCAGGTGCAGGTTCACATAATCCCAGCAGTGTTTGATGGAAATCGGTGCAGACGGCTAGATTTGGAAACAGACTAGGGAACACACACACACACACACACACACACACAAACAGGCCGTTGCCAGGACTCCACACTGGGAGGTTCAAATTGGTAAGAAGTGTTTTTTCATTTATTTCACTTGATTGGTAGATTGGTATGGTTTAGTCCTGCAATGGTTTGGAGAGCTGTTCAGCGTGTACCCTTCCTTCGCCCAGTGTCGGCTGAGATAGGCTCCTGCCTCCCTGTGACCCTAGTAGGATTAAGCGGTTCAGCAAATGAGTGAGCGTGAGAGATATTTTACTCTTTTTAGATATTTTTTTTTCATTTCGATACCAGTGGAGCACCAAAGTACGATTCCGAATCAAAAACCAAAAATTTTGGAGAGCGCGTGTTGTATGACCTGTTTGGATTCCTCCTCCCATTTATAGTTTTTATGCTCTCTATGCCTGCTCTGGCAGTGGGGGCTCAGTGATTAAGGCTGTGGGTTGGTGATCCGAACGTCGAGGGTTCAAGCCCCTGTACCACCAAGCTGCCCACTGTCAGGCTCTTGAGTGTTAACCCACAACTGCTCAGTTGAATAAAAATGATAAATAGTCAGTAAGCCACTCTGGAAAAGGACATCTGCCAAATCCCGTAAATGTAAATGTTCTCTGTTCTGATTGGTCACCTTCTGACAACTGAAAGATCCAAGCTAAAGTGTGTTGAGAGGTACACCAGGATGGGCGGAGATATTGTTGTGCATGAGTGGGCAATGGGGGAAGGCCAGCTAATCAGAAGGACCAGGACACTGATATGCACACCCCCCCACCCCCCACCCCCCAAAAAAGCAGGCACAAACAGTCTAGAGGAAAACCTTAATTATGTGCTAACCTCGATATTTGACTAACACAGCTATTAAACACTGTGCAATAATATATAATAATATAATATAATTATATAATATAAACAATATTTATAGCTGAAAAAAGTAGAAAAAGCATCATAACCCCTCCCCCCCTTTTTAAATTATATATGAAAAGTTTATGTAATATATACACATAAAAAATATTTTACATATTAATAATATTTCATTAAGTAAGTGACAATCTTTAAATATGCTAACAGGAAATACCCCCATCACTTCCTGCCTTTCCAAACAGCCATCTAGCGTCCTGATTTTATGTCATGGATATAAACAAATGATCTGTTTCTCGTTATTATTCATTGTATTCACAATTATTTATTCCAAACTGTCACAATTTACCATAATAACAACCTTCCGATTATTTAACAGCTAATCTAACTATGTTGTAAACTACTTGAACATTCAGGTTCTGTGTCTAATTTCTGAAAGTCATGTATTGTCTGCATCCTATACCTACACTGTCCTTCCAGCCCCGCCCACATGTACAGCTCACATCTGTGATTGGACAGTGATTGCTTTTCTGAGCAGCACGACTGCAGCACAGTGATGAATGAAATACAGCCTGATGGACACATCTCCTGGAATACTAGGGCTTTTTTCCACACAAGTGATGTGTCGTTTGTAAATGAATCAGCTCTTTGAATCGATTCACTCAACATTAAGAACATTAAGACTCACATATACAGCAGTATGTTCTGTAGATATCGGTAGAATTTAAAAAATATGTTCAACTGAGAAAAAATGCAGACAAATAATAATCAGGGTGCACATGTTGCAAGGAAGAGTCGACTCTTATGGCTGAGAGGAGTCAAATGACCTGGTTCAGTCAAAATACCCATTATTATTTCTGTGGATTAGAATCTGCTGTAATTGAGAATCTTCCCATGTAAGATCCTACACTGCACTCTAGTGGTGGGACAAAATTCAAACTTATCACG
>JAQMYF010000023.1:1301579-1319908 GCA_030014195.1 Neosilurus mollespiculum | reverse complement strand
TCTCGGGCTCTCTCTCTCTCTCTCGTTCTCTCTCTCTTGTGCTCTCTCTCGCTCTCTCTCTCTCGTTCTCTCTCTCTCGTGCTCTCTCTCTCTCTCGTGCTCTCTCCCCCCCCCCCACCCCCCAAATGACACAAATGGATTTCCTTCGTGGACTCTAACAGAGAAGAAGGTGGGGGAGATGATGATGATGATGATGGAGTAAGGGAGGATGATGAGCTTCCCTTGTCTAATTAGTTTAACAGCTTGCTAGTAAGACACTCCCAGTTTGGGTGGATCGCTACATTGCTGGTTGTACTTAGACTTTATAAGGCCAGAGAGGAACCCAGAATCCTCGTTCATGAGCAGACCCCCAAGACCTCGGGTGAGTTTGTCTCTGGGTTTGAATGTTGGCGGCGGCGGTGGTGGTGTTGGAGTGCCTGCATGCGTACCTAGTTCTGTACCTCATCCCTGCATGCTGCTGTGCCCTTTTATTTATTTATTTTATCCTCATGCTCCTAAAGAGGTCCTGTGAAGACGACTACTCTTATTACCGAATTTATGTATCGGGTTCAACATACGATAAATCAGTTTCAACGTGCTGCTGAGTGTTATTCATACTGTAAGATGAGATAAAGGGACAGAGAGAGAGAGGTTGCAGGACAGAAGCGTTCTCTTGCGGCACACTTACGCAGCTGTAAATGAAAAATGAACATAATGGATGCTGAGAAGAAACTTGCAGGGAAAATGCAGAATTCTAGAATTCTGTTTAAAAATATTCTTAAAAATATTCTGATGTGCATTCTATAATAAATCTTGTATACAGTGCTGTGGATTATTTTAATTATAGTATTTAGCTGCTTATTCTAAAACTCGTATTTAAGTTAACTGGTTACTTTTATAACAAAACTATCACCTTTAAGTACCTCAATACTTTCCTGTACATTTCCACAGCAGCATGTAATCACAATAAGAAAGAACTCATCATCATTATTATTATTATTTTGGTACTGATGCATTTATTTTAGGCAGAATGCTGATTAGTAAATAAACTTTGAAAACTTTCTTTCTGATGGGAGCTCCTTTTTCCCCTGTAATGCTTTTATAGTAACAGTTTTATAGTGACTGCTTGTGTCGTGTTACAGAACACCGCGCTTGTGATGAGTTAGTAGGAAATGATCTTGGATCGTTAGCTCAGCTCCACTCCTATCCGTCTTCCCCGAATGGTCTCCAGTGTGGATCGCTGTGTGGATTGATTATGGTTTTGCCCACCATCTGGTACCCAGCGTCTCTATTCTGCTGCTGATATGGAGTGAGTGTGCGTGTGAGAGAGCGAGAGAGAGAGATATGAAGGAGGGGTAAGAGCAGATCTGATTACAGGTTGCATGACCACTTTACTGCCT
Organism: Neosilurus mollespiculum; assembly: GCA_030014195.1. Taxonomy (NCBI): domain Eukaryota; kingdom Metazoa; phylum Chordata; class Actinopteri; order Siluriformes; family Plotosidae; genus Neosilurus; species Neosilurus mollespiculum. The sequence continues at coordinate 1,318,529 of JAQMYF010000023.1, read as the reverse complement.
CTTTTTTCCTGCTTCTCTAAGGCCTGTGCTATTTAAGGCCATGGCTGAACCCGGCTCCGCCCTGGTCCCAGATTCCCTGAGCTTGTAAGCCGTGTGTGAGAGAGAGAGAGAGAGAGAGAGAGAGAGGATGGGGCTGGGCCATGCTTGTGGGTGGGTACATGGTGTAAGGCGTTCGCACATCCACCTTGGCTTCTGAAACCCCTGCAGATCCCCAAACCGGCTGGGCCGGGCAGCGGAGTGCGAAAGAGCATCAGCAGCAGCAGCAGCAGCAGTGGAGGAGGGATTGGAGGAAGAGCCGGAAAGATGTTGTCCATGTCCTACAGCGAGAGCATCCGGAGCGGGATCAGCCGCTACCATTCAGATCAGGGGCTCAACCAGCCCCCGAGACAGACCAACCAAACCGAGCTGCAGCGGCTCCGGGAGCAACGCGCCGCCGCACACGTCAAGAACATGGAGGACTTTCTCAAGATGAACAGTCTCACGTTAGAGGAGTGTGTGTCCTTCCAGACCGGGATGAAGTACAGGTAAGGACTGGGGAGTGACCGAACTTCAGAGGACGCGATACGAGGCGCTCGCCAGTCTGACTCCGCGTTTATGGTTTAGACCTCGGAGAGCCGTTAAAGGATTTAACCGGCAATTTCACACACAGCTTAATGGAGTCCCTGCATTCGGTTCGATGTAAAGTACCCTTTCAACAGGTTGGAGGTTTTATTTCACCCTCTCTCACGTTGAAGTGTTCATCTGCAGCAGTCGCGCTGCAGTGTAACACTTTCCCGCTCTCGGCTTGTTCCCTCTCACACCACTGATTTATTTTCATCATCTAGGTCGCTGGTATATTTGCTCAACAATGAGAGAAGGGCAGCTCAGGATCTCTCGGGCAGCTCGCACAGAGATGCTCAGATACCCAAATCATTGGCTTTTATTAAAAATAAAAAACTTTGCTTTGTGTTTGTTGTTTTCTGACACCTTTATCTCCTCTCTGTGTGAATTTAATGTAAATAAGTGCATTGTTGATCGTTTCAGGATTAATGTTTGATAAGTTAAAGGATCTGCAGACGCCTCTGATGGTGTTGTGTGTCAGGGACAGCAGTCACTCGGAAGCGTTTAGCTCTGGCACACGTCCAGCGTCATGTGGCGCTCCGGTGTCAGTTCTGCATACAGAAGCTGAGTTACACAAAGGGTGGTCAAGATCCAATCATGCAGAAAGTCTTCAGAAAGTTTCATTAAGAGAATATCAGGCAGAAGAATCAGTGGGGTGAGATGGTGTGCTGTGGGCTGTTACAGTGGGAACCAGCTTTTGTACGAGTGGATCATTTTTTTTTTCTCACTCACTGAAAGGAGATAGGTGAGGACTGGAGAAATATCATTCGTTCTCGTGAGAGCCTCGGGTTCCTGTTCTTGGATGACAGGAGTGGAACAGGATGTGGTTTTGTGCTGTTGTAGGATATCCACCTCAAGGTTCAGTGGTCGGTGCAAGTTGAGATGCCTTTCTGCTCGTTACGGTTGGAGAGAGTGATAAATTGAGTTACTGTCTGCTTACTGGTAGCTTCAACCAGTGTGGTATTTCCACCCATAGAACTTGTGTGTGTGTGTGTGTGTGTGTGTTCTCCATGCCAACTCAAGTGCGCAAAGGCATTAAAGGGGACCTGTGGTGAGTTTGTATAACTAGCTCTTTAAAATAACGTCAATCCTTGTCGACGTCGATCTCTTATCAGTGAAAGGAAGCGTGGATCAGATCGGAGTACAGGAAGTGTACAGGTTAAAGCGCTCTGAGGAATTAAATGTAGGACATATCAGGGGAATCGAGTTACACTTACCTAACCGTTAATAATGAATAAACCCCTCCGTGTTGTGCTGTTAGAGCAAAATGATCAACGGCTTGTGTGTTGCGATGAGTTAGTGTTACTGCTACCTGCTGGTGTTTTTCACTGATCACATTAGCGCAGAAAGGAATGTTTTCTTTATTTTTAAGTTTATAGGTGAACTTAAAGGTTGGTAATCTGGAAAGCTAGCAGAAATTGGAAGTACTATCAACCCGGAGATTGCAGGTTGATGCCACAGCCATCCGTGACCAGGAGTCCATGGGAGCTAATTGGCCGAGCTCTCACGGGAAGGAGGGATGGCATACACTCAATTCCCTGTCACTCAGAGATCACCAGCCTATCATGGGTGTTTGTGAGCTCAGTCGTAGTGGGGTGGGTTCAGGGATCTTCAGGGTTCTGGCTAAACCAACCCCTGCCCTCGGACGCCTTTCTAAAGCTGCGCCCTACCTCCACAGGCGATCTGGCTACCGGTGCGTGCATGATAGGGTCACATACAAACAGTACAGATATTTCCCTGCAGACCGTGAGATAGTGATAGTTGGTCGGATTTTTATAGAATTAATGAGAGGGATTTTTTTATGTATCTATTTATTTTGGCAGTCGGGGTGTGTAACAGTTTACCAATTAACAATTAAAATGTAACAATTTTTACCAAAATTTTACAAAAATCTACCAATCCTACCTTTTATGTTCATAAGAGGATTAAAAGTTCCTCTAAATTACTCTGCAAAATGCTGGTACTGGAGACTCCTTCCATCCCATTAGTTTTCACAAGGAGTATTCTCTACGAATGAGCTGTTACTATGGAAACACTAACATTAGAACATGCGTATTAATATAAACCTGTGATCTGGAGCTGTGCTAATATCAGCACAATATTAATCACCTTTTCTCACCAATCAGAATTCAGAAGCTAGTTTCACATTAGTGATTGTGGATTTTTATCAGTGATGCACTGATAAAACTTAAGCTTTTTCTCACTAGAGAGAGAGAAAGAGAGAGAGAGAGAGATAAACATTACAGAATTGAAAAGCATTTGATTAAAGATGAAGGGATGCAGAACAAAAGGGCAGAATGACTTTAATAAGTAATTCACTTCTGATGTACGGATTGTTAGTTATCTCTGGTGTAATGTGAACACACACTGTTTTAAAAAAGATTTGATTAGTTGTGACGAGGTGCCCTATCAAAAGAGAAGAAAAGCATGGAAGGAGGGTTTAATTTTTCAAGAATAAAGGAAACTCTCTCTGTGGGTGTGATGTGTGGTTTATCCACTAGATGGTGCTCTTACTTAACAAACAGCAGGAGTAAGGATCTTGTTTTAAACCCAACCCCACTAATCGATGTGCTACCAGATACTGAACAGGGCCCATTATCTCACCGTGAAGGATCGTCTGATACACCACAGAGGCACCGGTCACACCAATCAGCACGCCGGATAGTGTCCGAGTTCATCATGGTGAAACGTACCAGGAAAAACATTTCGAAATCTTAGTGTCTTTATAATCATGTTTCATTATCAGAGAAATTTTCAGCTCTGACACAAGGTAGTGCGTCTCCTGATCAAGAATACACCCCTCAGAGTTCTGTAAGGAGAACTTTAACAATTAGGGAAGGAGTCTCCAATGTCAGAGGTTGTGCTCTCGTTATTCAGTTATTAAGTCTGCGCCTGATTGGTCAGAAGGTTTGCGGTGTTTCTGTACAACACTGTGTCGTCCCGCCTGTTAAATGAACGGCAGGTTTGGATTAATGCACTCGGTCTTTCATATAACGTTACTGTTTCTATAGCAACGCCTCATATACAGCGTCTTGCACAGCACACGCCTCCACATGATGTGAAAAACAGATATAAATATAAACTGGTGTACAACAAAAAATGTACACTGGATCCGATTTCTTTATAGGAGACCATTTAATGTTTATGGAAAGAGTTTATTAATTCGGGAGTGTTCAGAACACAGACTCAGAGAGAGAGAGAGAATGAGCTCAGAAAGGTGAAGGACAGACAGAGGGAGAGAGGGCAATGGACAGGCAGGGAAAGAGATGGATGCTAAGAGAGAGACACACATGGAGGAAGAAGGATGCACAGACAGATGGACTAAGTGCTAGGGACAGAGAGAGACTGACAAAGACAGGCAGGATGACAGAGGATAGAGGGAGTGTAATCCAGTTGGATGAGAGAGTGAGAGAATCCTATAGAGCAAGAAAGGGAGAACAATCCGATGGGGGAGCGTCATCCATTTGTGAGAGGAAGAGCTATCGTATCGTGCAAGAAATGGACTAATATTGAGAGAGAAGAGACAGAGCAATCAGGAGGAGTGAGAGAGCGAGAGATGTAATGAAGTATGACTGTGATCCAAAAGAGAGAAAAAGGATAGAAACTAGAGAGAGGGAGGGAGAGAGAGAGAGAGATCCTACTGAACAGGAAAAAGAGAGCCGTGCAGAGAGAGAGATCAGGATTGAAATTCAGTGGGTTCTGGTCACTGACCAGTCGAACGGTATCTTTAGAAATAACTTTTTTTTTATCTATTTTCCGCAAAACTAAAAATAAAGTTTTAATCTGGTGAAATGTGAACCGTCTTTGGTTATTAAATGGAATGCGGTAATCGTGGGTGGATTTCTCTGGTGTAAGTGGAATGAACCACTCCGGAATGTGCAGTTGTACATTTTATAATCTGTTTGGGGTTTTTTCTCGATCCTGTATCGCTTTCAATCCAGCAGAATACAAACAACAACAATCAGAAATAAACAAAAGCAAGTTTTAAAGCTGTGAAGTTTTTTAAATGACCCTGAAATAAAAAGACAGTCCTGCTTATACGACGTCCCAAACGCGCCGCGCTCCCTGTGAGGTGTCCCAGCATGCCCTCTGTGTAGTACAGCAAACATCTCTCTTTATTAATGCTCTACTCATGTTCTGTCTGGTTAACGGACAAAGGCTCCGAATTTGACTTTGCGCTTTTGCACCCATAAATTAGTGGCCGCGGTGTCCCGAGGCGTTCCACACGTTCCACAGTCACGTGGTCTGAGACGTTGTATCGTTGCTGTGAATCTTAATATGACAGGAGGGTCGTCTTACATGAGCGTTGTTTCTCCCCAGAGGTACGGTTATATAAGAGAGCGTTACACTCGCATCATTGGATACAGTCTGAGGTTTCACATGTGCATCAATCAGCATGTGACCGTCCTTTTTAGTTCAATTTGTTTGTACACGCACGCACACACACACACACACACACACACACACACACACACACCCTGTGCATATATATATATATAAATATAAAGTATATTACAACTGTTTCTGGAGTGTGTTGTACTGAAGCAAACTGAATGTTTGAAAGCTGTGTGTGTGTGTGTGTGTGTGTGTGTGTGTGTGTGTGTACAAACAAACTGAACTAAAAAGAACAGTCACATGCTAATTGATACACAAGCGAAACCTCTGGTTGGTTCACTGTCTCCGGATAATGGGCATCATTATAAATTCAGAATACTTTCTCAATTCTGATTGGTGGAAAGCTGATAATTAATTCTTGGTATTCTTTTACAAGCCGAATTATTCCATCATTGACGTCAGTTATTGTTTTCTACTGTATAACTTTGAAGAAAGAAGCAATGAATGAGTGATTCAGTGAGAGAGCAAAAACGAAGTTATGAAAATCCAAGCGTATTCGGATTACGCAGCGACGGCTGAAGATTCGGCGACCTTTTGAAGAACGAGTGAACTCTGAAAACATTTAGAATGAATAATAAAACGATTAGTTAATTTGCTTTTTGTATGAGATGGAGAATTCTTCTGTCTCGGGCCCTAGCGGATTAAACCCCCCTCCATCGACTAATTCTCCGGATCATTCTTCACCTCATTCAGTAATTAATGATTCTCCCCACACACTCGGGGTGGTGCGAGGATCAAAATGGAGCACAAAAACTGAAATCTGAGAAATTAAAAATAAATGGTGTTACGCAATACGAACCGGATGTTTTTAAACATAAAACTCTTTATTCAAATTTTGATTGAGTTTCTAAAGATATGGTAATGGAGTGTCATGTTAAAACCATGCTTTATTTAAAAAAAAAAAAAAAAAAAAAAATCAGTTTGTGTTTATATTCCCGGGTGTTGTTCCGTCGAGGGGAAATATTCAGTGATATCCACTGAGCCGGAGGTGAATAATTGTCCTGTCCAGTCGTAGTTCTGAGGATGCTGAGCTGCAGTCAGTGTCTGTCCTGTAGATTGACTTCCTGTGAAGCTCGTTGTTTCTATCCTGGTTACAGGGTTGTACCTTTTTGTTATTTTTGGGAAGGGATTTGAAGTAGTTACCCATCTGTCTGTCCACTGAGTGAGTGTGTGTGTGTGTGTGTGTGTGTGTGTGTGTGTGTGTGTGTGTGTGTGTGTGTGTGTGTGAAAGAGAGAGAGATCCACAATTCTCTTGAATACAGTCTTGGGATGTACGGTGGTGGCACTGTGGTGTAGTGATTAACAAGTTCTCCTCACAGCAGGAAGATCCTGGGTTCGAGTCCCGGGTTCAGCGCGGGCGTTTCTGTGTGGAGTGAGCTTGTTCAATCCAAAAAACACGCGCATTCGGATAATTGGCTGTTCCAAATTGCCCCTAGGTGTTCCAAATTTTTTGTGAGTGTGAATGGTGTTGTGTGTGTTGGCCCTGTGATAGACTGACCCCGCCTCCACTCAGAATCGGCTGAGATAGGCTTCATGCATTCAGAGTTCATATCAAATTGGATCCAGTGCGCTAATGTATATCATTGAATTTTTGCAAAACACCCACACAGAGCCTTCAGAGTAAACACTCCAGTTTAATATTTATATTCAGGTTTACAGCTGTACATGGAGCAGCTGTTGCTTCGGTGTGAGCAACACCATTTACATAATGGATTTTTGTCTCCCTTTTTTTTTTTTTTGGCATATGTCATCTAAAATCTCTGCCATGTCCCTGATGACCATCATCAAACCCCATCAAGGGAGAAATGATCTAAATCACATGTCTCTGTATTGATCCAGCTCATCCTCCACCACTGCAGGGATTCATCTGAGCAACGCCGTGTTTTATTTCATTCTGAATCCATCATCATCTGTCGGGTCTCCAGTGAGGCAGTGAAGTGGACAGGAAGGCCGCTGCGTGGTTAAAACCGCCACTCGTCCGTTACCATGAACACGTGAAGTGATTACAGCAAGCGAGGTCCTGCACAGCGTCGATAACCGTGCCTGTATTCGCTAACGTGTTCCAGCATCACGGCGATTTTATCCTGTATGCTTTATTAGAGTCCAGAGATAAAAAGGATTTTTCATTTTGTTTTTAATAAAAGCACCGATAGCTTTGAGAGGCACGATAAGGTTTCAGGAGTATCACCATGATGTTGTCGTGGACTCTGGTGATGTGAAGTGTAGCGTTACCGGGGTGTCACCTTCCCGCTGTGTGTGCGCGTCAGTCAAGCAAGCGCCCAGATTACAACTATTCTTCTCGAGTTAATTAATTACCTGCCCTTTTCTTTTTACAGTCACTTCCTGTCAATCAAAACTTTTTATCTGAATAACACAACGTCTTGTTGTTCTTGGTGAGACTTCTTTGGACTGATCTAATCAGTATTTCCTTAATTAAAATTCAGAAGTTAGAAACCAGTTTTATAGAAATTTTTTTAATCACACACTGAAAAAAAGCCCTTTACCGGTGTCCTTAAAGTGATGAATTGGTGTTACTAGCTCTTTAAAACGATCACACCAGTAACATCACTCCATGTCTGATTTTAAAGTATGTGCAAGTGCTGCACTGGGCATGCTCAGAGACATGTTGCCTTTCTGCCTGGTAGTGACATGAACTCGTTGGACAACCCCGCCCAACAAGTTCACGTCACTCCTGGGGGGAGGGGGGGGGCGACTCCCCCTAACCATTGGTTCAGCCCCCGCTACTAACCCATGGGATAAGAATACCCAGATTTGTGCTTTTTATGGTCATTTGTGTTAAAATAAGCTCTATATCACCTAAATGTAATACGTGTGCACAAATACTGTAAGAAGGCTCGATACCGCAACTCTAAGTTTCTGCATGTTGCACAATTGCATTCTACCAGGAACAGGACAGAATTTCTTAGTTTTGATACAAAAATTCCCATGAAATGATCGTTTCTGTTAATTCATTAGGTTCTACCTCCTTTTGTACACTAGGGGGCAGCAGCAGAAGTCATAGCATACAGAAGGAAGTTTAAGTGGTTACTTAAGGAGGTTACTTTTTTGTCGGCATTGGTTTGTTTGCTCGCAGCTTTACACACACAGTGATGAATTTTGATGGAGGGGTGGAGTACAGCTCATTTTCAACTCTCAGATTCTGTGGATCTGGGAATTTTTTTAAAGGGTTCTTTAACACCAAGGTTTTTTAAGAGGTTTTGTTTTTTTGTTGTTGTTTTTTTGAAGTGTCGTATTACATCAGGCCCAGCAGGGGTTTTGTCATTCATTCACTCATTCATTTGATTCTATTGGGTTTACAGGGAGACTGAAGCCTAGCGCAGCCATCTCTGGACAAAGGCAGGGTGCACCCTGAACAGCTCGCCAGTCCATCACAGCACCAACACACACACACACACACACACACACAACCATTCACACTTACACCTAGGGGTAATTTGGAACATCCACTTAGCCTAATGTGCATGTCTTTGGACTGTGGTAGGAAACTAGAGTACGTGGAGGAAACCCACCCATGCACGGGGAGAACTTGCCAACTCCACATGGAAATGGCCTTACTGTGTGAGGCAGACTTGCTCACCACTACACCATCATGCCGCCCAGGGCCTCTGTCCTTTTTTTTTGTGGGGGCTTGGCAGAGGTTTACGCTCGCCACATGCTTTTAGTTCATAATTAATCCAAAAGTTAACTAATCAGAATATAGCCCTAGATCACACGTGCCAAACAAATGTCCCATAGCCATGTTTCATTCCCAAAGGACAGTGAGAAATAAAGAGGATGCTGCACAGCTCAGCCTGTGAATCACCATATTTACTGTACGTACACTTCAGTTTCTGTCACAACTGGATTGATTGTGGTCTGAAAGGTGGTAAAAACCCCTGCCTGTGTGCTGCACTTGATGGAAGTTACACCCGGTAGTGTGTAGCGCCTGCGGTGACCTAAGCAGAAATAAATTTCCCCCCTGTTTGTGAGACGCTCGGACTTTTCAGTGTCCTGTAATAATAACGACACCACGAAATACAAAACCGCTTTACATTTAATCTTGGAATATAAATGCTGATCTTCATTTCTGACTCTGGAGTGTAATAATGCAAAGGTTTGATTGGCTGTCGTAAGATAAATGTATTAGATGAGAATATTTAATGTCTGTATTATCTCATGAATCCTGAATCAGGACTCGACTCGTATCATGACCTTAGTGTATCATCTCATTCATGCCTACATTTATTACATCATTCACAAACAAACACAGTGGCCGTCATCTGTTTGTGTGTTACTGCAGTGTTGTGACTCTCTTTCACGAGAAGAGAGAAAATCCACCCGAGTTAAATCTTTATAGAAGTGAGCAGTGCGCCGTGAGAACAGATGAGTTATCGTGGTTTGTTTGTTTGTTTGTTTGTTTGTTTGTTTTATTCATTTATTTATTTATTTAGAGTGCTGAGGTCAGCATCAGTCAGCACATTCAGGGAGACAACCCTCCTTTTTCTGTGTGCGTTTTACTTTTCTGATTGTTTACATAAAGCTGTGATGAACACAGAACCCACAGCTTGTCATCATCCGTCTTTCTGCTCTCTGCCGCATGTGATTCTCTCTGTGTGTCTCTCTCTCTCTCTCTCTCTCTCTCTCTCTCTCTCTCTCTCTCCCTCCACTGCTGCAGTGCTTTTTGTTGCTCTCTCTTCCTCTCTCTCCCCCTTACTCGCACACCATCTCTCTCTTTTGCGCGCTCTCTCTCACACACACTCGGAGTCTTGCTTTAACGTGAATCACATCTCCGTCAGATCTTTAACTGGTGCAGAAGTAACGAGTTTAGGACTCAACAGAAAAAACGTCCTGTTCACTTGATACCTGCTTTTTTGAGTGTTTTTTTCTTTCTTTCTTTTTTACATTAATCTGAAGATCGTGAGTTCAGGAATAGGAGCGTGAAGATCGCTAAGCTGCAGAACGAGGGATTGGTGGGAAGAGCGCATCTTGTTTACGGACACTTGAACCAGAAACAGAGTTGTGTGTGTGTGTGTGTGTGTGTGTGAGATCACGGAGTTTGGCAGCTCATGGCACGATGAGACGAGTGAAGACGGAAGCCATTTGGCGTGTAACAAGAGAAACGGTGTGAGATTCACGCTGCAGCCGTCGCTCCCTTCTCAGTCAGACTTGAGATTCTGAATAAACCTTATTTGATTTTGTGGTGAGGTGTGTGAGAGAGAGAGAGAGAGAGAGAGAGAGAGAGAGAGAAAGGAAAATAAATTTGTGTGTTGTGATCACACTACGTGGACTGGGTCAGGATGCAGGTGTCGTTCGTGTGCACGGACCACCGCTCGATGAGCCGCAGCACGGACGAGCGTCTGAACCGGCAGAACGCTAGCAGCCCGAATGCCGGCACACGCAGCAAGTTCAGAGCCGTTGCCATGGTGGCACGCAGCCTCGGGCAGCTGTCTGTCCAGAGTGTGCCGTCCTCCAGCGACCAGAGCATGAGGACCGGCATGAAGTATAGGTAGGACAAGAAGTTTTTCACAAGGTGGCAGTATTTATTTTATGATTTTATTATTTTTAGTTGTCTGTGAATTAGAAACATCATCGAAGCTCAATCATTGTGAGAGCCCGCTCCCAACCTGGAGATTCAGCAAGCAAAAATCCGAATAAAATTTTACAAGAATTAGTCTCATCCCTAAAAATAAACAATTAATAAATACATTTGGAAAAAAAAGGTTTTAAAGACAGAAATGAATATAATCGTGGATAATAATTTGATGTTCTAAAGAGCGTTAAAGTGATCCGATATGCCTCGTCTGTTTACTGTGAGTGGTTTTGGCTCGGTGATGCGATTAGCAGCCTCGGGATTGATGCTAACTGCGTTATAATCGCTGAAACCCGATCGTTCCCGGGCAGTCCACATTAATAATCCTGTGTTATCCCAAAACAAAATAAAACCTCACGGGTGAAAAGGAATGCTGCTGTCCGCCCAGTTTCAGAAGACGACACACAAAGTGTACAGCTTTTTTTTTTTTTTCTTCTTCTTCTTCTTTATTTATTTATTTATTTACTTTTTTTCAGGGCTTTAATGTGATGGTTTTGTGAGGAAAATGAAAAATAATACTGACGTATTTGATAAATATAAGTATAATGTGCTTGACAGCTTAATAACCTAATAATGGCTTCACTTTAGAAAGCTTCAATTGTAGAGACAACTCAGAGAGGTAGAAATCTATTTTAATTATTTATTTGTTGGGTTTTTTTAATTAAAAAAACTGCTGTTTTTGTCTTTGATTAATTAATTACCTTTATTTTAAGTATAATAACAATGCTCATGACTTCTTGTAGTGTAATGTGTTGTAATTTGCATCATCATAGCCCTTGTTTGGGGGGGTGGGGGGGTTGAGTAGGTGTTTGTTTTTGTTGTTTGTTTTTCCTTCAAATTATATTTCTTGTGCTGTTGATTTATAATACAATAAATAAATATAAAGTATTATGATGATTAAAGAGGACACCTGGTGTTGATGAGTGAGTTTGTTATTAATATTTTTTTTAATCTTAATTTAATGTACTTAAATCTTTTATTTTATACAAGATTTCCTTCTCCATGATGAATGAATAATGTTTTATTAACCGGTCATTCTGTTACGTTTCTCACTGTAGTTACTCGTGTAGTCGTGTGCAGATGTGAAGTCCCTCAGGTACGCGTTCAGACATCAAAGCCAAAAGAGTCATGTGACCTCCTGCCATAGGGCACACTACTGAGCTGATCTACTGTAATGATGCTCGGAAGGAAAACCGTCCTGTGATGAGGTGTGTGTGTGTGGTATTTACTAGATTAGTTTCCTTGGTTTGCTGCGATTTCTCGTTTGAGTCTGCACAGTATCACCTAGAGGGCACTACATTTCACTTTCACCCCACACAATGTCACCTACAGGGCACTTCATCTCATTTTCTTCGGCATAGTATTCCCTGCAGGGCACTTTATCTCATTTTTATCCACACAGTATCACCTACTGGGCACTTTATCTCATTTTCATCCACACAATATTACCTACAGGGCACTTTATCTCATTTTCATCCACACAGTATCACCTACTGGGCACTATCTCATTTTCATCCACACAATATTACCTACAGGGCACTTTATCTCATTTTCATACATGCAATATCACCTACAGGGCACTTTATCTCATATTCATCCACAGAGTATCACCTACTGTGCACTTTGTCAGATTTTCATCCACACAGTATCACCTACTGGGCACTTTGTCTCATTTTCATCCACACAGTATCACCTACTGGGCATTTTGTCTCATTTTCGTCCACACAATATCACCTACTGGGCACTTTGTCTCATTTTCATCCACACAGTATCACCTACTGGGCACTTTGTCTCATTTTCATCCACACAGTATCACCTACTGGGCACTTTATCTCATTTTCATCCACAGAGTATCGCCTACTGGGTACTTTCTCATTTTCATCCCTACAATATCACCTAGTGGGCACTTTAACTCATTTTCATCCACACAATATCACCTACTGGGCACTTTATCTCATTTTCATCCACACAATATCACCTACTGGGCACTTTATCTCATTTTCATCCACACAGTATCACCTACTGGGCACTTTATCTCATTTTCATCCACACAGTATCACCTACTGGACACTTTATCTTATTGCTTTCCACACAGTATCGCCCGAAGAACATTTCTCATTTTCATCCACACAATATTACCTACAGGGCACTTTATCTCATTTTCATACATGCAATATCACCTACAGGGCACTTTATCTCATATTCATCCACAGAGTATCACCTACTGTGCACTTTGTCAGATTTTCATCCACACAGTATCACCTACTGGGCACTTTGTCTCATTTTCATCCACACAGTATCACCTACTGGGCATTTTGTCTCATTTTCGTCCACACAATATCACCTACTGGGCACTTTGTCTCATTTTCATCCACACAGTATCACCTACTGGGCACTTTGTCTCATTTTCATCCACACAGTATCACCTACTGGGCACTTTATCTCATTTTCATCCACAGAGTATCGCCTACTGGGTACTTTCTCATTTTCATCCCTACAATATCACCTAGTGGGCACTTTAACTCATTTTCATCCACACAATATCACCTACTGGGCACTTTATCTCATTTTCATCCACACAATATCACCTACTGGGCACTTTATCTCATTTTCATCCACACAGTATCACCTACTGGGCACTTTATCTCATTTTCATCCACACAGTATCACCTACTGGACACTTTATCTTATTGCTTTCCACACAGTATCGCCCGAAGAACATTTCTCAATTTCTTCCACACAGTATTACCTAGAATGCACCTCATCTCGTTTTCATTCACACATCTAGAGGGCACTTCATCTCATTTGCTTTCTTACAACCTTACCTAGAGGGCACTTCATCTCATTGTCTTCCACACAGTATTACTCAGAGGGCCCTTGATCTTATTTACTTGCATGTAGGAGACCCTGTTGTGCAGTGTATTGTTTTCTGGACTGGATGAGCATCAATTAGGGCACATGATCTTTCCCTAGGAATGGAGACAGGCTGTAGGGCATTTCAACACATTGTTTTGATTTCTGTTTGAAGGACAGCTATTAGGGAGCTTCATCATACCTCCATTCTGACCATGTGGGCACTTGTAACAGTGGCAGGAGGTCATTTAAAATACCAACTCAGTAAAAAATTCAATGGAAATGTGTTGGCACTGTACAGTGAACTCAGAGTAATTCTGGTTTACACATGGTCAGTATGACTTTCTCTCTGATGTGCACACTCTGTAGACACAGAATAATACAGCACACACACTTCTTAATGTGAAAGATTATTATTATTATTATTATTATTATTATTATATTAAGTTGTCCCCCCACCCCCAGTGCAATCTGGAAACCGTTCTTTGTGTGCTGGCTTGCAAAAGATGATGACAGAAGCTAGGAAGATAAGTGCATGCCTTTGGAAAGTTAGGTTGCTTAGCAACAAGATGAACCTGTCCTGTTGCCTCGCTAAAGACAGTTCCGCTTTAAGACCCGCGTCAAGTTTCCTACACCTTAACAGTGATACCGGAACTAAGCGCTTATGTAACTGCCTGTGTAAAAAGTGCTGCACAAGCCGAGGGCAGTCAGTTCAGTACACCGTCAACAGACGTCAATAGACGACGAGTGAAATGTTATGTTCATGTTCTATTTAGATCTGAGTGAGTGACTGAGTGAGTGAATTCGTAACAAAATGTAACTTTAAGCGTTCTAGCAGCTATTCGGAAAAATTCAGTTATTAAAGGGTTATAATGAATTGCACCAGTGATTAGATGTAAATATCTACAGTATGAATTTTTTTTTTTTTTTTTTGTAAAAAAAATATTCTGATATATTTATATATAATATCTATCTTCCCCTTCTCCAGCTTTGCTATGGTTTTAAAATATCTCACCTGATAACTGATTAAGCAGTATTTGCAGGATAAGTAGACAGTTGGTTTTATACATGTTTGATTCATTGTTATGTCTCGGGTTTTTAGACATACAGTTCACTTATATTTGTTTAAACTGCAGAATATAGAAACATGCTGTATATTTTATAACACATTTTTTCTGAATCATTTCAGATTAAATCAAATTGTTAGCTTGTGAATCTAAATCGAATCGGTGCATCTGTAAGAATACTGAGAAAATAATGCCTAATCTCAGGACGTTTTTATTAGACTTTCTATTTAATAATATTCATTTTCTAAGCTGCCTAATCCCAATTAGGGTCGCGGAGAGGCGAACACCCATCTCAGCCGAATCTGAGCGAAGGCAGGGTACACCCTGAACAGATCGCCTAATTATAATCAAAGCCATTTTTCCCAGTAAAGGCTTTTTTTTTTCTTTTTGTGCGTGTGTGTGTGTGTGTGTGTGTGTAACATGTTGTTAATCCAAGTATTCCCAAAAAAAATAATGTTTTGTTTTCAGCCATTGTTTGAAGACACCCAGTGACTCAGCTGTCCGGTCTAGCTGTCTAGAGGAAGTTCATTCCACCACCTTGGAGCCAGAACAGAGAAGAGTTTAGATGCATTTTTCCCTTGTCCCTTGGCAGAAGGAGGGACCAGTCTAGCAGTGCTAGAGGATCTGAGAGAGTGCAGTGCAGTGCAGGGTGTGAGAAGTGCTTTGAGGTAGGAGGGGTCCTTTGTTGGCGGCAAGTATTAGTGTTTTGAATGTAGTGCGAGCAGCTACAGGAAGCCAATGGAGAGATCGTAGCAGTGGAGGGATAGTGGTGAGGGATATCTTGGGAAGGCTGAAAACAAGCCATGCAACTGCGTTCTGGATAAGTTGCAGAGGTCGAATTGCGCTCAAAGGCAGACCTGCCAGGAGTGAGTTGCAGTAGTCTAGCCATGAGATGACACGAGTTATTATTATGTGCTTCTTGTTAGATTTGGTGAGTGTTTTGTGAGCCTCGGGATGGAAAAGATGTCGGTTAGATTGTGCTAGGGAATGAGATGAGTTCTGCTGACTCCAGTGTGCAGCATTTCTCACTGAGACAGAGGAGGGTTGTCACCACACTCAGGACGTGTGACGCACTGTAGTCTCTCTCAGGAAGAGGAATATTCCCTTTCTGTCCAAGATTATATCTGATGTCACGGTGTTTCATTATCATTTAGCTGTACTTTATTTCACACATCAAAACTGACAGGTGGTCATGGTGTATTCAGTTACCCAGCATTCCCTGTAGAATCCCTCTGGGTTATGGTGATGATGCAAGACAAAATGGTTTTATTATTCTGTGAAGCAAGATATTGAAATGCAATCAATTAATTACCTCCTGCAGCATTTAAGTGAGGACTTTATCCCTACAGGTCATTCCATTTCCTGCATTCAAAAGCAATTTATGCAAAATTTTGACATCCTGAGTCTACTAAGTAGAAGAGTCTACCGGTAGAATCTCACATGGGTTTAACAAGTTAAAATTCACGGATAAGGAAGAATTTAAAAAAAAGTTTTGCATGTACACCTTCTTCAGATAGAAATGAAAGAGGTTATTTTACTCTCTGCTTTGCGATGGAACGTGTTTGTGCCCAAGAGGTGATGGGTGACAGCGTGAAACTGTTGCTCAGGGAAACCACTGGACAAAGTGGTTTACTCTTTTGGATTTGTATGAATTTTAACTTGTTAAACGTGACACTTCTAATTAACATGTTATTATACCATAACTTGCTCTTGACAACTGGCATTATCGGTTTCTCATGATGGAACTTCAGTGTAATTATAAGTTCATCTTTTGTTTATTTTTAAGCAACAGTGTTCCATGATGAAGCATATAAAGCATCTCAATCATGAAACTGTACAGCTGTACCTCATAAATCCTTCTTATAGTTCAGAATACTGCCTGCTCCATTGGTATTGACTTTTCTGACAGATTTAGGCACTGCACTGAAATTGGCCTTCACAATTTAAGTCAGTTGTTAAACCTTCCTCGCACTACTTCAGCGCTGGCAAGGGAGAGATGATCTATAAATTGTCAGGCTCCACTGTATCGTCATTGTTGATATAACAGCTTGTCCTGTTCACTTTTCAACACTGCGTTGGTGCTACAAATGGAAGAATTTGCTAAATCACTGTCTAATTAATTTTTGTCTGTAGGAGTGATATCAAAAATGTATTCCAACAGATTTTTGACAGATGGTAAAGTGCCATAGACCTAGCATTAAAACCATTCATACCGACACACATGAACAACAAACCATCCCAAATATTAAAGCACATTTTTGGCTAGTGAATTTAAATAGAATGGGGTTTGGCGTGATGTATGTGTGGTGTGTTACTGTGGGTGTGGTGTGTTGCTGTATGGGGGTGTGGTGTTACTGTGTGGGGGTGTGGTGTGTTATTGTGGGTGTGGTGTGTGGTGTATTGCTGTATGGGGGTGCGGTGTTACTGTGTGGGGGTTTGGGGTGT
>JAQMYF010000023.1:1290010-1300670 GCA_030014195.1 Neosilurus mollespiculum | reverse complement strand
TTGCTGTATGGGGGGGCGGGGTTCCTGGGTGGGGGTTTGGGGTGTGGTTTGTGGTGTGTTACTGTGTCTGGGTTTGAGCTGTGGGTGTGATGTGTTTACTGTGTGGGGGTTTGGGGTGTGGTGTGTTTACTGTGTGGGGGTTTGGGGTGTGGTGTGTTACTGTGTGGGGGTTTGGGGTGTGGTGTGGTACTGTGTGGAGGTTTGGGGTGTGGTGTGGTACTGTGTGGGGGTTTGGGGTGTGGTGTGGTACTGTGTGGGGGTTTGGGGTGTTACTGTGGGTGTGGTTTGTTACTGTGTGGAGGTTTGGTGTGTTACTGTGGGTGTGGTGTGTTACTGTGTGGAGGTTTGGTGTGTAGTGTGTTACTGTGGGTGTGGTGTGTTGATGTGTGGTGTGTTACTGTGTGGGGGTTTGGTTGTGTTACTGTGTGGGGGTTTGGTGTGTGGTGTGGTACTGTGTGGGGGTTTGGTGTGTGGTGTGTGTTGTACTGTGTGGGGGGTTTGATGTGTGTCTCGGGGTATGTTTGGTGTGTTACTGTGTGTTTGCGGTGTACGGTAGTGAACACAGCGAGGTGATAGTACACTGTAAGTGTTAATGAGGGGGCGTGTTGAGATTTGTACAGTACTCGTGGTGCACAATATTCCTGTTCCAGCTTTAATACTCCTACATGAAATATGCTTACATGCATGAAGAGCAAATACACACAGCACATCACTTTAAAATCCCACACACACACACTAAACATGCTCTAGAAATAAATTATTACTCATCTCTATACTAATTTTGTGTTACTGCAGTGACAAGATGATTTACTCAGGAGTGTTTTGTGTCGCGTTTATTTATTGGTTGTGATGTAATAGAATCTGTTTCAACTATTTAATTGTTCCTTTGAATCATTAATGAATAAGCCGATCCGTTTCAGGATACGATGTCGATCTGGTTATTAAGACAAACCCGTTGTGTCTATTGGCAGCTGTTGTCACATGTCTATGTGTGTAAGACAGAAATGTTATTTGTTGATGAATGAAATGTGATGTTATTTTGTCATGAACAATTTGGCGTATAGAATAAACCCTCATGACTTTTTTTTTTCTTCTTCTTCTTCTTTTTTTTTTTTTTCAACCCATGTTGTAGATTTAAACCGAGTGTTTGTCAGGGTCATTCGGTTATTCTTTCATTTTAGTGCAAAGTTTTTCTTCTTGCGGTTTGTGCGATGTAGCAGACAGTGATCAGGTTCTGACTGCTCGTCTCTCACTGCGTGGAAAACTGCTAACTGGATACGCGCACGCTCCCAAATCACATTCTATAGACAGCGATTCGAAATCTCACTTGGCATGTTGCGACCCCCTGGCGCGAACTCGTCGTCAGTTCTCTCAGCCATTAATCGACCATCTTTAATTAGACGCTAGCTGCATATTGGACCGATCTGTTCCAGATTTCCTCCTGTATTACATTGCACTTCCTCCATATGGCGAGATGGTCAGATGGAGGCTTGCTTCAGTTGTGTTTGTTTACAACAAAAATACAAATCACAGGTTTATAATGATGCACTCGCATTAGTTCACTATCGTTTCTATGGTAACGGCTCAATCACAGAATTATTTATTGTGTAAAATTTACCAACCACCCATTTTCTATCACAGGCGAATCAAGATTCACTGAAGCCAATAAAGCGGTATACTCGTTTATAAAAGCATTAGACAAGGCGGGGGGAATTCGACCAACTGTCTATAAAATCCCCTGAGAAGTGAAGTCACAGAAAGCTTGTATAAAGGCCGGTTAGCTGGTTGAGGTAAAGTCTTAAGATCCTTCCAAACTATTTCGAACATCCTGGACATGACCTTGAACACAAGGTCTCATGAAAACCACCGGAAAGTTCATCAAAGACTTTTTAAGCTAATTAAGTAAAATTCCTGTGTCTGGTGAAGAGCTTTTTGAGTGTGAAAGGAAAAACTTTGCTTCACCCACACAAAAACCACCATGCGGGGGCTAAAAACTACCACAGAGGGCTGTATGGTGCAGATAACTCCTTGGAAAGGAATACGAGGTCTCACCTTGATGATTTTTGGTTTGAAAGCGTATTCAGATTGTGAATTAACCATTTGTTTAACTTGTACGTATAAGTTGTGTTAAAGTTAGTTGTTGGCTCAAAAGTTATTTGTTAGTTCTAGAAAAACAGTGAGTTTTTGTCCTCAGCTTGCAGCCTCGCTACAATGAAAACACTGAAGTCTGTACGGATCAAATGTTTCTTGGCCGACAAATTAGTAGTGCCGCATTGTCTTACAGATATATTTGCTGTATCACCCAGTTCTACCAGAAATCAGATGAGGCTGATCAGCTATGGTGCTCCTTTAAATTGGATTTCTACTTCCTGTCTAATCTTCACTTCCTCATGGAGCTTTCTACTCCTCAGCACAATGGGTTTGTCCACAGTTACATTCCACGCACTAGCTCAAAAACACCATTGTTGATTGTCATTTTTGTGTGGATGTTGTCACTTGGTAGCTACAAAAGTATCGAATTTCATGGCGTTGCGATATCCAATATGGCCTCAACAGCTGCCATGTTGAAATTATGTTTCGCAAATTAACTCAAATGCCATCATTTCTGAGTTATCATTTTTGGTGTCCATGTTGGGACTGGTGGGTATACCTTGGGCTGAGGTTATTGCCCGTTTTGCGGGGCTTTTTAACTACTGAAGTCTCTGACATAGTGATGATCCATTTTTGTTCTTTCTCCGCTCTGCTCAGTCTGACCATTCCTTGTACTGCATACTTGACCTTTAACCTTCCCACACTTCATCAGTAACCTCATTTTCTTATCTGAACCTCCAGAGGATCCCCTAACTTCTCTGTTCATCATTATCCATGTTAACTGACCTTTTCACTTGCCACATTGTTCTATGTGTGTGTGTGTCCATCATGCAGTATTTATCTCCAGCATTAAATATTCAGCATGACACAGCACTAACAAAAGAGAGTCAGCCACAGGAGCATGCTTGAGAGGTTGTTTTTTTTCTCCAAGCACACAAAATGCCAGTCACACAAGCAAAGGAGTGTCTCTGATGTCGTGACACTGTCTCTTTTAGAAACCCTTCAGGGTAAATGGGGTTAAACTCAACAGCGTCAGTTTGGTCCTCTTACATTCTGCACACTATTCATCCAGACCATCAGAAATTCTCCTTTTGTGAGCATGGACTAACTCAAACGTGTGTTCTGTGAGACTTGGGACACCAGCCAACTATATCTGCAGCATAACACACTGAGGAATGCGCTTTCTGCCCTCTTCTGCATTCAAGAGCTCACCAAAGCACATAATTGGTTAGTGTTTCTGTGCTTGACAAATCACAGAAAGAAAGAGAGAGAGAGAGACAGACACTCTACCCCTTCTTCCTGCTAGGGGTGGTGCGGTATGGTTATTCTCTTGTATCATGGTATGAATAACTTTGTCACAGTAACTGTATATACCATGATGTAGTATTTTTTTCAATTCAATTAATGGCTTATAATGGGCATAGTGTGCTTTCATCACATTTGATTATTTTCTTCTTTTATTTGGAATAAATAAATTCTGACCAGACATTATTCATATAAACATGGAACCTCAACATCGGTGAAGTGTTTGAGGTTAGGCATTATACACCAGGGGTTATGAGTGCTGGCTAACTCTCTGAAGCCTGGCTTTTCAACAGCATGAATCGGGACCATGTCCTTACATATGTGTGTCATTTTGCTATGTGTAATTTCCATCCATTTAGTCGAGATTTTTTTTTTTGTCATATGTATTGACTCTGGCAAAATGCTGTTTATGACATTTAATTAGTCTCAGAACTTGTGTGTTGCTCTATGTGCACAAACCCTCACTCGTACAAGCACTGTTTTTTGTTTTTTTACCTTTGCAGTCGTCTTTTTGGATTTGTAAACACACAGAACAGGAATCATCATGTGCTTGACTCTTCCTACTGCTTACACATGCTTACTTGACATCTTCACTTTTGACACTTAATGTTGACACTTAATTTCTACTTTTATGCTGAAGTTATGTGTATTTACCTCTGCACCTGACACTTCAGGAAGATGAAGGAATGGTAAACAACACTTCTAAGTAACTTCAAATTGCCTCTATACCTCCCCCATTCCTTTTGATGTCTTCAACTTTGATGCACGCACATTGGTTAGCAAAGCTGACTTAGTCATGCACTCTGCTGTGGTACTTCCTTTTCCCATGTGTTGCAGTGGTGTATTCATGGTGATTCAGGGGTTATACGGTATATACCATCATACTGCCCAACCCTACTTCCTACCAAGAAAGCACAGCCATATTTGCTCTTTTGGACTCCCGGATTAGGCCAGCTTTTACTGTATCAGGATTCGAAATCGAGATGTTTCCTGTTGCATTTAAATGAGAAGATTGTTTTCAGACCCCAGCTAATGGGATGCACCTGTTTTCTGTGTAGAAGTGAATTCATGAGTATAATTATGTCACTCTGTTTCTATTTCTTGTGAATTTATAAACATGTTATTATAGTTAATGTTGACCTTTAGTTCACCCTGAAAATCTCCCATTTCCTTTCAGTGCTACATTTCAGCAGGTTATCTCTTACCACTTACTGCAGGCCAGGAAATAAAAAGCCATCATTATGTGTAGCGACACCAGATATCATACTGCTTTATGAGCTTAAAATTCTTTCCAGAGGTTTTGTTTTACTTTGTGTGGTTTCCATAAAGACTGAAATTGTTTTTACCGAGCATCGCTTCTCTCACTGCCCTCCTACATGTTCCCATTTTTTATGCACACGCCCACGAATTCTCTCTCACTCTCTCTCTATGCACACACACACACACACATATATGTAAATATTACACACACACAGTGAGGCCTACACATTTTCTCTCATACTTCTACACAAACAGTGTGCTGGATCATCTTTAATCCCCAATCCAGTTTATTACTCCTGTACACACTGAATACAAACTGACGGTTTTTGCCGTCTCGGTCTCTTGAGTGCCCCAGGACATCATTACATCAGATCAGCGTTCCTCCGTGTTAAATAATAGCTCCATCACACTAACTTTTCGTTAGTAGAATGGGGTTGATGGTTGAAAGTCTCCGCAAATGGCTGAGTTTTTCAGCAGAATTTGGATGAGAGAAAATCCTGAGAGTCCAGAAGCTTGACGGGACGCAGATGTCGAGGTAAACTTGCAGCTTTACGCTCGAGACTTTGTGATGAGGAGGTGAGTGGTTTAATTAATAAAGGAGACAGCCGTGTCTTGTCTCGTGACACATCTGCCGTGTTCAGCATCCTGCAGTTCCCTCTGCTGCTGTTAATCTCAGGATTTTAACTTCATGTTCATAATGAAAAAGAAACATGAAGTTTTCCTTACTGGGGCTTTATTTTTATTTCTTATAATTACCTGGACTGATGAGATGAAGTTTAAGACGTACTCGCTTTTTCAAGTCAAGTAGTTAATTAAAAAATAATAATAATAAGCAAAGCTGGTGGCACAGTGGTGTAATGATCCGCACGTCTGTCTCACAGCAACAAGGTTCGGGGTTCCAGGCTTAGCGAGAAGGTTTCTGTGGGGTTTGCATGTTCTCCCCATGCTTGTGTGGGTTTCCTCCAGGTTCTCTGGTTTCATCTCACAGTCAAGACATGCACATAATTAGCTCTTTTGGATTGCTCCTATGTGTGTGTGTGTTGGCCCTGCAACAATCTGGAGAGATGTTCAGGGATCGGTGAGGGCGTCTTTATATGGAGTTTGCATGTTCTCTTCGCCCCTTTTGGGCTTCCTCCAGGTACTCTGGTTTCCTCCCACAGTCCAAAGACATGCACATAAGGTAAACTGACTATTCCAAATTGTCCCTAGATGTGAGTGTGTGTGTTTTGTTTTGTTTTTCTGCGATGGTCTGGCGAGCTGCTCAAGGTATGCCCCGCCTCTCCCAGAGTCGGCTGAGATCCCCGCGACCCTACGGTCAGCTAATGAATGCATAATTAAATCCCAAAAAGGTTCAGGACATCACATGACATTTTAAGCAAGTGCCATGCTACATTTCAGTGAACATCTGTGCAGGCTACCGGCTATGAAAGTAAATGCTATAATTTGCACTATGTATGAATCGGTTGTTAAAACTTCCTTCGGGTGAAGGTCGGCTCAAATCTCTGATACTGAAACCGAGAGTGCACAACATGGAAGGGGTTTTTGTTTTTTTGTCCATCATGATGCTAATGATGGATGGAGGATGTGGTGTCTTTTTTTTTCCCACGTTCAGCTCTGACTTTTGTGGCTTCCAGGAGCATTAATTTTATTAATTTTATGACTTTTATTACTTTTAAACCACATGTCTGCGTAGACAACCAGCTGCGTCACCAATTCTGTGCATTTGTTACTGGAGGTGTCCACCAGAGGGCAGAATTGGTTACATGACTGTTCTTCAAAACTTTCCACTTTTTCTTTTTTTGAAAGCTGTTGATCGTGTGCCTATTGATAATCGTGCTATATCCGAATAGTTCCCTCTACTCCTCTTGTTCATATAATCTTGTGGTCATATAGCTTGCACAGCTAACACACCATAGTAAGTGTGTCAGTTGTAGTTAAATGCAAATTAAACACAGAGTTAAAATCAAGTCTATCTATTCTCTAAAATTCAATGAAGACTTTTCCCAGTTTTACTTATTCTGAAATGGCTTATTTTATTTGATAAACCCTCGGCGTAGTGACACTAGATTCGAGGCAGGAGAGAACGTAGTGTTAGTCAGCCATATTCTTTTTGCGATTAGCCGAGTCAGCAGTGTATCGTGCAGTTCTTCTGAAATGATCCCTAACTTAATCAGTCAGGTTCTGTGTCCGGATAACGGGGCTCATCTTACTCTGGAGATTGTCTTCGAAGCCTGGTTTCCTCCTTGCAGAGATGCCATGACGGAGCTGCAAGCTTCAGCAGTGAGATTCCATCGCTGTTGTCTAGACATGGACCATTACCTGACCACAACGTTGAGGAACATTTGACTTTAATATATTAAATTTACTTTAACTGATGATGTAATCCATCTGCACAATTACGCCGTCTGAGTTTATTTAATCTGAAGCGTTTCTCTTGACTGGTTGTGTTGGGCTGCAGATGAGCAGCGTGAGGTTCCATGAAGAAAGTCCTCAGGTTTAATCCTGTTTTAAAATCAGATTCATTGCAAGTCGATTTAATAAAAGTAGAGTCTATTCTGTGTCTAATCTTATTGCTGATACATGGGATGATGATGATCTCTGACATCCTGAGTTTTCTCTTTTGAAGTGCAGCTTTTTTATTTCCATCATGGTGAAAAACAGAAGAGCAAATCTTATAAATAAATGTTTTTTTTCTCTCTCTCTCTCTCTCTCTCTCTCTCTCTCTCTCTCTCTCTTTTTACAGAAACCTTGGGAAGTCGGGATTGAGGGTTTCGTGCCTTGGGTTAGGTAAGTGTGCTTTACCCCCCTCTCACTCTCCTTTGCTTGCTCACTAGTGACAGGATAACATTAATGTCGTGTGCTGGTTTGTCATTTTCAAATTTTCCTCTGCGATTTTATTTTCATCTAGATCGACCGTGTCACTTTCTGTTTTTTCCTCGTGCCCCCCTGAGAAAATTACATCTTTTAAGTCCTTTCCAGATTTACACGTCAGTAATTTTACTGCAGATGCTGCCTCCTGCCTTTATTTATTTATTTTTCTTTATTTTTATTTGTTTATTTTTGGATTGCTGCTACTCGCTTTATTTAGTCATCTAGTATATCCGCATATCCACTTCCTGGCCCACACAGGGATAAATGTTTTGCAGGAGGCTGGTATGTGGTATGGGTTGTATAATTTATTCTGAACTGCTTTTACAGGAAATTTCTACCGGAATTTTAAGGGGAAACATTAAAGGAATTTCTAAAAAATTTGTGGTTAATCCTATCCATATAGAGCTAGAAGGAATATTGAAAATGGGTGGAGCTTGGGCAAAGTAGTAACTACCACATAATGTTAGTAACTACCACATCAGTTTATTGAAGGCGTATTAATCAGGTTTAGAAATGTCCTTGTTTTTGAAAGAAAGGCCTTTTTTTAATTTAAAATCTATTAAATTGATCAGAAAGAAATTGTAGACATTGTTAATGTTGTACATGACTATTAGCTGGATTTTGAAGTGTATCTACATAAGTGTACAGAGGTCCATTTTCAGCAACTATCATGTTCCAGTGACACGTTGTGTAAGCTAATCCAAGTTTTTTTTAATTATAAAACCCCTTTGCAATTATGTCAGCACATATAAACTGTTGTGCTGATTAAAGAAGCAATAAAATTGGCCTTCTTTATCTATCTGAAAAATTTGTGGGTTTGATAATAGACTTAAAACTTTCTCCTGAAATCCTTCAGTCTGTATTTGTTCTGATAAAATGAAGGCTATTCCATGAGTCAAAGTGCCAAGAAACTGAAGATATCATACAAGTGTGTACTACTCCCTTCACAAAACGGCGCAAACTGGTTTTAAGGCCCCGCTGCTCAGCTGAGCAAGATATATCATAAATCTAAGTTTGAGGTGTTTGGGTCACGAAGAAGAATATTTATAAGATGCGGAATAAATGAAAAGATGTTGGAGGAGCGCTTGTCACCATCGGTCAAACATGGTGGGGGAAATGTGATGGTCTGGGGCTGCTTTAATGGTGGTAAAGTGGGATAGTTGTGTGAAACACCATGTCATTCCCTGTGGTTAGCACTTAATAGAAGCCAATTTATTCCTACACCAGAACAATGACCCAAAACACAGCTCTAAACTATGCGAGAACTATTAGAGAAGAAGCAGTCAGCTATTATTCTGTCAATAATGGCGTTGCCAGTGCAGGCACTGGATCTCAACCCCATTGAGTTGGTGTGGCAGAAGCTTAACCGTATGGTACGGAAGTAGTCCAGATTGTTGGAGGTGCTTCAGGAAGCGGGGTGAAATTGTTTTTCTTACTTTGTCAAATTGAGAGTTAGAATAAAATCTGCAAAGCTCTAATATCTTTCAATTAAAAATCATTTGTAACCTTGTTGATGTCTTGAATATATTTCATATTAATTTTTGCAACTCCATTTGATTGAGGCAAGTTTTTGTTTTCATTGAAAACGTGATACACGCATGCATTTTCATATATATATATAAAGAGAGAGAGAGCCCCTGTACCAGCAGGGTTGGGCCTAGTTAGTACTTGGATGGGGTGCTGGACAAGGGGTTCAAGGAAAGGCAAAGCCCACACTTGTGTACTATGCCTAGTCAGCCAGGAGAGGACATGGTACTCGGTGGCAGCTGAAGCCTGAAACAGGCATGGCACATAAAGAAAAAGATATGGGTCTGATCATGAAACTGGAAGTGAAATGCGTGACACTGACCGCTCACATTTTCTGCAGATTTAGAAAAATATTTTTTGCAATTTTTAATGTATTAGCCAACATTCAAAAAACCATGGTGGATACTGAGTAATATTCCTCAGAGGTTCAGCATTATCAAATTATCAGCATGACGACTCAAAAAGTCAGTATGTAACAGGGACAGAATGAATGGCCTCTTATTCACTAAAATAACTTTAGATAATAATTGTTGAATTAGTTACACTATGTCAAGTGATGGTGCTCGACATGTTCAACTTTTCTCTATTATCTATAGGCAATAAATGCCAATACATCAGTAATCAGTGGGTGCACAAGATACATTGTGTAACACGGACAGGAAAGGTTACATATCTCGTCGATCCCGTTTTAAGTCTGGTGCTTATTTACGAATTTTGCCATGCATGGAAATTCCGTGGTTCATTGTGCATGTGCCTGTTCTCCATTTCCTGCTGTTGCTCAGGAGGACGTGAAAATAATTAGGTCTTTCACTTGTCACAAAGATGAGCATGAAAAGGATGCAAACTAGGAAAGGACATATTTTATTTAAAAAATTGTGTTCACCATATGTGCATATTTTGATATGGTGTTATCTAAGATTTTGATGTAGTGATTAACAAATAAACTTGGACATGAAACTATTTATTCAAGTTTAAAGTTGAGTAGTGCCAGGAAATGTGCCAGTTTCTTGGTCAACCCATATGTATATACATATACACACATACGTACACATTCTAAGCTGCTTAATCCTTATTAGGGTTGCGGGGAGACTGACGCCCATCACAACACTGATTCTGGGCGAAGGCGGGGTACACCCTGAAGAGCTTGCCAGGCTTTTGCAGGGCCAACACACACACACAGCCACCTCGGGTTGATTTGGAACAGCCAATCAGCCTGCTGTGAATGTTTTTGGACTGTGGGAGGAAACCAGAGTACCCGGAGGAAACCCAGGCAAGCATGGGGAGGTCATGCAAACTCCACACAGAAACACCCCAAGCCCAGGAATCAAACCGAGGCGTTCTTGCTGTGAGGCGAACGTGCTAAACCACTGTACCACCATGCCACCCCCTACATACATGGACTTTGGGGCGTGTCTGAAAAAGATTGACAAGTCACGCATGTTAACAGGCTGGCAGGAAGTAATTTCAGGCTCTTTTTTTTAAATACAGGAACATGGGTGACGTTCGGTGGTCAGCTGACAGATGAGGTAAAATCATGCAAAAACACAATCTTTAAAGAAATAAAATGTATTTTATTAAAATATGATGATGAAATAGATGAGACTTC
>JAQMYF010000023.1:1278307-1280318 GCA_030014195.1 Neosilurus mollespiculum | reverse complement strand
ACTCCTTTTACTGTAAAATAAATTTTGTAGAACTTGTACTCGTGAACTTTGATTTGATTTTAATTAACGTTGTTTGAGTTATTGAGGTTTGGGTTACCAGGTAACCTAATAACACAGGAATAAAGATATCAACTTTAATAATGCACAGTTGTGCTCATAAGTTTTACATACCCCTCAGCGTGTGTTTCTTGGTTTTATATACACCGAGGTATCACCTGTCCTTTGATATGGATGTTTGTTAACTTGAGCTTATTTAGACTCCACGTACTAGAAAATAATACACAGATCACCTTTACTGCGATCAGATAACCTACTGTACAACTCTGGAGTTCGGATTCGCTTTGATCCACCATTTTTTTCCTAACTCACTCATTTTCCAAACTGCCTAATCCCACTAGGGTCGCGGGGAGGCTGGAGCCTATCTCATCCTACGCTGGATGAAGGCGTGGTACACCCTGAACAACTCGCAGTGACAACACACACAAAACCATTCACACTCATACCTGGGGTAATTTAAAACAGCCATTTACCCTAATGTGCATGTCTTTGGACTGTGGGAGGAAATTGGTGAACCCAGAGGAAATCCACGCAACCATGAGGAGAACAACTCCACAAAGAAATGCCCTCATCATGACCAGGACTCAATTTCCATTTAACTACTATTAAACGCCTACTGAAATCTCCGACGAAATCTCGGTGCTGCTTTTTGCATACTAATACCGTGGGAGTGTGCAGTGGCTGTATCCACATACACAGGATGTATATTCCTGCAGGATGTTGAGCTGTAGGCAGGGAAGGAAGCTAATAGAGGACCTGGGAGAAAAGGATGTTGAACGTTATAAATGCCAATCGGTGGTGCTCAAACTAGTAGAGCTGAAATACACCCTAAAAAAAGAACCAACAACAGAACTTTATACAGTATGGTCTACAGTTTGAAATAAACCTGGAAGTATTAGAAACAACAGACTTTTTTTTTGTTTTTTTTGTTTTTTTGAAACTTGAGTGTGCTGCAGTGCAGAGTGTTTGGGGAGGAATAACGTGCAGATTCCTCCAGGACGTGTAAACTTAGGAGCACAGCTGTGTAGGGAAGGTGTGATTTTTAATATTTCTGTAAATACTATAACAAGACTTGAAAAGCCTTTAACAGTTCCCTGACTTAAATCTGTTTCAATGTTGAGTGATTTTAATATTTATTTATTTATTTATGAATGAATGAAGTATATTTGTGAGAGTCATCTTAAGAGTAACAGAACCTCATCGTGATTAACGTTTCCTCAGGGCAGAGACTGAAAGAGGACTTTCAAGGAAGCATATCATAGAAGGTGAGTTTAACTCCACTTACACTCGTTCACTCACACACACTCGCACAGAGAGAGAGGTGTTTTTAATTAAGGTCTTTCACTCCTAATGTACATCAGTCACTTTCTTATATACTGGTACCAAAACTATATAAATAAATGCTGGGTTTTTGGGGGTTTTGTTTGTTTGTTTGTTTTTTTAGTATTTAAGATACTTTTATCAGATCTACTGAAGTAATTCTACATTATTTTTTAAATTATTATTATTATTATTTGGTAATTTCATGATGTGACCTTGTTTCTTTTTTTAATAATATTTCTAAAATCTAATATTTCGACTTCATTCTAACAGTCACTTACTGATGTCTTGTTTTTCCTCTGTAGCTGTTGTATTAACTTATTTATTTATTTATTTATTTATTTATTTATTTACTTACTTACTTACTTACTTACTTACTTACTTACTTACTTACTTACTTACTTACTTACCAACCAGTCAATCCAGCTGTGTGTTTGGGGGTGGGGTTTAAATTTCTTACATATTCATATTAACAATGATAATGATGATAATAAATGTAGAATTAAGATAAATATTAATGGGAAATAAAGAATCATTGGTGAATGAATAAAATCATGATAAATTAATGGAGTCTCTATTCTGTACATTCACGGATGTGTGTGTGGGTGTGCGCGCGCATGCGCATCC
Organism: Neosilurus mollespiculum; assembly: GCA_030014195.1. Taxonomy (NCBI): domain Eukaryota; kingdom Metazoa; phylum Chordata; class Actinopteri; order Siluriformes; family Plotosidae; genus Neosilurus; species Neosilurus mollespiculum. The sequence continues at coordinate 1,278,314 of JAQMYF010000023.1, read as the reverse complement.
GCTCTGG
>JAQMYF010000023.1:1258307-1273307 GCA_030014195.1 Neosilurus mollespiculum | reverse complement strand
CACTGCTCTGCTCTGGAGATTATTGCTCCATTCAAACGGTTCCAGAGTGCAATAGAGGAGAAATTAATAACTGCCATGGCAGGTTTCTCAATCCAATAGTCACGACACACACACACACACTGTACATGTCACACACTGAGGAGTCAGATCTCTGCAGAGTTTCTTGTGTGTGTGTGTGTGTGTGTGTGTGTGTGAAAGCGAAAGAAAGAGAGTGCTACAGTGGTCAGCACACAGCTTCTCTTACCTCCAACTCTAAAGATCTCCGTTCCAACATTGCGATTTCTCTCACAAACCAGAAACACACATTCTATCTTCACCAGTGTTGGGAGCCATGGTAACGGTGTGGTCTGACTGCTGTGTGTGTGTGTGTGTGTGTGTGTGTGTGTGTGTGTGTGTGTGTGGGAGGTAGAGTTAGCTACAGTGTGTTTTAATTTTGGAAATCGCTTCACATCTTTTGCGGTGTTAGAAACATTTGTGCTTGTTATGGACATGCGGGGGTGTGATCTGTGTGTGTGAGTGCGTGTGCAGAAGTGTGGGCGAGTGTGTGTGTGTGTGTTTGTGTCTTAGTTAGTGTTGTATTGGGTGTGATTATATGCTGATCCTCTGCAGCCTGGTGCCTCAGGAATGAAGGAGTCAGCTCTGTGCTCTTAGGAGCCTCAAACACAGAACAGCTGATGGAGAATATCGGTGCGATACAGGTGAGGACGTCACGCCACGCTACACACCCACACAATCAGCCCGGCTTCTAAGAGATCTTTTACCTCTCCGTTACCACACACACACAAGGCCACGTTTCCTAACTGTGAAATTGTTGTGCTTGTTGTTTCCCGCAGGTCCTCCCGAAGTTATCGTCCTCCATCGTGCACGAGATTGACAGCATACTGGGGAACAAACCCTACAGTAAAAAGGACTATCGCTCATAGTGTGTGAGTGTATGTGTGTGTGTGGAGCCCAGGGGCCGTCCTGCACCGAGCCCTTTGCCTGTTCCTCCGTTTGCTTGAGCTTTTACTGAATGAGTAAGCAGCGCATGAGACCTGCAGGTCCACCCCGAGCCTGCAGGGGGAGCCTTGTAGACACGTCCAGGGAACAATGAAATAAAACATCAAAAAATACACACATGGGGTTTTAAAATGTAAAAATATATATATTAGATTAATACTCACTGAGAAAAGGAAAGAGCAAGACCTGCCTACATGGGAGGACGAATACAATTTAATAAAAAGCTGAAGTTTAAAAAAAGAAGACGAAGAAAAAATAGCACTTGCTTGCTTGGCTGTGGGGAACATTCGGTTTTCCTCTGCACATTGTTTTTGATACTTCAATGCATATTTGACCAAAAATAAATATACATGTTTAAAAAAAAAAAATAAATAAACGATGAAATAAAAAAAGCAGCGCTTTCGTTAATTTAGGTGATGAGTTCATGATCGGTTGCACATCTCCCATAGTCACTCGTGAGGTCCGTCTCTTCGAAACCATTCACTGTGTCGTCTGCGTCACGATTGCACACGCCCCCTTCGCAGATGAGCTAATCAGCACTTTAAGAGTCCATCTGAGGGAGTGGCTATGGGAGGCACCAGTGTCGAAACAGAAATTCGACCATCATCTTTTATTTCGTTCTGTTTTTTTCCCTCTTGGTGCATTTCCTGATCTCCAGCCTTGAAACAGGACATACAATCCCCCCGCCTCAGTAGCACTAACTCCACTGAAACTCTGAAACGTGTACCCGTTACTGCTGACCTGGCAGACCGTCGAGTGGCGTTATAAACGAGCATCCGCTCAGGAATGTGATCCGTGTCTGAATGTGTTAAAGTGCATACGAGTGCATGACGTCTCTCATAGGCGCTGGACGTTACTGTTTAAGATCCCGCACCGTTCCACGTGGCTAAAGCCAAAGATCTGTTCCGGCTCCGTCTGTAACGCCTCACTGTACCGCCCCGCCTGATGCTAAAAAAGATCATCTAATAGCATGCACTTCCTGTTGTTTACTTACTCTCTATATCATATCATATATATGTATATCACGTGTATGCTGACTCTGTTCAAGATACGTAGCCATATAGAAAAAAAACTCGTTTATACATTTGCACCTTGTATGTTAGGAATGTCATAAAATCTTTTCTGCACCACGTACCATCGAATAAAGATGAATTCAAAGGTAAACGACCGACAAACAATTCTCCCCGAATCGTAATGAAACTTTTCTTAACTGCATGACGGCCATTTTCCCCAAAGCATGCGCTCGCTCTCTCGCGTTCTGTTTGTTTTTGTTTGTTTGTTTTTCTTTGCCCTTCTTTGGTCTGGATTTATGTGTATGGTTTTTGTTGTTGTTTATCGTGAACGAATCGAGGATTTCACAATGGTCTTACTGGACAGGATTTATTTAACGCAAACCTGTTTACACCACTGGGGCCTCGTAGTGTGTCGTCATGATGAAAAGCTGTCTTGTAATTAGGAGCTTTTATCTCATAATTGAGATACCATGTGAGAATTATGACTTAACTACAAGGTAAGATTTCATTATTATGAAATTAAAAAGTCATTAAGAATCATCTCAATCATTCTGAGATAACTAAATAAAGAACTTGTCATTGAGATACCAAGTCATAATTCTGATCTCAAATTTCTCATTAAGAATTAAGAATTCCTACAATTATCACTCACTATCTAATCATTAACTTATCTTGATTTCTGAGATAGGGAAGCATAAGAGTTCATGATAAGTTATGAGCGGTTATGATATAGTAAGTCATAATTTGAATAGCTATGACATCTCAGAATTCTCATTATGTGAATTACTAAGTCATAATTGAGCTAGTCAGTTATGAGACAGTAATTGTTATGAAATAGTAAGTGATAGTGAAATAGTACACTGAGATAGGAAGTTAGAGTATACTAAATCATAATTGAGATAAATATATGTTAAATGTGAGATAGTAAGTCAGGATATCTTAAGGAAAATTGTTGTGACAGTTATGAGATTTAAGAGTCTTAATTATATGGTTATAAGTCATAATTGAGGAATCTTATAATTGTAACTTATCTCATCATTGATGTCTCATTGAGATGATGCGTAAGTCATGAGGAACGTTCTCGTTCTTACAGAGGTGGAATCAGGCTTCTATAGGAAATGAATCATCGTTTGAACATACCGAGCAGCTTTCTATCATCTTTTTGCACTTTATCGCTTATTTTATCGAAGTGTTTGTTTTGTTGTTGTTTTTTTGTTTGTTTGTGTTTTTTGGTGGCACGTTTTCTCTCAAGCTGAACTCAAACCAGTGGACTCGGGCAGAATTAAATGAAGGTTGATCTTCGTTATAGATGCAGTGTAGATATTAGAATAAATGTTAGTTCCAAAACTTTCAGCTGTCGTTTAGTTTTAGACGGTCCACATCACTGTGCTCCATCCATCCGATTGTCCCGCTGTGTGTAGAGGCCGTGTTTGAAATTAGCACAGAAGAAAAAAACCGAATTTACCGAATGTTGATGTGTTAACGTGTTGGTTCGTTGTTGCTTTTTACGGCGTCGCCCTGTTTCTGTGTTAGAGATTCTCTCAGGAAAGAAGGGCATTACTGTGTGTGTGTTTGTATGTGTGTGTTTCTGTGGCGGGAAAATTCATACAGCGTTCTGTAGTGCACTAGCGCCACACGTGGTCATGAAGTACTGCATTCAGGAAAAAAAAAGACAATTTAAATTTAGAAATGAAGCAGTCTGTGGGTGCATCACGCTGTCGAAGTTGTTCACTAGGAAACGTCTTGTGCTTCTCATCTTCCGACGTTAAAACCAGACAGGGCAGTATTTACCCAGAACAGTGCTTTAATGTTTCGACACGAAACACTTTATTACCTTCTGATACAGAGATGGCACAGCGACAGTATGGCCTTTCTTTTATTCTTTTTTTTTTCTGATTGAAGAAGAGCGCTTAAAGCATCATCTGTTGAGAAATAATTTTTTATGTTGAGTATTTTTGTGGTTTAAAGGCAAGGTTTAAAAAAAAAAATAAATGGGGGGGGGGGGTATTTTTTTAACATTATTCATTGCCCTGATGTGATGATGATGATGATGATGATGAGCATCTATTTGCACTGATTATGCATTTTGAAGAACTCTGTATAATGTAAACAAACGGCAAGCTTACATTTCCACCCATGCGTGGAGAGATACTGTACGTCGAGACAGGTCTCTGTATATAGTTTGACCTTTGTACATATATACATATGAATGGTTGTGATCACTTTGGCCTTTTATTTCTCTTTTTGGTTTTTTCCTTTCTTTTTTTTATTTTCATTGGCAGGCATTGCTAACTGCATTGTGCTTGAATTGGAATTTAGATCTGTACAGCTTCAGTATCTATGAAATGAAAATTATAAAATATTAATGACTGAAAATCAGCCTTCTTGTCCTTTTTTTTTTTTTTTTTAATTTACAAACATCACATTTTTTAAAATGCTCATTTGATTTTTCATTTACACAGAAAAAAAATGTTTGGGTTATTTAAAAAAAACATTTACATTGAGTATTTTTTTAATGTACATATCCATTACACATAAATACAAATACCTTTATAGAGAAAGACAACTGCTGAAAAACCCTTAAAATCAAAATCTAAATAAGGTCACTGCATTATTATTATTATTATTATTATTATAGCACGTCACTGCTGGTTATAAATTCAAGAAAAGTAAATTATAAGTCTTGTTTTAAAAACATTAGCACCATCAATAAAGAAACTTATGAAACTTAAAATATGGTGGTGGTGGTGGTTCACCGCTTGGCTGTATATTTACCAGTTTAAAAGATCTCATGTTTGTATATGATGAGATTTGCTGATTGGATTGTATCTGTCTATAAATAGATGATTGACTCCCCCTGCTGGAGGAACAGTGCAGGAGCTGCTAATGACGCTGGCAAGTAACAGAATCAGGAAAGTGACAGAGAATTTATTTTATATTATAATAAATGACGGCGTGTAAGGAGTTGCTCATTATTTACCTGCACAGTTTGAACTTTCATCACTTTTTAGCCTCAGTGCAGGAAGTTGTAGAAGCTAAATTTACTGCTGAAGGCAATCAGTCGTTGAAATCATTTTTAATCATTTCCAGGTGAATCTCTGGGCCTGATTTTAATCTTATAAATTCATTTAAACCCAAAGCTGTTGAATGCAGTGCCCTGAAGAGAGAGAGCAGGTTTTCATGTGATTGGATGATTGGTGTGTGTGTGTGTGTATGACAGGAAGTTGCTGATGCTACAACTTTCTAAAATGCTGGACACAAACAGGAGTGTGTTAGTGGTTTGCGTGAGTGAGTGAGAGATGAGAATGAATGTCCTGAATGAAACCAAACAGTGGCGTGTGAGAGAGAGAGAGTGAAAGTGTGAGTAGGAGAGAAAGTGAATGTGTGAGAGAGAGAGAGAGATTGTGTATAGGTGTGTGCAAGAGAGAGTTTAAAACTGTGTGTGTGTGTGAGGGAGAAAGAGAGTGTGTGGCCAGTGCAGCTTCCAGAACACACACGATGAAACGCTTGTTGCCCTTGTCCGTCTGAGATGAGTGTGTGTTCCGTGGTCTTCATGTAGAGGTGAAGTAGGTAAGTGGCGCTCCAGAGGAACATCAGAACACATCTCTATTTATACACTCTTCTGCTTCACTCTCTGTGTGTGTGTGTGTGTGTGTGTGTGTGCTATAAGGTGTTAATCAGATGCACCTGCCCCTCTTTTCTGTCACGCCGGCTCAGTGGTGGACGTCCAGCTGTAGAAACAACCAGATCACATGTTGGTGTTTTTAATGTAATCATAAGCTAAACATTAACAAGTCGAGTTCTAAAGGTACGGTGTGGAACATTTTGAAGGATCTATTAGAATATATTCAAGTGCATCATCAATAAATAAGTCGTCATTTCTAATGTAATCATTAGAAAAATAGTTTAGTTCTTAGAACCTTAAACTAAGCTGGTTCTATCTACATGTGGAGCGGGTCCTCTCTCTGTTTTTACAGTAGCCTAGAACCATGCAGGCTTCAAAGGGGGAGGGGTCAGGACTGAAATTTTACTTGGCAGCAGTCTGGAACGTCACCACTAGATCTGCTAGAAACCATCCAGAAAGGGTCCAGACGTCCCTCTCCCCAGCCTCTTCCTCGGAAGACACCGAGGCATTCCCAGACCAGACAAGAGACATGGACCCTCGGGTATGTTCTGGGTCAACACCGGGGTCTGTTCCCTGTTGGACATCCCTGAAACACCACATCAGGGAGACATTCGGGAGGCATTCTAATCAGATGCCCAAGCCGCCTCAACTGGCTCCTCTCAACGCGAAGGAGCAGCGATTCTACTCCGAGATCCTCCCGGAGGGCCGAGCTTCTCACCCTATCGCTGAGGGAGAGACCCGCCACCCTGCGAAGGAAACTTATTTCAGCCACCTGCATCCGCCATTTTGTTCTTTCGCTCACTACCCAAAGCTCGTGACCATAGGTCAGGGGAGGAAGGTAAATCGACTGGTAAACTGAGAGCCGTGTCATTCGGTTCAGCTCCCTCTTCACCACGTTTATTAATATTTTTTTTATCCATGTAAATGAGGCTTTATCAAAATAAATATCCTTAATTTACTTGTTCCCGATTAGTGAAATAAAACGCAAGGAGACTCATCAAAACAGCATTAAATGGAAAGAAAAAATATATAGATTTCTATTTAGGTTTCGGTTCTGACAAACGTATAATTTTATTTAATACGTGCAGGAATAAAGAGAGAAAGGATAAAGTCGTAGCATGGAATAAACAGCAATCATGCAGAAAGAAGAACCTGTGACAGTAGTAGACGTTACCTTCTTTACACGTGGACCCGATCCAGCCTTTCACACACATACAGCGACCGGTTCGACTGTCACACTCCGCTCCGTTCTCACACTCGCAGTTTAATGAGCAGTCTGGGCCATACCGGTTCACTCGACAGTCTAACACACACACACACACACACAGAGGAAGGTCAGTGACTGAGAACTGTAACCTCTTAAGACCTGCTGTAGTAACCTGTCCACTTCTGTTTATTTAACACTGGGCGGTTGAATGCTCCAAGCTGATTGGGCAGGAGGTGTGAATATTTTTTAAGCTTATAAAAATTCCGTAAACTCACTTGTGTCACACCAGCGTCCGGTTTTCCCCGGGGCGCACTCACACACACCACTCACAGGGTCGCACGGCGTGCCGTCCACGCAGTCACATGATCTCGAACAGTTCGGACCGTATGTCCCCTGCTCGCACTCTGAAACACAAGGTCACTGGGGATTAAATATTTCATTGATCTCATCATCAGGAGCAAAAAGTGAATCTGTTTAAAGATGCAAATAAGAAAAAAAAAAAGATACCTCAGGTGGACGGCACGGTGGTGGAGTGGTTAGTCCACCACAGTAAAAAGGTCCTGGGTTTGATTCCCACACGCAGCAGTTTTGCATGTTCCCCTTGTGCTTGCCTGGGTTTCCTCCAGGTATTCTAGTTTCGTCCCACAGTCAAGACATGCACATTAGGCTAATTGGCTGTTCAGAATTGCCCCCAAGGGTTGTGTGCGTGTTACCCTGCGTTGGACAGACGAGATGTTTAGGGTGTATCCCGTCCTCATCCAGAGTTGGCTGAGATAGGCTCCAGCCTCCCAACGACCCTAATAGGATTAAGTGGTTCAGTGAATGAATGAATGAATACTTCAGGGCAAGGTGTGATAATTAGTAGTAATATTTTTATGATGAATTTTAAGCATTAAGGAAGTTTTCAATATTTACATTGATGGCATTTACTTCTTCATTCATTCGTTCGTTTTTGAAGCCGCTTAATCCTAATTAGGGTCGGGGGCAGGCTGGAGCCCATCTCAGCCGACTCTGGGCGAGGTGAACAGCTCGCCAGGCCATCGCAGGGCCAACACACACACAGCCATTCACACTCACATCTACAGGTGATTTAGAACAGCCAATCAGCCGACTGTGCATGTTTTTGGTCTGTGGGAGGAAACCGGAGTACCCTGAGGAAACCCATGCAAGCACGGGGAGAATATGCAAACTCCACACAGAAACGCCTCGAGCCTGGGAATCGAGCCCAGCACCTTCTTGCTGTGAGGCAGATGTGCTAACCACCACTCCACCATGCCGCCTTATCCATTTCATTCCATTTCTTATTTTTTATATAACTGAGCAATTCAGGGTTAAGGGCCTCCCTCAAGGGCCCAACAATGGCAGCTTGAACCACCAACCCTTGGAGCAGTAGCCTAGATCCTTAACAACTGCACCCCACCATTATTGAAATATATTTAATACGGAATAAAACCAGGGTGTTTTAAGGACTGTTTCTGAGATTCTATTGCCCCACCCACCCCCCAAAAAGTTTACCTGTTGTATCTAGTATTTCCCTTTATTATATTGAAGCCTATCTTAGCCGACTCTGAGTGAAGGCAGGGTACACCCTGAACAGCTTGTGCCAGTCCAGCGCAGGGTCAACATACACAACCATTCAACATTGATTATTTATTGGCAGGTGCAATAAGCTCCGCCTCCTCGCGATTTTCTTTACTGTGATGAATCGTTTGTTTCTTGTTTGATGGTTGAGTTTAATGGTAATTTTTAAATGATGCTATTTCATCATTAAAGCCCTGTGTTTGTGTGTGTGTGTGTGTGTGTGTGAATGTAGACGTGAGACCTTTCTGGCAGCGTGACCCCCAGTACCCAGCAGGGCAAATGCAGTGTCCATTATGGGGAAGACACAGAGCTCCATTCTTACACTCGCAGTGCTGCTGGCACCGAGGTCCATACATACCCAGTGGACAAGCTGTAACACACACAGTGAAGTGTAATAACAGAAAACTGCAGTGCAGGTGATTAACATGCCCCCAGGTTAGGAGTGAGTGAGTGTGTGTGTGTGTGTGTGAGAGAGAGAGAGAGAGAGAGAGAGAGAGAGAGATACTGAAGGAGACTCACTGTGCTCACACAGATGTCCATAGTATCCTGGTCCACACAGACAAGTTCCTGTCATTCTGTCACACGTGCTGTTGTGCTGACACACACATTCCAATGCGCAGTTTGGACCGAACCATCCCTCAGGGCATTCTGACACACACACACACATGGGTGTGTTACACACACTTACACCAGCAGACATCTTAAATAAAATAACACTGTGCAAGAGTGAGAAATATGGACTCGAGTCAAGCTGATAGGTTTCATCATGGAGAAAATGTGTGTGTGTCTGATGCGCTCCAGTATAATCCGGATGAAGTATGAAATGTGAGACACTGAGATATTGATATATTTGTAAAGAGAAGTGAATTTGTTTCAGAATGAGGAATAAAACATGGTTATAGATGAAAATAGACGGAGTTACATCACTCTGTTTGTGGCTAATCAGGAAATTCTACTTTAGAGAAAATAGTAATTACAGTTACAGAACCAGGTTCTGAACATCCGCATCTGAAACTCCCCAACATCCAAACACTAAAAGAATCCGACTCTCCACCAATCAGCACCAGATGAGTTGTATTTACACCGAATAATAAGGAAATACCCTGAACAACCACAAGAGCCGTCTGAAAATCAGTACAATAAGTGGAGATTTCTATTGTTTTACAACAACGTGGACACAGAACCCTTTCTTACGCAAGTATTTTATCATGGAGAGATTGTGTTTATGGATATTTGAATATTTGATATATTGGTCATGTGGAAGATGATGCTATGAAGGATGTATTTTTGGTGATCCCACATTTTCGTCCAGGTACGCCGTTTTCAACTTACTCTGGCTCTCACTCAGAACACGATCTTATTACTTAATCCGTATTATTCTGGAGAGGGTCACATATAATATATATATATATCGAGAGAGAGTGAGTGAGCGAGAGAGAGATGTGTGTCTTGAGAGTCCTGATTTCAGCAGATGGAGAAGTCTGTCAGCAATTATTGACAACAAGAAACTAGCCCCGCCTTCTTCCTAATTTAACCCTTTGGTGTGTAATCAGTAATATAAAGTTCTACCCAGGTTGGGTTCAATAGCAGACCAGAAGTGGACTTTCCTCAGTAATCAAAAACATAAAATCATAAGTTTGGAATCCACACACACACATACGTGCGCGCGCTCACACACAAACACACACACTGTAAATCAAGCACATTAATAATGTTCATGGTTATGATTAGAATGTAATGATGGAAACCGGGGTCTCACCTTTCTCACAGTGCAGCCCGGTGAAGCCGAGTCCACACGTACAGTTCCCGGAAACGGCGTCACACACACCAACGTTACTGCAGTTACAGCGCTCAGAACAGTCTACACCATACCAACCTGAAGCACAGCCTACACACACACACACACACACGTACAGTACATACATGTAATCCATACCTGTGAGGACCTTTTTACAATCAGATCAATCTTTATTGATTTTAATAACTTAAAAAGTGTGTGGGGGGGGGGGGGGGGGATGTTGACAACAAGAGCAGCTCTCATCATTATGACATCACAGATAACACAGTACATTCACGTACATGTACATCATTACACTACATTTAATACTTACTATAATATACACACAAAAAAATCCATGTTCTTATATTTCACCATATCTGCATATTTTATTACATCATACTACACACTATACCTCCATCATCTACTGTACTATAATCATTTTATTTACTATACTGTACCTATTTTATTCTCTAAAATGTGCTGCAATACACTTTCCTATCCTGTACTATTCTATACCATATCACACCATACCTCATACCGCAGGATTAGAGGGTGAGAGGATGGAACGAAGTGCACGCCTGTGTTCCTCTCACCCACCCGAACACACCGTGTGGATTTAGTGACGATCTGAGAACAGTGATTTTTTTTTTGTTTTGGCCCAAAAACAGTAAGGGGTTAGTTAGTCTTAGTGATTTTTGTGATTTATAGGAAAAAATATTCCCCGTTCTCAGATCTTTGTGTTCTGGCGTGTTAGAGTAACAGCAGACTCATCTGAACTTCTAATCCTAGAGGTTCACGTACTTCTGCCACTCACAGATATGCAATATTAGATCATTTTTTTCAATAAATAAAATAAAATATAAAACTATTTAGTTCTCAGTTGTTTAATTTAGTTTATATAAAAACCTGATGGCATTTTAATTCAAATTCAGCAGAAATATAGAAACTTTTAAGCACCACTGTCACGGAGTAAATTTAAAAGCCGCTCTGTGATTTAAATGTATTTACGATTGCAGCCTGTTCTCTCTCACTTCACGAACCTCGTCCACAGTCCTCTCCTCCACGCCCGGGAGGGCACACACACCTCCCTGTGACCGGATCATTTCTCGCCCCGTTCCTGCAGAGGGCAACCTGGGCACAGTCCTGCCCGTAACGCCCGGCGGGGCACGCTGCAACAGAACGCGGTAATTTAAACAGCTTCGTACAGCAAGCTAATAAAACGCAATATAAAGATCATTTATTTAAAAACGAATCGACTCACTGATGTTACACTGAGCTCCGATAAATCCAGGTGGGCATCGGCATGCACCTGTGGTGGCCTGACACACCCCTCCATTCACACACTCGCAGTCTCTCTCACAGTCTGGACCGTAGTGCCCGCTCTCACACTCTAGAAAGTAAAAAAAATACATTTTTACTAGAACTTATAGGTGAGATTAGAGTTCATTTCAGGGCCAGAAAAATACAAACAGAAGTTTTAAGTTTATAAACTAGGTAAATTTGACTAACTACTAACTAAATTATTATACAGCAGATATTTAAAGTTACTGATCTCATTATGGCACCTTTAAAGCTCTAGTGTCGAGTCGTACACTTCATATCAACAAGTGGCCATTTTACCCTGATCACATTTGGGTCCGGTGTACCCCGGAGCGCAGTAGCACTGTCCTGATACCGGGTGGCACAGCTGGTTCCTCTCTGAGCACTGACACACCTGATTACAGTTGAGGCCGTAGGTACCCGACAGGCACGCTGCAGGGACAGAAATTTTAATCATGTGACTGTAAGTGTATAAACGTGTGTGAGTGTGAGAGAATCCACCAGCACTCACTCTGCTCACAGCCATTTCCTGTGTACCCCGGCGGGCAGCCGCACTCTCCGCTGATGTGGTGGCAGGAAGTACCATGTGGGCACGTGCACAGCTGGGAACAGTTAGTACCGAAGGTTCCAGGCAAGCATGCTGAAAGAGAAGAACGCTGATGATGTCATATTTTTAACGCTCCTACCGCTCAACCACTCCATAACCTCAACAATTATACAGTTACCTCCTTAAAACCTTTTCCATAAGTATTTACCCCCCACACAGCCAACATCTGCTTCAAACCACATCCAGACCTTCAGTAATGGTACACAGAGTTCCTGATGGGTTTAATTACCCAAGACCACAACCAACACCTACATTACATGCAGCACCTTTAAAAGTTTTCTTCTGTTATTTTATTTATGTAAACTTACTATATTTCATCCATTAAATTATACAGAATTAACTCTACAGATATGGGTACACAAATTTAAACTGTTACTGACGGACCTCAGGTTAAAGTACAAGAGCAGAGCTTAAAGAGTAGCGGTATTGATCATCCTTACAGCATAATGGAATATGTTTAAGTATGTTAACATAAATGACCAAAAAACGCACAATACTGTGCAATTTTATCGCGTGGATTACTCGCAGTGGCTGAACCAATCCGGAACAACCATTTTTAATGACAAGCAGCAATTCTTAAAACAGTTCTGTACAAAAACGCATTAAAGGGGACCTGTGATGAGTTTGTATTACTAGCTCTTTAAAATAATCGTGTATAACATCAGCGGTTCATCCAGGCAACGTCAATCCTTGCTTCTTGTAAAGTACGCGCGAGTGCTGCCACACTATTACTACTAGTTTCCTTTTTCATTGGCTCTTCCAGCCCTGGTAGTGACGCAGATTTATTGTTTTGTCCTATTAGCTCGGTCGCCTGCAGCAGACACCAGTCTAAGATGACACGTTATGGGCCGGCGCTGAGCTGTGTGTCACCTGGAAAATGGTGGAGTGCAAAGACTACGGCTGCACAAAGAACAAGCGCCGAAATCACGAAAAACATACAACATCGGCACAGGGCCGTACTCTGAACACGTTTCCTTTCAGACGTGATTCAGTATTCTGGGAAGACCACTTCAACCCGACCTGCTACCGCCGTGACCTCCAGACAGAACTACTCAGCATGAAGCCCAAACTTTTACATCTCAAACCGGACGCTGTTCCTACAGAATTCCTTCATAAAAAGTCAAAGGATGACGACGGACGGGAGCAGCACCTCGCCAAAAGGAACCGGTAAAAGGTAAGAGCTTTCAGTATGAGGGGAGTTTTATAACCTAAAATGGCGCTCGCTGCTTGATTACCTGCGCTGGATGACCCGACCCAACAAGATCACCTCACTTCAGGAAAAAAATGGTTGTTCTGCATTGGTTCATAAAATGACCCAGTTTCGTGCTTTTTATATAAGCTCTGTATCACTTAAACATATTAAACTACATATGAATTATGCGGTAAGGATGATCAACACCGCGACTCTTTAAACATGATGTGGAATATTTTTAAAGTTCCGTCCGCCAACATGACGGGAAAAGATCTACAACTTCAGTTACTTAATATCTGAACTCCGGCTCTAACGACTCCGAGACCTTCCGTTATCCAACCAGTGATTTTGGTACAGTGTTCACGTCTCATGTCTGTTATTAGGAGTGTGTAAAGGGTTGTTTATGTTTACTCTCGCTGTGTTTATGTAAACAATGAGCGCACCTTTATCACACTGAGCTCCTCGCCATCCTGCCGGACACACACACCTTCCACTCACATGATGACATGAAGCTCCGCGTTCACACTCACACTGTTCCGTACAGCCCTCACCATAATGACCTGACACACACGCTGACAACACACACACACACACACACACACACAATACAGGAGAACAGATCAGTACTTAATATATGTGTAATTTTTTAAGTTAAATATCTATAATCTAAGATCATCGTCCTCATCTTCATTCTCAGTATTTCTCTATAAAACCCCAACACGGGTGTAAGGAAGGAAGATGCAGGAGGCTGGAGCGGTTCGTAGTTCTCTCTGTTCGTACCTTTCTCACAGCGCTGTCCGATCCAACCTGCTTCACACGCACACTCTCCGCTCTGCCTGTCACACTGTCCTCCATTCTCACACTCACACTCCTGCTGGCAGTCCGGCCCAAACCGGCCCGCAACACATTCTGAAACCACAGGAACATAAATACAGAGTGAAAATATGACCAAGGGGATGAATGAGTACAGGAGGAGTCCCTACACGCCACCGAGACCTCATGAATCATTCTGAAGGCGTTTATTCAGCGATAATCACAGGCTAGCTGTACACTATACCGTTTATTATAGCATGAAGCATTATTAATATCATGAAGCCATGAGCTCGCTTTTACTGGTGCGTCCGCGCTCACGTCCCCACACGGAACCCAGTAAGAGAAGAACAGTGTAACACGATACTGTAATCAACCAATCAGAACTGCTCTAAGTATCTGTTCCAAATTGCCCCTAGGTGTGAGTGTGGTAGTGTCGGACTGTATCGACCTCAGCAGGATTAAGTGGTTCGGGAAATGAATAAATTAATTTTTTGACTTGAACTTTATTACCTCCACCAAAACATTTTACCCACAGTGTGTGTGTGTTTATGTGTGTGTGTGTGTGTGTATATGTGTGTGTGTTTGTGTGTGTGAGTATGAGTGTGTGTGTGTGTGGTTATGAGTGTGTGTGTGTGTGTATGTATGTGTGTGTGAGTACGTGTATGTGTATATGTGTGTGTGTGTATGTGTGTGTATGTGTATGTGTATGTGTGTGTGTATGAGTATGTATGTGTATATATGAGTGTGTGTGTGTGTGAGTATGTGTGTATGCGAGTGTGTGTGTGAGTATGTGTGTGTGTGTATATGTGTGTGTGTGTGTGGGTGAGAGAGAGTATGTGTATGTGTGTGAGTATGAGTGTGTG
>JAQMYF010000023.1:1201301-1211914 GCA_030014195.1 Neosilurus mollespiculum | reverse complement strand
CAATATGTAGTGAAATGCTTAGTACGACTGTCCAGAATGTAAGAATAAACTATCAGGTAACAAGGAGAAAAACAAAACAAAAAAACAAAAACAAACAAACAAACAAAAAAAAACTTAACGTAACAACATAAAGTATAGTTACAGTAACTATACTTAGTGTAAAGATCCAGTTTTCTTTACTTTTCTTCTTCTTTTACTGAAATCTGCTCATAAGCTGTGTGTGTGTGTGTGTGTGTGTGTGTGTGTGTGTGTGTGTGTTTAATCTAAATTCTGTTTTAAACTAGTTATTGGGGCGCTAGCTAGCAAACAGTTAGCAAGGCTAGCAGTTATCCTGTTAGGAGTTGAATGGACTGCTGCACTTAACCCTGGTTTGATGATATTAGTAGTTATTTAATGTTTGAGTCATAGTCAAGTCAGAAGGAGAAAAAATATATTTTTAAAAACATGTTTCATTAAAAAAAGAAGAGAAGGGAGAGTGTGGTTTCCTGATTTAACTCTATAACCATTTCACACCAGATGGGCAGAACTGATCTGTAAAACAAATTTAAATCTTGTATTGTTGACATTACAGAATTTTTTTTAAATCAGAGATTCTCTTATTACGTTGTGCCTTTTTCCGGAATACAAGTTCATCAATACAGTATTTCTGTTCATTCATTCATTCATTCATTCATTCATTCATCTTCTTCCGCTTCTTCCGGGGTCGGGTCGCAGGGGCAGAAGCCTAAGCAGTGAGGTCCAGACGTCCCTCTCCCCAGCCACCTCCTCCAGAGCTCGGCCGGGCCCAGCCCGAAGAGGAGACATGGGTCCGCCCTCCCATGGACCCACCACCTGTGGGAGGTGCAATAGGGGTCGGGTGCAATGTGAGCCGGGTAACAGCCGAAGGCATGGGTTCTGCCGGACAGTATCTCTGTATCTAATAAAATATTATTCAGCCTCACTAATATTATGTCCATCTCACTCATGTCTCATTTAATCCTATTAGGCTCGCGGGGAGGCAGGAGCCTATCTCCGCCGACTCTGGGTCCATCACAGGGCCAACACGCAACCATTCACGCTCACATCTAGGGGCAAGGAGCAGCCAATAAGCCTAATGTGCATGTCTTTGGACTGTGGGAGGAAACTGGAGTACCCAGAGGAAACCCACGCAATTGTACGGAGAACATGCAGAAACTCCACACAGAAAAGCCCTCACCCAGTGCAGGACTCAAACCCAGGACCTTCTTGCTGTGAAGCAGACGTGCTCACCACTACACCACCCTGCCACTTCACCTCACCTCACATTTTATAATTTTTTTTTAATGATCCATAGCACAGGTTTGAAAAAAGAAAACTTAATGTCATGTTGTGTGTATGACTATCAGGTGGTGTGCTCCAGAGTGTACACAGAGACGGAGCAAGCCGTGTCATGCTCAGACACTTAATCCACCAAAACTCATTTAGGACATTTCTAACATTTTCTGCTTTTCATTATATATACAGGCTAAATAAACCTTAGCTCCTGGATCACAGTCGAGCATTTCCTTCATTATTTACTGCGTTTCACTGCCTTTTTTTTTTTTTTTTTTTTTTTTTTTTTTTTTTAAGTAAAACAGCACAGAGAGCATCCAAGTAGTGAGATGAAGAGCACAGGGGCTGGATGTGTTTTCAATCAGCAAGAATTACAGCCACCAGACGCACAAAATCCCCCCGAGCTGAGCCTTTTTAAGCCATGTGTGAGTGTGTGTGTGTGTGTGTGTGTGTGTGTGAGTGTGTGTGCATGCTTTGGAGAACTCACAAATCCATAAACGAATGCTTTATAATCCATCGAGTAGTCTGTGCCTCCTCAGTGCCTCTTGGGCAAGATACAGACCATCAGATGTCACATTCCATAAACGCCCATCACTCAAAACTAATGACCCCCACATCTTTTAACTTGCATGTGTGTCTTTAACTGGTGCCAGGTGTGTGTATGTATGTAGTGTGTCAGCGTGTAGTCATGTCGGAAAGTGATCTATGCTCCCTGTCCGCTCTCGGGCTTCTGCATCAGACCGAGACCTGATGATTCTGCTGCAGAAAAACACGACGGCTGAGCCGATGATGGTCTTTGGTGGTGCTCCAATCCACTTAAAAATAATTACTTAACGTGTTTTCAGGCAGAAGAACTTTACCGTAGACCTTTATAACTCCTTTAAGTGGCATAATTAGACTCATAATTGGAAAATGGTGGTTCATTTATATTGTCTGTACCTGTAAGTACATTCCCAGCCAGTACTTATATGAGGGACCCATGTGGGTAGTAAAGGGACTGAAAATTGGGCCCCATATGGGATTGTCTGTGGGTTCCATAGTGACCCTATGTCAACTGCCCACACGTGTATGTGGGCCTCATCTGGGTTATGCCTGGACACCAATTGGGCATGGGCCTGAAATGGGCATCTACTTGGGTCAACAAAGTGCATCCCACTTTGGCAAGCCCAGATGAGCCCCCTATGTGGGTTCTGATTGGGTTACTACTGGGAGATTAATTCATATGTGCAGTTGACATGAAGCCACTATAGAACCTGTGGACAATCCCATATGGTCCCATTTTTCAGCCCACTTACTACCCACACAGGGTCCCACATACGAGTGCTGGCGGGGTTATTGTCTAATGCTGAACCTCAGCTGATGAACAAATCGTATTAACTCATAATTCTTAATTAAATGAGTGCCAGTATTGCTAGTTCTCCTCTATCTCATGACATCCACCATCATAGGAGAGAAACACAAACACATTTCCTCCATGACACTAAAATTCATCATGATATGAAAAGAGCAACATCGTTTGAGGAGCATGCTACATAACTCTTCTCCTCGGGATACGCAAGCACATAAATTACATGATTGGCTACACTGGCTTTCTCTTGGTGAGTTATGCTCTTTTGGATTTCTGACCACAGGATCTCCTGAGGCACCCAAGAGTTCTTTCAATGGGTGTTTAAAGTATCTTGTCGTTTGAATCTGTCACCAGATCAACAGGACATCATCATCCTCCTCAGCGGTATCTTTAAGACACAATTCCATCCTTCCTCTAGTGCAAATCGTTTCAAACAGGAAGCGTGCACCTCCACACCTAGTTCCACTGAAGGAAGGATGGAAATGCATGGATAAGGCTTATCCATCTCTCCAGATATATGAGATAGGAAACGGAGGAATTTCTACCAGATGAAAATGAGCATGCTATAAAGACTACGTGAGGAATGTTGTCACCTCCTGTCTCCTTTTGTTTTTGTTTTTTTAAATCAAAGACACCTTTATTACTAAATGCCAGGAACGATAGTGGTGTTGACTTCTCAGACTCAAATTGAATCATTTTAACCTGAAATCATTCATTTATTTTCATTTATTAGCTGAACTACTTAATGCTACTTGGGTCTCGGGGAGGCTGAAGCCGACTCTGAGTGCAGGGTACACCCTGAACAGCTCACCAGTGCATCGCAGGGCCAACACACAACTATTTACACTCATACTCACACATAGTGGCAATTTGGAACAGCCAGTTTGCTGCGATAGCCGAGAGGTTAAGGAAAGCCAATGGGAATTTCATGCGCAGGTTTGAATTTTGCTTGCAGCGTGTGGGCTGGTGGTGAGAGGTCTCTGACTTTGGTCAGGGAAAGTAGTGTGTGTTGGCTGGGCACTTCTGGGGGCAGCCGTGGCCTAATAGTTAGAGAAGCGGCTTTGGGACAGAAAGGTCACTGGTTCGATTCCCAAACCAGCAGAAAAAATGTGTGGCAGTGGGGGAGTGAGCTGCACCTTTCCATCTTCCACCTTCATGGCTGAAGTGCCCTTGAGCAAGGTACCTAACCCCCAACTGCTCTCCAGGCGCTGCAACGTGTGTGGCCGCCCACTGCGCCGAGTGTGTGTGTGTGTGTGCGCTCACTGTTTACGTTTGTGTGTGCTCACTTTGGATGGGTTAAATGCAGAAGTAAAAATTTATGTGGGATTAATACAGTATAGAAAAATCAAAATTAAAAAAAATCAATCAGCCTACTGTGCATGTCTTTGGACTGTGGGAGGAAACCAGAGTACCCAGAGGAAACCCATGCAAGCACGGGGAGAACATGCAAATGCCACACAGAAAGGCCCTGAGCCTGGGAAGCAAACCCAGGACCTTCTTGCTATTAGGTGAATGTGCTAACCACTGTGCCACCGTGCCACCGTCCTACATACCACATGATACGAATATAATACATGCAAAATCTACACAGGAAAGCCCTCATCGAGCCCGGGACTTCTTACTGTGGTGGATGTGCTAACCACTACATACCCATGCCAACCTAAAGTAAAACCAACAAATAGAGAAATCCTGCATTTATTAAATAAAGCTTTTATGTAACTGGATCAAACTGTCCTTCTGTCTCAAGAAAATTACATTCACACTCATTTAAGAGTTTCCAAACAGGTACAATTACAGAGCGTTTTAAATTATAGCACTCCGAAGAGAAGAAACCCTCTGTGCCTAGCTGCAAACTACAGTCGCTAAAAAATGCAGAATTCTTTGAAAGGTCATTCCTGTGTGAACACTCTGAGTAGCACTAAACAGACCCTGAAACAACGGGTCATGAAAATGCCATGTCTGAATCAGAGAGAAATCAACAGTCATGTGACCTTTGTGACTGCTTGTATTGTTGTGCATAAGTAATTGGCATCTGCTGCCCTTCGGACCACCCACAGATACCTCTCAGGACATCCCGTAAAAAGTTCCTGAGGTCCACGTGGACGTCTGTTCAACATTCAGGAGAAATTACTGAACGCTATGGTGTAGACCTGAGGAGGACAGTATGACCTGATATTCTCTCCTGATTTGTGTTTCAGTATGCTTTACTCTGTGACTCCATTGTGCAGAAAGAGATTCTTGAAGATGTAAAGAAAAGGAAGTACTGGATAAAGGAAGTAAGGGAAGTATTCTCAAACATCTTCAGTGTTAAGAGCACTTACACGAGACAAGAAGAGTCAAGGAGTCAATTGGTGTACTTGAGTACAAGTGTTCAGTTACTGCGCTTGGCAGAAAGCCCATAAGTGTGTGTGTGTGTGTGTGTGTGTGTGTGTGTGTTTTCATTTATTTCCTGTACTTGAACAAGAATGGAATTGGGTTTTGTTAAAGGTCTCAACCTGGATCTTAATCTTCCAACATTCTGTTTGAGCTTCGTCTGGTTCATCAGATCAGATATTATACCCATTTTCAGATCCATTTTCAGATGGGTCACCAAAGTGTGATTCCTAATCCAAAAAACTCTATAGGTCTTCAGGATGCTGCTTCCCCACCTCCCCCACCTCTCCCTAAAACTGGGAGGATGGCTTGTTGGGCTTCCTCCTCCCATTTGTGGTCTTTCTGCTGTCTGCTCCGCTCTGATTGGTCGCTTTTCCTAAGTAGGTCGCCTTTTCTTTCAGTGCACCAGAATGGGTAAAGATACCGTTGTGCATGGGGGGGCAGTGGGGGAAGACCAGCCAATCAGAAGGCCCAGCACTGTGCGACACCCCAGTGTGTACAAAAGAAATCAGCGTGTTTACGGTCAGCTCAAACAGCCCAGAGTGAAAACTTAAACATGTCCTAACCTGGTTATTTGACACCCTGACATCATATATTCATAACTCTAACATTTATGGGTTAAAAAGTGGTAAACGCATCGTATTTTCTCTTTAAAATAACAGAGCGCTTCCTGATTTTAAAGATTCCAACAAAGGAAGACAAAAATTCAATACGTCTTTCTCTTTCATCTCCTAAAAGGCCGATGGGCTGAACTCTTTTCACACTCGAGCACCAACCGGAGCCTTAACCTAAACCTGATAAAACTAATTACTTTAGCCCTGTTTTTGTAGCAGTGTGGTGAAGCAGGCTTCTCGGTCGTACCCTGTCTTTATCCCGGCCACTCTTTCATTCCCCAGTGTGTGAAATCAGAACCCTGGAGACAACTTTCGTTCTGTGGATACAATCGATTTCCACGTCTGGGATTCAAAACGTTAAATCTACTGAGTCAGAAGCCTCCTGAGATCTTCAGGCACAGCTGGTGGATGTGAGCCTCCCTTCTTTTCATGCAGGTTCACTGATATAAGGAAAATTAATGAGTTTGTCCTTATTTTCTCTTGCGGGTTCTCGAGACCTTGAGTTGCCAAGATAAAAGCTTAACATCCTTGACGGAGCCTCACAGCGAAATGCGTGTTGATGGGTGTGTTGCAAAACAAAGCGGCGTTGAGTTGAGCGGTTGGTTTGGTTTGAGCCAGGATAACGAGTGGTATAACCTTCACCAGCACACAAAGACGCCTTTGAGGGTAGTGCTGGATCCAGTAACACGACCCGTAACCAGGGAATTGTCTTCCGCAGCCCTGTGTGTCGATCTGAAAGTTTTTGCCCTGAGCGGTGCTATGAATCTCACTCTGGAATCTGGCTGTGTTGATACGGCACTTACAATGCTGCTACATCCACAGTGGAATGTACTGTATCTCTACAAGTCAGTCTGTCCTGGCAGAAGCACTTTTTCTGAGCAGCGTTGTAGATTAGGATAAGATTTATTTCCATATTTAAGGGTCAGTTTCCACTTTTCTCCTTCTGTGCTGAGCGCTGCAGCCAAACACACCACAGTTCAGGAAGACAGGGCCATACTTTACTGGATTTTTGTCTGATTTAGTTATTCATGGTTTTCCAGCCCAGAGCCTTGAGAGACGAATGTTCTCATTAAAGAAGCACTGGGTAGGATCTCAATGGATCGATTAACCATTCCCTCCAATAACCCTTAATCCTTCATTAGGGCCACGGAGAGGCTGGAGCCTATCTCATCCGACTCTGGGCAAAAGCGGGGTATATTCCTGAACAACTCCCCAGTCCATCACCCAACCAATACACCCAGCACCACTCACACTCACACCTAGAAGCAACTTGGAACAGCCGATTAGCCTAGAGTACATGGATTTGGACTGTGGGAGGAAACCAGAGTACCCGGAGGAAACCCACACAAGCACTGGGAGAACATGCAAACTCCACACACAAACACCCTTGCGGAACCCAGGACCTTCTTGCTGTAGCTCCTAGCTTTCGATTGTCGGAAAGCTAACCAATCAGGGAAAAACAGATGCAGAGAGTGTAAAGACCATAAACGCGAGGAGGAAACCAAACAGGCCGTCCAGCACCTGCTCTCAAGGTATTTCAGGGGAACAACTTGGAGAAGTAGCTTCCTGAAGGACTGTGTAGTTTTTGAATTCTGGTGCTCCACTGGTCTGGAAATGGGTATAATGTCTAATCTTGGAGTCAGTGATGAGATGGTCAGGTGGGCATGGTTAGGGCTGAAGCCAAACTCTTCAGGGAGGTTGATCTCCAGGAACAGGGTTGGTAACCACTGCTCTCTGTGTTTTACATGTTTAACAAGTGGCAACATGAATCCAAGAGGAAGAAGAATGAAGAGGAATGAAGAGGAATCAGTGTTTGCTTGTACTGGTTAACAAGTACGAGAACCTCAAAAGAACCACATGAACACAATACCAAAATAACACAGTACTCACGGTACAGACATCCAGCTTCACCGTTGAGCTGTGACCATCCCGCGCAGCACTTGTGAACCGTCGTGTGTTCCTGTCGATATACCTGTCTGTACGCGGTGTAATACGCCGTCCTGGAAACAACAACAACACATCCATCCTTTATTACAATCCTTAAACCTGTTTCATCTTTCAGACACTAATAACGAGCTGCTACAGAACCGTGTGTGACTCCACCACCTCATCACCTCCTCTCAGTGCTTTGATGATGACGG
The DNA here is from genome assembly GCA_030014195.1 of Neosilurus mollespiculum. Taxonomy (NCBI): domain Eukaryota; kingdom Metazoa; phylum Chordata; class Actinopteri; order Siluriformes; family Plotosidae; genus Neosilurus; species Neosilurus mollespiculum. Next base: position 1,204,148 of record JAQMYF010000023.1, on the reverse strand, counting down.
GGACAAAGACGACGACGATCATCATAATGATGACAACAATCATCACGGCCTCTAGGCATAACGGAAACATTAGTGCTCGCCTCAGGCCATTGTTCCGGTTAGACAGCGAGTGTGAGACCTGAACTGTGACTAATGTTTAGGGATAAACTTCAATGTGCAAAACACAAACAGTGTGTAATTTGTGAAGTGTCTTCTACGCTTTCATGTTTCTTTCTCAAAGTATGAAAGAGACCCCGGCTTTGTGTTGAAGCAGCGACAGCGGGCCCTGTAGTTTGGGGCTCTCTCGAGCTCTGTCACGCCGCGCTCACAGCTCTGTTTATGAGCTCTAATTGCAGGCTTGGTGGATTTTAAGAGCAGGTCTCGGTTCACTAAGACGTACACAGAGAAAACAAACTCAAAGCTTCAGCCGCGTGGGAATGCGACGAGGTCCTAGAGATGCGGGTCAAATTGTAGCTTTCTGAAAGAGTGTGGTGACACCTCGCAGTTTTGGGTCATTAAAGGAAATCCGCTGATTAGAGAACAAAAAGAACAGCAAATGAAAGAGAAGAATCCTGAGCCTCTCATTGGATAAAAATTCTGAAGTGATCTTTAAAAAGCTGCTTCATCTCATTTCTTTAAACAAAAATTAAAAATATAAAGCAAAAAAGTGACTTTAATCAGTCACATGACCTCCTTTAATAATTTGAGTTATCTACCAAAAGGCTTTCTGTTTTAAAAAGATCATCTAAAACCATAAACAACTAAATTATGAGTTAAGAAATAAATAATTCAAGAGAAAATCCCCTTTACAATATAAAACATATAAAGAGAATCTGGTATATGAAGAAGATGGAACAGTGGAGGATACGGCATGCAGCTTCGGTCAAATTGGCTCAAACCACCCAGAACCGAAAGATACACAGAGCACAGGTGGAATTTATGAATCTGAGAGTTACATTCAAAAAGGTTTTAACATCATAATGTCATTCAAATCTTTCAGAAAGCCAGATTGTTCAGATTGTGTAGATAAAAAAGATGGTTAGAGAAGCGGCTTTGGGACCGAAAGGTCGCTGGTAACCAGCAGTTACAATGTGTGGCGGTGTGGGAGTGAGCTGCACCTTCCCTTCCTCCACCTTCATGGCTGAAGTGCCCTTGAGCAAGACACCTAACCCCCAACTGCTCTCCGGGCGCCGCAATGTGTGTGGCAGCTCACTGCCCTGAGTGTGTGTGTGCTCACTGTTAATGTGTGTGTGCTCACTTGAATGGGTTAAATGCAGAGGCAATAATTTCCCTTGCGGAATTAATACAGTATAGCAAAATTAAAATAAATAAAAATAAATAAATAAATAAATAAATAATCAGGTTTTAATGAGTCACTGATTAAAGAGATAAATAAACAATGGATACTAAGTAAGAGGACAAGATCTTAATAATGGATGGATGGATGGATGGATGGGTGGATAAACGTGTGGATAAATGGATGGATGGATTGATATGTGGGGGGAGGATGAATGAAAGAATGAATGGATGGATGGGTGGATGGATGGATGAATGGATGGATGAATGAATGGATAGATAGGTGGATGGATGAAAGGGTGGATAGATTGATATGTGGGTGGAAGGATGGATGGATGGATTGACAAGTGGGTGGGTGGCTGGGTGGATGGATGGGTGGATATATGGATTGTTATGTGGGTGGGAGGATGAATGGATGGATGGGTGGATGGATGGATCAATTGATATGTGGGTGGATGAATGGATTGATGGATAAGTGGGTGGATGGATGAATTGTTAGGTGGATAGGTGGGTGGATGGATGGATGAATGGATGAGTTGAAATGTGGGTGGGTGGACAAATGGATGGATGGATGGATGGGTTAATAGCTGGGGGGTGAGGTGGATGAATGGACGGATGGATGGGTTGATAGGTGGGTGTTTGGATGAATGGATGGATGGATGAATGGGTGGATGAATGGATGGATGGATTGATATGTAGGGGAGGATGAATGAAAGAATGAATGGATGGATGGGTGGATGGATGGATAAATGGATAGATAGGTGGGTGGATGAAAGGGTGGATGGATTAATATGTGGGTGGGAGGATGGATGGATTGACAGGTGGGTGGGTGGATGGATGGATGGGTGGCTGGGTGGATATATGGATTCTTATGTGGGTGGGAGGATGAATGGATGGATGGGTGGATGGATGGATCAATTGATATGTGGGTGGATGGATGGATTGATGGATGGGTGGGTGGATGGGTGGGTGAATGGATGGATGAATGGATGAGTTGAAATGTGGGTGGGTGGACAAATGGATGGATGGGTTAATAGCTGCGGGGTAGGGTGGATGAATGGATGGATGGATGGGTTGATAGGTGGGTGTTTGGATGAATGGATGGATGGCATGATAGGTGGGTTTTTAGATGAATGGATGGATGGATGAATGGATGGGTTGATAGGTGGGTGTTTGGATGAATGCATGGATGGATGGGTGAGTTGATTGAATGAATACATGGATGGATGGGTGGGTTGAAAGGTGGGTGGGTGGGTGGATGGATGCATGGATGGATGGGAGGGGTGATAGGTGGGTGGATGGGTGGATGACTGCATGGATAGATGGGTGGGTTGAAAGGTGGGTGGGTGGGTGGATGAATGCATGGACGGATGGGTGGGTTGAAAGGTGGGTGGGTGGGTAGTTGAATGCATGGACGGATGGGTGAGTTGATAGGTGGGTGGGTGGGTGGATGAATGGATGGATGGGTGAGTTGATAGGTGGTTGAGTTGATAATAGATGAATGCATGGATGAATGGATGGGTTGATAGGTGGGTGGATGGGTGGATGAATGCATGGATGGATGGATGGGTT
>JAQMYF010000023.1:1093960-1104156 GCA_030014195.1 Neosilurus mollespiculum | reverse complement strand
CACCCACACGAGCTCTCATCCCACAATCTTCCCCAATCCTCCCGCTACCGGGCCACACCCAGGGCCCAGGACGGCAATTGTCCTGTGATGCAAGGTCACTTTTTGTAAGACAATTTTCCCATCATGCTCACTCACACACACACACACACACACACACACACTCTCTTACACACACACTCTCACACACACACACTCTCACACACACACACACACACACACACACACACACACACACACTCTCTCTCTTACACACACTCATACACACACACTCACATATCCCAAAACTAAAATCGAACTCATGTTAGGAGGAACCAGGAAGCACTTAGCAGAAGCGGATCTGTGAGTAAACAATGCTCTATTAGTAATAAACATGTAAATCATGGCTGTGGTTAAAATGCCCATCTCTTCTATTTCCGGCTCGTCTTTGCGTGATGACGTCAGTACGCTTTCCTTGTTTTCAAAGCCGATGAAAAGCGGCGGCTTGCGCGCCTATTTTTAGCCCGCGCGGTTCCGCTCACTGTATATTATTGCGTCAATGGAATCCCGGTAGCGCGTGTGCGTCAACCAGCGCGTGGGACTACGCACGCGGCGACGCACAGGATTGGCTCTTTATCCGGAAACCCCGTAAAGCTTACACTCCATATATGGTGACACCACGCCTCCTGGCGACGTCATGGCCGACTATATTGGGCAGGTGTGTGTCGGAGAGGAGAGTCGCAGTGAGAGAGAGAGAGAGATGAGAGGAGCTGCTGTGCTCTGAGATCCCAGACTGTGTGTGGAATTAAACTCTGACTTCACAGCCAGAACCCAGAGATCTATAACAGGTACCATTATAATTATTATTATTATTATTATTATTACTATTATTATTATTATTATTATCGTTATTACTCTTATTATTATTATTATTATTATTACTCTTATTATTATTATTATTATTATTATTACTCTTATTATTATTATTATATTTACTATTATTATTATTATATTATTATTATTATTACTATTACTATTATTGTAAATTTATTGTAAACAATTATTTCAGTTTTAACAAAACTATTAGTAATATTTTTTACAACTTCAGGTCACTGATGGTTTTTATTCATATCTTTAGATTAATATGAGATCATTTGATCACTTACAGGATCAGTTTGTTGACAATATAGCACATAATACATCTAAATAATAAATAAGTAAATAAATAACTACATTTTTCATCCAAAAGCTTCATCCAAAAACTTCTAAACTTTCTGGACTTTGTTTGTTTTATTGATGCATATTATTTAACACTTTTTTCAAGTCTTTATGTATGTATTATAAAAATATATAATAATAAATGTATAAAAATTATTTATATATATATATATAAGAGAGAGAGAGAGAGAGAGAGAGAGAGAGAAAGAAGATGCAGTAAAAGTTGAGCTCAATAAAAACAGGATGGAAGATTAATTATTCAGAGAATGAGAAAAATACATTTAAATTCTATTTCTTCATCTTCTTCTTCTTCTTCTTATTATTGTTTCAGTGAAAATCTAGATTATAACAATCTAGTTTTAATATTGGATGGCAGGGTGGCACAGTGGTTAGCACATCTGGAGTTTCTATGTTCTCCCTGTGCTTGCATAAGTTTCCTCTGGGTACTCCAGTTTCCTCCTACAATTCAAAGACATGCACAGTAGGCTTATTTTTCTGTTATAAACTGCCCCTAGGTGTGAGACACCCTTTATACAACTTACATATTCATGCCTTCTAACACAAAACTTCAAACTCTTGGATTTTTATATAATAATAATAATAATAATTATTATTATTTATTATTATTATTATTAATATTATTATTAATGTTATTATTATTATTATTATTATTATTGTAATTCTTCTTCTTATTATTATTATTAATCATTATTATCATCATTATTCTTATTGTTATTATTATTTTTTATTATTATTTTTATAATGATCATCATGATTATTATTATTATTATTGTTATTATTGTTATTATTATTATTTATTATTATTTTTATTATGATTATTATGATTATTATCATCATTAATATTATGATTATTATGATGATGATGATTATTATTATCATCATTATTATTATTATAATTATTATTATTTTATTATCATTATTATTATTATTATTATTATTATCATTATTGTTATTATTATAATTATCATCATTATTATTATTATTATCGTTATTGTTATTATTATTATAATTGATATATAGTAAAAGCTTCAAACACAGATCTCCTGCAGTTCTGACTTCAGATAAATGATCATTTATGTACTTTATATATCTGTAAGTAAATCATGTGAGTTGATATAAAGTCCTATCTCTTGTGATTCATTTCACAGAGTAACAGTTTCAAAGGAATATTTTTTGTCCTTCGTCCCCACTTGAGATTTACGATCGGGATCATTAACCCTAAAGATGGAAGCAAAGGGGTGTCCCATATCGCTCACATGTCCACATTCTTCTGCACAATTTATTATGCGTTCAAATATCAGACAGCGTGTACGTTCCATACGAGTCCGCAGCCGTATGATGCCCGTATCCTCCTTAGAGGTCAGAACACATACAGAAATTTCAGACGTGAAGGACGTCTACACCGGGAGCTTAAAATAACAAAAAAGAAACTATTTATAATAAATATAAATTAAACTGGCAGCACGGTAGCACAGTTGTTAGCATATCTGCCTCACAGCAAGAAGGTTCTGGGTTCGATTCCCTGGCTGGGGGCGTTTCTGTGTGGACTTTGCATGTTGTCCCCATGCTTGTGTGGGTTTCCTCCAGGTACTTCGGTTTCCTCACACAGTCGATGCAGAGTAGGCTGATTGGTGGTTTGAGTGGGAGTGTGAATGGTTGTGTGTGTTGGCCCTGCAATGGTCTGGCGAGTACAGGGTGTACCCCACCCTCACCCAGAGTTGACTGAAATGGACTCCAGCCTCCCCGCGACCCTAATTAGGACTAAGTGGCTTAGAAAATGAATGAATGAATGAATGAGATCAATTTTCCATGTGTGAAAGCCTTGTGATGTCACTGGTTGTTGGTTTTATGAGATTTTGTAGCCAACATTTACACTGCATTAAAAAAAGCTATGAGTAGCTTTACCTGGGATTATTTAAGTGAATTGTGATGCGTTATAAATAAAAGGACTCCCGCAGGTGTTTGCATTTCTAATATAGGAACACTGTAAAACATATCACGTTGTTTGTTTGCTAATTTTAGCACAGCATGCTGCAGTAGTGCTTTTACTCTTACACGTTACTGTAATGAAATAATCCATTACACCAAGGCCTCGGAGACGCCATTACCTTCTCCTGTATACTTCTATCTGGGGAGAATAAAATTCCTTTTTACTTGATTATTTATTTATAAAATGAAAAACATTCACTTATAAATAGATGACGTTGACATAAGTTCAAACAGCCTGCATTGGCCTTCGCACCTTCGCCGTGTTGGCTTGCACGCTGTCTGTATCTGAAACCGAATTCTCACATACTCCTGAATGATGCGACTTATACATGATCAGGAAAGTGTGTGTGCATTAACGGCGTGGTAACGAATCTTCTTTCAGCAAGACGATCATTTACACGAAAAACTCCGCCTCTCTGAACATGCGCTGGAATTTAGGTGAAGTTTTGCCATGGCGGTAGTGAGGGGAGTCAGCGATTTGGGATCAGTGCCACTTAAAGGTGCTAAGACACCTTTGAAATGGCACTCGCACATGAGTTATGGTCTCGTGCACCTGTGAAATGGAGACGTGATGACAGACCATGTAAGCAAATGTTTGTATAGGTTCGTTATTATGACAGTTGATCCTAACGATCGCTCTATTTTTGCAGCCACAGCCATGCCTTGTGTCGAGACCCAATATGGAGCCCTGCCTTATGAAAGCAACTACTTCAGCCCTGAGTTTCTAACTTCAGGACTCTCCAACAAGCCAGGCATGGACCTCAGCATCCAGAGGGAGCAGCTTTCTCCATTATCGCTGCCCAGCATCAACACCCTCGTTGGTCATCCTGGTAATACGGACTCCTTCGCTTGCCAGTTCACCGCTTCAATCCCGGCCGCCATGAACACCAACACACCTGGCGACATCCACAGTGGATTAGTCGAAGGTTCAAGCCCGCAAGGTGTTCAATCCCCTTTCAGGCTGGACGACATCCAGGTGTACAGCTGCTACCCGGGAACCTTTGCTTTCAGTTGTCTGGATGAAAGTTTGTCCTCATGTGGATCTGATTATTATGGAAGTCCGCTTTCAGCGACTTCGTCACCTTCTACCCCCGGCTTCCAAAGCCATCCTGGTTCCTCCTGGGAGAGTGCCTTCAGCCCATTTAATTCCATGTCTTGGCCATCAGAGGTCACAGCTCTACATCACCAGCCTTCCTTCTTTACATTTAACACTCCGGTCGAGCAGCAGTCCCCGATCCGGGATCACCAACTGCAACTCTGCGACGAGGACGTTTTTAATCAACTTCACCAACCGTCTTCATTGCATTTCCCGTCCCTGGACCTTGAGCAAGGGTGCCTGGATAATCGTGTACCAAAGGTAGAAAGGGTCGAGGCTCAACCATCCATAAAACCACGAAGTCCCAATGAAGGACACTGTGCAGTATGCGGGGACAACGCCTCCTGTCAGCACTACGGGGTTCGAACCTGTGAAGGGTGCAAAGGGTTCTTCAAGGTGAGTTTCTCAGGAACCCTTTTTGAATTTTTGAGTTACTATTCCAACAGGGAAACCATGAAAAAGAATGTGGGTGGCATTGTAGAGAACTCCAAAAACAGAGTCAGGATTCTTACCTGCACCTCGGTTCTGTTTGTCCTGTAAGACTCTTCCTTCTAATTTGTACCCATAATCTTCACTGTGGGCTCTTTTACAGCGCACTGTTCAGAAGAATGCGAAATATGTCTGCCTCGCCAGTAAGGACTGTCCAGTTGACAAGCGACGGCGGAACCGATGCCAGTTTTGCCGTTTCCAGAAGTGCCTTGCAGTAGGAATGGTCAAAGAAGGTAAATAGGAATCAAACATTCCATTCTTATATTCATCCATTCGCTGATCCGCTTCATCCTACTGTGGTCGCGGGGTCTCGGGCAGGGTACACCCTGAACAACTCACCAGTTCATCGAAAGGCCAACCCAGTAGGACCCATTCAGACTCACATCTAGGGGTGATTTGGAACAGCCATGTAGCCTAATGGGCATGTTTTTGGACTGTGGGAGGAAACCAGAGTACCAAGAGGAAACCCACTCCACACAGAAACACCCTTTGTGAGCTTGGGACTCGAACCCAAGACCTTCTTGCTGTGAGACGGATATGCTAACTACTACGCCACTGTGCTGCCCTTTTAGGCATTCCAGCTAATCACCTTTCAGCATATTTTTAATATAGAACCCTTTTAGAACATTAGAACCAACCATAACGTACACTTTTTTTTTTCTTTTTTTGCTTTGCTCATTCAACATCAAATCATTTCAAAACGTAGAACCAACTGCAATATCAGCTAGAATAATATAAACAAATACCAAAATGTCGTTGGCCCTGCGATGGCCTGGTAAGCTGTTCAGGGTGTACCCCGCCCTCGCCCAGAGTCATCAGAGATGGGTGCCAGCCTCCCCACGACCCTAATTAGGATTAAGCGGCTTAGAAAATGAATGAATGAATGAATGTATAAAAAGTCGTTCACTTTCACAATCGAGGTAGAATGAACTTCTGCACTGTTATCCAGAGAGTTCCATGTCCACCAAGAACCCAGGAGCGATGGTTCTGGTTTAAAGCAGCAATCACACCTTGGCGGAAAGCGTTAATGGACGATCAACGAGAGCGAAATTTTCAATCCTTTCATTTCTGTTCGCTTGCGTCTATTGTTTCCCGTTCGGCGAATGCATTTCTTTTGAGGCGAGGTCTGTTCAAGCCGGTGGAATATGGTGCACAGTTGTTTTGTTTGGAATTCGTGCATGTCTCTAGTACAGGATTTGTGCATCCTGAACTTGTCAGTTCTCCTCCCTTGATGTTTGGTAGAACTGACATGCAGCCGGACTACTACCTGACATACAATGGGTGACCCAGAGGTGTAATGGACATAGACCGTATGTTTAGCGGACGATTACCATAAGGAACCTGTAGAAAGTGATAAATAATTTATCTGTAACGGGTCTTTACCTGGTCCCAAAATGAACAGTGATGTACATCCTCCGTGATATCATGACAACCTGAAGCTACGACGGAGATGACTTTCACCATCGAGTTTCTAGCCGTCGAACGTCCATTTGCACTTCACGGCAAGGTGTGACTCCTCCCTTAGGAATCAAGCCTGATTAAAAAGTGTGGAACAAACTCAGAAAAAAAGATCTGGTTCCATAAATGGGTTCTTCAGGTAAATGTACAGTGCGTGAAAGAATATCATGCTAATAATCTTCTCTCTTGTCTGTGGTCTTAGTGGTGAGAACAGACAGTCTAAAGGGTCGTAGAGGACGTCTTCCGTCAAAGCCCAAGAACCTTCCGGATAGTGCGAGTCCGATGAACATTACCGCCTCACTCGTACGGGCTCACATCGATTCCACTCCTGCTCTGGCAAAACTGGATTACTCCAAGGTAATGACAGTGAACGTCTTGATCTTCAAGAACTCATCCACACTCTAAAGGAATGGTTCCGATATCATCATTACTTACATTTTTTTTTATTTCCAATATTCAGTACCAGGAGGATGTGAAGAACATGTCTGGAAAGGTGACCGCTAATGACGTCAAGCAGTTTTATGATCTTCTCACCGAGACCATGGAGGTGATCCAGAAATGGGCGGAGGCGATTCCTGGGTTCCGCACCTTCTGCCATGAGGACCAGGAGCTCCTTCTGGAAGCTGCTTTCATCGAGCTCTTCATACTGAGATTAGCTTACAGGTGAGGATCTCCACAAGGCTGCCCAGAAGATCTTTTTGGTCTGTAAGCCAAGATTCTGGACTGTAGATGATTTTTTCATCTCACTGTGTTCTGCAGATCCAATCCCGAGGAACATAAACTGATCTTCTGTAATGGTGTTGTGCTGCAACAATCACAGTGTGTACGAGTATTTGGAGACTGGATAGGTTCCATCATGGACTTCTCCCAGAGTCTCCACCACATGAGCCTGGACGTAACAACATTCTCCTGCTTAGCAGCACTCGTCATCATCACAGGTGGGAAAAATATAAAATAACAACCATAAAACACATTTCGGTTCACCTCCACCCTTAGCAGGGTTCCTCATATGTTCCTCATGGGTTTTTTGGATAGTTCTAGCTTTTAGCTCTAGCTCCTCCCTTTTTGAACCATGGTGTACAAAACAGGCTCTGTCTGGTCCTCCAAAGGGTTCTTTACCAATCAGATGAACCCCTGGCTTCAATGCAAAAAGAACAAGAGGGTTTTAGAGAAGCTTCAAAAAACAACTTATGACGTACACATTAAATGAAGGTTCTATCTGGCACTGAAGGGTTCTTCTCCCTTTGCAAGAACCCTTCAGGCTTCAATGTCTAACCCAGAATAGAAGGTTCAAATAGAACCTCTTTTAAAAGCTGCAACAAGCCATAAAGCTTTAGCAAAATGAATAAGATCCCATTGGGCTCTGAAAAGGTTTCTTTAGTTCACCCATCCATGGAACCATGGAACATGTATAGGTTCTATCCAGCACCCAGGACGAGGTATTCTGTTGTTGGAAATGGTTACAAACCCTTTTAGTCTAGAACCAACCACAATGTACATGCTTAGGTCTTCTATCTGGCACTTTATTGGGTTCTCTGCTTCGTCCATTAAAAGTACCCTTAAATGTTCCACATAGAGGTTTTTTAGAAGGATAAAACCAACCTGTCGTGTGCCTCGAGTGCACTGTGAAGTGTTCTTTGGTTTGACCCTTTGGGGGAACCCAAACATAAGGATACCCTGTAGGATTTCCCCATCAGAGGGTGTTCCATGCAGAACTGTTTCACCACCGAACCATAACATGACAATCGAAATAACTTTTTTTCTACCCATCAGTCTTTATACAGTTTTCATCTTTAACATGTTTTAACACTTCACTCTCATGTTCTCTCAAGATCGCCATGGTCTAAAGGAACCCAAACGTGTGGAAGAGCTTCAGAACCGCTTGATCTCCTGCCTGAGATCCCACATCAGCAGCAGCAGCGCAGACCAGAGCAGATCTCCACCACGTCTCTCTCGTTTGCTGAGCAAACTGCCAGAATTAAGGACTTTGTGCACGCAGGGTCTGCAGCGGATCTTTTACCTGAAGCTGGAGGACCTGGTTCCTCCTCCGCCCATCGTGGAGAAAATCTTCATGGACACACTTCCGTTCTGAGAACCCCCACCAATGAAACGCTGACGGAACTCGTGGGTAAAACAGAAATACTTGGCCAGACAGACGTCTCCATCGTTTCAGCAGGATCAGAGAGGACTGCCGTTCTTGTAAATGTGACTGTTCTAAACGTGTTCTGTGAAGAACTGTACGAACTTTTCTATGTTGGAGAAGATTAGAGGGCATTGCCTGTACTTTAATAGCGTACGCTGGTGTGTGTTTACCGTTTGATGTTATTGCTATGCAAATATCTTTATACATTTTGGTGAATGATTTTGTAGATTTTAGCATCAGCAGGATTTTATACTGAGCTTCATCAACACATGATGTTGATTTTATATTCATGACTGTGAATTATTTTCCCAGAAAGCAAAAAAAGTAAAAGACTGAAAAGAATTTTTTTGCACTTGTTTTGATATGTTATCGTTTCTATAGTAACCGTTCAATCACAAGGATGCGTACGATGGATGATAATGATAGTAAACATTCACTCATTCATTAATTTTGTGAATTGCTTAATTAGCTGACTGTGAGAGAGAGAGAGAGCGAGAGAGAGAGCGAGAGAGAGAGCGAGAGAGAGAGGCTGCTGAGGAAACAGCTGATTATAGCATCTATAACATCACTAAGAAACACACCATGTGACATGTTTCAAAGATATTCCACAATATTACTGCCTCCAAGATATTTACATTCATCACATCGTCCAATACGGCAGTGGTGGCCTGGTGGTAAGGTGCTGGATTACTGATCCCATGGTCAGGGGTTCAAGCCCCACTATCGACGGGTGTGGTTTTTACAGCATTGTGGTGTAGTGGTCCGCACATCTGCCTAACAGCAACAAGATCCTGGGTTCCAGTTCCGGGCTTGGCGAGGGCGTGTCTGTGTGGAGTGTGCATGTACGATTCAAATCAATTCAGTTTTATTTGTATCGACCTTTTTATAATTAACATTGTTAAAAAGTAGATTTACATAGTAAAATAAATTTGATGAAGAATTTAAACATTTCTTCATAAACCCTACCCATCCCTAATGAACCAGCTTGTGGGGACGGTGGCAAAAAAACCTCCTTCCGACGACTCGAGGAAGAAACCTTGAGAGGAACCAGACTCCAAAGGGAAACCCGTCCTCATTTGGGTGAAACCAGATACAAATACAAACCATGTAGCAGAAACATCCACAGGATTTAGAGAGCAGAACGATCAGGATCACTGGAATCTCAAAAGAAGCATGTGTACCTCAACAAAAACACAGAGAGGGAGAGGGAGAGAGAGAGAGAGAGAGAGAGAGAGAGTATATTAGGTATGCCCTTAGCAGTGTAATGGTAAAAGAAGGGACTCCGGAATGGTGCAAGCAGGGACTCCGGCATGACTATAACAGCATAACTAAAAAGAGAGAACCAGTAGGATGGCGGGTGATGGGGCCAGTGGAGTGGTGGTTAGGGTGCTGGGCTCATGATCAGGAGGTTGTAGGTTCGAATCCTCCTTGAACCCCCACCGTGCTAGGACCCCTGGGCAAGGTCTTAACCACGAGTGTCCTCTGTACCCAGCAGTAAAAATACTGGGAAAATAACTTGCGTTGGACTAGCGTTGATCTCCTAGTCGCTTCACGCTACAGAAACCGGGTATGAGCAGCGGCCTGATGAGCCACTAGGCTCGGGTGTAAAAGCCCAACAGACTTAGAAGGAAGGCAGACATGAGCGCACCCTGTAACATGAGGCAATCAGCCTTTCCACTGTCAACAGACCTGAGTGTGAGAGTGAGGGAGCGACAGCATCCCAACCTCCCAGTTTACCAGAACTCTCTATGCCTGAGAACCCCCAGATCTGCTCCTTTACCTAATAAAAGCCTGTTAACAAAATGC
>JAQMYF010000023.1:1040321-1060036 GCA_030014195.1 Neosilurus mollespiculum | reverse complement strand
TTAGTCTTGCTGATGTTGAGGAGGAGGTTGTTGTCCTGGCACCATAATTCCAGGTTTTTAACCTCCTCTAGGTAGGCCGTCTCGTCGTTGGTTGAGATCAGGCCCACCACCACAGTGTCGTCCGCAAACTTAATGATGTTGGTGGAACTGGAAGTGGCCACATAGTCATAGGTATATAGAGAGTACAGCAGGGGGCTAAGAACACATCCCTGGGGGGCTCCAGTGCTGAGGGAGAGTGAGGGTGGGACATGGTTGCCTAACCGTACGGCTTGTGGTCTGTCTGTCAGGAAGTTGGAGATCCAGCGACACAGGGATAGGCTGAGGCTCAGGATCTCCATCTTAGTGGTGAATATGGGGGGAATTATGGTGTTAAACTCTGAACTGTAGTCAACAAACAGCATTTTTATAGCTGCTCTTGTGTAGTGATTTAGCCCATTCTCATGAAGCGCTTTTTCGAGTAGTGCGCTGATGTATTCCGGGATGGTGAGTTTGAGCCCAAACTTTATGCATAATAATGAGCTGGTGCTTGGGCCCCTGGCCCATAGCCAGTAGTTTGGCCTAGAGCAGAGGTGTTATCTCCAGAGGGCCGCGATTTATGACTTCTCAGATCATGGTTTGCATGCTGTTACAATTAAAGTTATATAACTCCTTCCAGGTATGCGAGTTAATAAACAGATCTGTGTTCAGGAGAAAATGAGCTTCATTTTAATAGGAAGATTGTTGTTTGGCTAGGTAGATTACAGGCTTCTGGCTGATTGAGTATTTTAGATTAAATTAATTTATCACATGAACATTAATTACATACGTTGGCACAGTTTTACTAGATATACAAGTTTATCAGCAGAATTTGTTGTTATGACATTGATTAGTTTAAGATCAGTTAAGATGCATTTCTTTGGGCATCTGGTGTGAAATTTTATGATCTTCTTAAGCAGGTAATGGGTTTTTGTTTAAAAAGGTGTGATTCATAATGCTTTTAGGCTTAAAGGAGGGACCTTTTAGATCAGATAAGGACTTGAATGCATTCTTGAAGCCTTTGTGTAAACACGGAGTCTTTAAATTGGAGAAGGGGAGCTTTCTGCTGCAGATTTCCGAAGTGAGATTTCATGGATGATTTTAATCAAATGTTAAAGGATGAAATTATTTCATAATAATATTTGTGCATGACTGATGATCCCTACGTTGTAATTATTATTTTTGTTGTTGTTAGAAAGCTACAGGTTAAAGCCATGTTCACTCATTCATTTGCTGAACTGCTTAATTCTACTGGGGTAGAATCTCAGTTGAATCTGGGTGAAGGTCGGGTATCCTAAACAGCTTGCCAGTCCATCAAATAGCTAACACATACAACCCTTCACACTCACACTAACACCAAGGAGCGATTCGGAACAGCCAATCAGCCTAATAAATTTGGAAATGTATCTTATCCCTAAATTACTCGAGCTTTGGCTCAATCGTCCCAACATTAGCCTTTCTGTTACCTGATTACTCTCAGGGTTTGTGATTAAAACATGATTCAATCTTATTATTATTATTTTATGATAATGTTTTTATGGTTGTTTTTAAATGTTGTGGTGTTTTCTGTAATTTTTTCCTAACAGTCCTGGTGCTGACTACAGCGATGTCGAATTCAACCGAAGAGCAGTTTGGGTAAAAATCTCATCCAGTTGGACTTGTGTCTTCATCTACATCACGACTCTGCTCGCTCCCATTGTCCTCACAAACAGAGACTTTTCATAGATCCACTATCGGAACTCATTTTAAATAACACAGTTTATTTCTTCAGACTCCTCCGTCACATTTTTACTGTTTTAAACTTCCGAATTTTCTTTATTGTTTTGAGATGATTTATGTTGCAATTTTCACTTTTTATATTTTGTAATATTCAGTATTATGGGTTTTTTTTTATTGTTTTTTTTTTAAATCTTTATATATAAAAACTTGTTAAAGATCTATTGTTACATTTTTTTTTGTCACCTCTTTTTCTGGTGTGAGTTTATTTCATGATTTTTATATATATATAATATTTAGCATGCTTTTCTCTTATGAGTTTTTCCATAAAGTTTTGAAAAATATTGTGAATGTTTTATGTAATTTTTTTTTCCAGCCCTGTACGGAATGATTTTTTTTAGAAAAACTGGAAGTTTTTGCGTAAGAGGCTTTCATTCATGAGATTTTTTCTTGAGTTTGAGAAATATTATAACACTTTTATTAATATGTATATAATATTTAATATCTTATACATATTAAAAAAACATGTTACAATATTTTATTCTTAAGAAATTTCACATCCTTCGGGCAGTGGTGGCCCGGTGGTGGGGTGCTGGATTACTGATCTGAAGGTCGGGGGTTCAAGCCCCACTATCGCCGAGTTGTCACTGCTGTCCCCCCAGTGCAGCTAACTGGGTTATCAAGGCCAACCATGTCTCTCACTGTCTGTGGTGAGAGGATGTAAAAGAACCATTGCTGACTTTTGTATGAAACCCATATTGTTGCCATTGGGTTGCCGTCAGCATGTCTCTGCCCTGCGATGGCCAGGCGAGCTGTCCAGGGTGTACTCTGCCATCGCCCTGAGTCGGCGGAGAGCCCTTTTATATAACCAGCACTTGGTCACGCCTGAGTCACTTATATTTGGAACGATGGTGGTTAATTGTTCTATTTTGGGCTTTTCCAACAGAAAAGACAGAAAGTGAAATTGAGTATGATTGTTTACCCGCAATAATAACAAATCAGGGCAAAAAATGCTAAAAAAAAAAAAAAAAAGTCAGCTCAGATCGCTGGAGGGTACGGCTAGGCAAGATCAGACAGAACTTTTCAAACAAGAACCTTCAGAATGTCTATTTAGTATATTTTTGGGCTTGGCAAAAACCAACATATCACTACTGCAATAATACAGTAAAATATTGTACGGTATCTTTTCAAACTACAGTAACTGTTTATCAAGCAACAAGTAAAATAGTAAATCTATACAGATTAATGCTTTAACTGTCTCTGATCTGGATGCTAGTTATAACTTAAAATATACCATTATATACCACATTCGCCCACATTTGGGTACAATCCACTTGGTTGTTCACTAGAGGTAAACGTGTCGTATCTGTTTTGCACCAAGACAAATTATACAAACAAATAAATTATACTTTTAAACTGTTAGACAGTTAAAATAAGTGAGGCAGGTAAACTCGAGTCTGTGGGTTAAAAATACTTGACCGAACACTGCCTCGTCTAATAACCGCCTGAGCTAATATCGTGCGTGGTCAAGGCACCGAATCCTGTTTACTCCCAAAACTTTGGGAACCATCACATCTCTAATCTGAACCCTTCGGTTTGAGCGTGGATAAATTCACGTACCTTTGCTGTCACAACCACCTATTGGACTCGGACGCGACTCGATCCTGAACCCTAATACACTACATTGCCAAAAATATTCGCTCAACTGCCTTCACACGCATATGAACTTAAGTGACATCCCATTCTTAATCCATAGGGTTTGATATGACGTCGGCCCACCCTTTCCATCTTTCCACAAGGTTTAGGGGTGTGTTTCTGGGAACTTTTGACCATTCTTCCAGAAGCACATTTGTGAGGAACACTGATGTTGGATGAGAAGGCCTGGCTCGCAGTCTCCGCTCTAATTCATCCCGAAGGTGTTCCATCAGGTTGATATGGTTCTTCCATATCAAACTCGCTCTTCCATGTCTTTATCGACCCTGCTTTGTGCACAGGTGCGCAGTCATGTTGGAACAGGAAGGGGGCCATTCCCAAACTGTTCCCACAAAGTCGGGAGCGTGAAATTGTCCAAAATTGCAGTCAGATAAGTACCGTTCTCCTGACAAACGCCAAACCCAAACTCGTCCATCGGATTGCCAGACGGAGAAGCGTGATTCGTTACTGCAGAGAACGCGTCTCCGCTGCTCTGGAGTCCAGTGGCGGTGTGCTTTACCCCACCGCATCCGACACTTTGCGTTGCACTTGGTGATGTATGGCTTGGATGCAGCTGCTCGGCCATGGAAACCCACTCCATGAAGCTCTCTATGCTTTGTTCTTGAGCTCATCTGAAGGCCACATGATGATTGGAGGTCTGTATCGATTGACTCTGCTGAAAGTTGGCTGCCTCTGTGCACTATGTGCTATTATTCACTAACTGTGAGTACTTACAGCTTTTAAAAAATCATTACTCAAACAAAAATATACATAAGTGCATTTATCAGAGAACATACAGCTGACATGACTGTCTTTAGCTTCTTCCTCTCTGCTCTCAGAAGCCTTTTCTAAGTGCATAGCTCCACCTAGTGGCAAAGATTATTATCACACATCCCACACTGCCTACTTATTTTTGTATGAATATTTTGAAAATATTTTGGATGAATAATTAAACATTTATAGAATTCAGCTTTCGTATGATATGGAGAATTATCTGATCTCAGCAGGTGTGATAATAACGACGCCTCGACGGAATAAATCTCCATATCCTACTTCACCTCTTTCGGTAGCTGCTTATTATTAACAGTTTTCTTCAAAATATTTGACGTTAAAAGTTCTTGGTTGTTTTCTTCATGCTCCTCAGCTCGGAGTGATGAGGCTGACTTCATTACAGAACGTCAATAATTACGAGACAATGACCCTGAGACACCATGGCATCTACACTCACACAGAAATGGACTGTATTCATGGCAACACACGAGAAACTGGTGCATCATGGGATGCCATAATAGCATCAGTATTTTTTTTAGATCTTTGATCACTGGTTTGTCTGAAGGTGAAATTGTGTTGAGAAGTAAAAGAACCTGCACTTCACTGTTAATGATGATGTCATCTCTAAAGTGTGTGATGTAATGCACATCGACGTTACATGATGTACAGTGTGAGACGGCGCTGCTGTGGACTTGTGATGGTGCTCCTGAGTTGGGCGAAGTAAACATTCTTAACACGTGCTGAATCTGTGATTGTCGTGATGGCGACGTTACTCTAAATGAGATTATAATATATTACATCACACATAATTCTGGAATTGTGTCATTATTATGAACTGAATGTTTCGATGTATTATTCATTAAACGCTCTTTTTTCCTTTTGTTCAGTATTTGAAATTGAGGTGTCATAGAAAATCGTCTGTAAAAATTCTAAACAAAAAAATGTAAAAACTTCAGGAAATGTCCAAAAATATCTTTATTTACAAAAGCAGTCACATGACCACAGCAGTGTACTTGTTATGTTTTGTATCTTTCATCCCACCATAGAACGTTTCCTGCCTCGCAGTCTGACCTCGTCCAGTTTTTTAATTACCGCGGCGGCGTTTTTGGAGGCTGTGGTGTAACTGTGCAGAAGTTTCTGGAACACAGTCTCCGTGTTCGGGTGCGTGCTGAGAAAAGCCTTCTCCAGCACGTACAGGTCGACGCCTTTATCCTCGGCTAACGCGGAGACGAAGCTCAGGCCGAAGTCGATGAGCAGGAGCGTGAGGTCTCCGGAACGTTCGGGCTTCAGCAACATGTTGGACGTGGTGAGGTCTCCGTGGATCACGTCCTCGTCGTGCATCTTGGCCAGGATGCGACCCATTTTCTCGGCGAGGGGGTGCAGAGAATCGACGGGTTGTCCGGAGGCCTGGGCGGCTGCAATGTGCTCACGCGCCGTGATGGAGTCGGAGATCTCCTCCAGGAAAATACAGTTAGTGCTGAGATCCACGAAGTAGACGACCGGAGCTGCGATACCTGCACAGATTACTTCACGTTTTATTCACGTTACATGGGTGTGCAACCTACAGCGTGATCCAAACCCAGCTATGACACCAGTACTGCTGAATTCTGGATTATGATTGGTCAGGAGGTGTTGATTAAGCTCTTATATTAATACACTAATATAACAATCTAATATCGTTTCTATAGCAACAGACCATTCACAGAAACGTGTACAGCTAATAGTTTAATGAAGTGTGTAATTGTGATTTACTCAGACTGCACAGTCGTATTTCAATCTCTCTCAGTTCATCAAAAAGTTCAAACTGTAATCCACTCAACCCGCCACGCATCAGGTTTAAAACCTGCAATTCTTTTTGATTTGGAAGCTGAATCATTATCTAACAAATATAGAGGAGTATTTTGGACATTCATCACATATCTACATGACTTTTGGCAGCTGAATTTGGGTAGAAATCACGACTTTAAGGAAGGAGTCTCCAGTGTCAGAGCTCTGTAACAATCAGAGGTAAACCTGATCACAAGCTGCTGTAGTTTTATTTCCTTTGAGAGAGAGAGAGAGAGTGGGGTGGAGGGGTGGGGGGTGGGGGTACTAAACACACCTGTAACATAACGGAAGATGAGAACAAACTCACTTTGTTGAGATTAACTGCAGCTATAAATGACTTAAAGGGAAATAAACTTTTATCTGTTGTATCACAGTATCAACACTGGGGGTGTCTTTAATCTGTTTATGTAGAACATAAGTACACGCCTCTGTACACGCCCGGTTACTATAGAAACGATTACATACCAGAAAGAGTGCAATACATTACATTAAACCTGCACTACAGTCAAAGTTTAACTGAGCTCTGCACTGTTATTATTATTATTATCATCATTATTATTATTGTTATTATTATCATTAATGTTACTATTGTATTTACTGTTATTATCATTATTATCATTACTATTATTGTTGTTTATTATTATCATTATAATCGTTATTATTATCATTATTATTATTAATGTTATTGTTATTATCAATATTGTTACTATTGTTATTACTGTTATTATTATTATTATAATCATCATTATTATTACCATTATTATTATCATCATCATCATCATCATTATTATTCTTATTATTGTTATAATTATTATAAACATTATTATTATTATTATTATTGTTATTATTATCATCATTATTATTAGTTTTTTTGTCGTTATTATTATAATTATTATTATTATTATTATAAACATTATTTTTTTTGTGGTTATTATTATTATTATTATAAACATTATTGTTTTTTTTTGTTGTTATTATCATTATTATTGTTGTTGTTGTTATTATTATGATGATGATGATGATGATGATTCGGAGCTCTGTGCGACAGTACCGACCCGCTTTCCGGCAGCGCAGGATGGACCGGACCTCTTGAGCCGTCCGGCGGCGCGTGAGTTTCTCATCCAGCACGTGGTGTCGGTACCGTTTGGGGAACCGCTCCTTCACTACGGCGCTCCTCCCTAAAAACCGGACCCGGTACACACGCGCCTCCGCGCCCTGTTTAATCAGCTCGGCCTCGCGCAGACACGGCAGCACCGAGCGCGCGCTCACACCGTCCGCCTCCGCCATGACACCTCTGCGCTTCACTTCCGGGTTAAACGTCATGGCTGACAGTGCGGTCACGTGCACTTTATCTTCTTAAAAAATAGGAGGGACTTTAAAAAAAAATCAATACTATTATAAAAGAAGTGTAATATAATATAATATAAAATAATAATATATAACATAATTAATGAATTAAAACAATGAAATATAAATCAGTCCACGTGATCTTTATTTACCAGTAAATCTCTGAAATACTACCACAGAAACCATTTAATTACACCAATCAGTCAGTATTCATCAACATGACTAGGATTATCTGAGGATTAAAAAAATCCCAATAAACATTTATTATAAATATAAGAATATCACCAATAAACTGAAGCAGATCAGACCTGTACACATGGACAGGGTTCTTGTGCTTTAATATTCCTCTTTAAATAAAACCAGAAATCAACACTGTATCTGTGTGTGTGTGTGTGTGTTTCAGATAGAATTACTGAAGTCGTTAGAAAAAGTCTTTGTAATTCGACCTTTATTATTTATTTTTTATCAGCATGTGTGCCACGTAAACTGGGTTGCCAGATTCTGACTTTTAAACACTGGATCATGTTTTACAACGCTCTCCTTTTCCATAAACATTTTCCAGCTTATCATCTTAAAGATATAATTTATCAGGTGTTTTTTATGATTTTTCCGAATTTTCCAGAATTCCCAGCAATGGCTCTAAGACCATGTCAGACTGCTTATATAAAAATAAGAAACCGCATTTAAACCACGTTCATGTTCAGAATAAACCCAAATCAACACAAAATATAAAATATAAAATATAAAAAATGAATGGAGAAATGTCCAGTTTACAGCAATTAACTGTAGGGAGGCTGAAACCTGCGGGGTGTAAAAGCTCAATCTGGCAACCACCGGAAGCGACTGTTGAGGAATGATGACGGAAAATTGGAGAAGAATTTAAAGTTTGAATTGAGTTTCAGGGAGGAATCTGTTCCTTTGGGTGAAGGGGACACGGAGAGGACAGTGCTGTGGAGGAATTCAGAGTAGAGGACAAATCTGTGATTCATGAATGAAGAAGATTTGGAGGGTTTTTCATCTCCAGCTGCTGCTGATCAACACGGAATAGAATTAAAGCTGAATTCAGGTAAAAGAACCGAATATAATCTCTACCGGTGACCTGAGGGGTGAAGGATCTTTCCGATCCGAAACACTGATGGACTTCTATTGCTTTCAGTTCAGACTTCAGCTTCAGTTCGTGGTTTCGGAGCCACAAACCTGCAGAAGATTAAAGTTTAAAACCCAAAATATTCTTTCAGCATCATCTGGATCTGTGTTCATAATAATAATACTAAATAAAAATAACAACAACAATAATAATACTAAATAACAACAACAACAACAACAATAATAATAATACTAAATAAAAATAACAACAACAACAACAATAATAATACTAAATAATAATAACAACAACAACAATAATAATACTAAATAATAATAACAACAACAACAACAATAATAATACTAAATAATAACAACAACAACAATAATAATATTACTAAATAAAAATAACAACAACAACAACAACAATAATAATACTAAATAATAATAACAACAACAACAATAATAATACTAAATAAAAATAACAACAACAACAACAACAATAATAATACTAAATAAAAATAACAACAACAACAACAACAATAATAATACTAAATAATAATAATAACAACAACAACAATAATAATACTAAATAAAAATAACAACAATAATAATACTAAATAATAATAATAACAACAACAACAACAACAATAATAATAATAATAAATAAAAATAACAACAACAATATTAATAATAATACTAAATAATAATAATAACAACAACAACAATAATAATAATACTAAATAAAAATAACAACAACAACAATAATAATAATACTAAATAAAAATAACAACAACAATAATAATACTAAATAATAACAACAACAACAACAATAATAATAATACTAAATAAAAATAACAACAACAACAACAATAATAATACTAAATAATAATAACAACAACAACAATAATAATACTAAATAATAATAACAACAACAACAATAATAATACTAAATAACAACAACAACAACAATAATAATAATACTAAATAAAAACAACAACAACAACAACAACAATAATAATACTAAACAATAATAACAACAACAATAATAATAATACTAAATAAAAATAACAACAACAACAACAACAACAACAACAATAATAATACTAAATAAAATAACAACAACAACAACAATAATAATACTAAATAATAATAATAACAACAACAACAATAATATTACTAAATAAAAATAACAACAACAACAATAATACTAAATAATAATAATAACAACAACAACAATAATAATAATAATAAATAAAAATAACAACAACAATAATAATAATAATACTAAATAATAATAATAACAACAACAACAATAATAATAATACTAAATAAAAATAACAACAACAACAATAATACTAATACTAAATAAAAATAACAACAACAATAAATAATAATAATAACAACAACAACAATAGGAATACTAAATAACAACAACAACAACAACAATAATAATAACAATACTAAATACTAATAATACTAATAATAAATAATAACAATAGTAACAATGTAACAATAGTAACAATAATACTACTACTAATAATAATTCTAAATACTAATAATACTAATACTAAATAACAATAATAATATAAAATAATAATAATAAGAAGAAGAATATTAAATAATAATAATAATAATAATAACAATAATAATATAAAATAATAATAACAATAAGAAGAAGAAGAAGAATATAGAATATTAACAATAATAACAATAATAATAATAATAATAATAATAATAATAATAATAATAATGATAATAATAATAACAATAATAATAATCAGTGATACCAAAATATGAATTGTTTGGATTTTAATGGCTATTAAGGAACAAAAATAAAATCATACAAAAGTAATGTTATTTAAATAAAGTATATAATTGTATAAAAAGTAATAAGTATCCTCATTTTTTAAATTATAATTAAATTTTCACTGTGCCATAGCCTGCATCCTCATATTTAAACCATCATGTGAATATTATGTGAAAACATTTTGAAATAATATAAAAACTTAAAAAAAGGTTTATTTCTTCCTCTTATATTTATTAACCCTAAGCTAGTAATTCAATCAGTTACCTTTATCTGTTTGGCATTTTTACAAATCAATGTTAGTTAAAGAGAGAACATGCAGACTCCAAAAGGAAACACCCTCGCCGAGCCCAGGACTCAAACCCAGGACCTTCTATCTTTGAGGTGGACGTGTGAACCACTTCACCACTGTGCCGCCCCCTAAATCTGTTTATCCTTAAAAAAAGAAAAAAACCAAAAGGTTAGCAAGCAGCTCAGCAGGACCTAATTATAGCCTGTACGCTCATTCTAATACTAATTAGTTTGTTTTTTCTCCCTTCGGCAACCTGAAGTGGGATTAAGGAGCATCAACAAGAGGGTTGCTATGGTTACAGCTGAAATGTGCTCAAACCATCAAAACAAATGCAAGCTGTTGTTCGTTTTATCTCACTGATGTTCATGATGTTCCTCTGTGTCCCCAGGTCTGCTCTTCTGCCGTATGAAACCCTGCTGCTGATCAGATCCCTCGCGGTGAAGCTCCTGAGAATCAAACCCAGATGGGTGAGTAAATCTAATCTCCTCCTCTCTGATCCCAACTACAGGCATTATTATCGTTGTAGGAGAAGATGGACGAGATTTCACACCTGATATCAGCTTCAGAACTCTGCACTACTGTCTACCGTCTGATGTTTTCATCCTCTGATGTATTCCACCGAACTCCTCTCTACTTAGTAACCAGAGGATGAAACTGGTGGCCGTGTGTGAGGCGTTGTCACTGTGATGCTTGCGGTTGTTGTATCAGTTGTGCTGACTGTGAGGTGTTCAGTACCTTTAGTGTTCTGCCTGAGGGGAGCGTAGAGTTTACAGGAACACGTGGTTCTGTAAAGTGAAAACCTACATGTTCAGGAACTTGGGAACCTTTTCAGGAACTATCTGTAGATACATTTCTACAGCAGGAACTTCTGAGCATTTTTAAAATAACAACAATTTTTTCTATGTGAACATTAGAACTGTTTCCGCTACAGGAACCTTTTCAGGAACCTGAAACCAATAGAATCTCAAAAACCTCTGGCACCTTTACAACCCAGTAATATTTCCATGAACTCGGGAACTGTAGGAAGCCCAGGAACATTTCCACTCATAGAGCAGCTTCTCGAGGTACATTTACATTACACTGCAGGTACTTGGGGACTCACTCTCTCTCTCTCTCTCTCTCTCTCTCTCTCTCTCTCTCTCTCTCTCTCTCTCTCTCTCTCTCTCTCCCCACCACAGGACTTTTTATAGGACCTTCGTTCATATCTCCAGTAGGGGACGGCATGGTAGTGAAGTGGTTAGCACGTCCGCCTTACAGCAAGAAGGTCCTGGGTTCGAGTCCCGGGCTCAGCAAGGCTGGTTCTGTGAGGAGTTTGCATGTTCACACTGTGCTTGTTTGGGTTTCCTCCGGGTACTCCGGTTTCCTTCCACAGTCCAAAGAAATGTACATTAAGCTTAACTGGCTGTTTGAAATTGCCCCTAGGTGTGAGTGTGTGTGAATGATTGTGTGTCTTGCTCTGTGATGGTCTGGTGAACGGTTCAGGATGTACCCCGCCTTCACCCAGCTGAGAAATTCATCAGCCTCCCCGCAACCGAGACGATTGAACGGTTCGGCAAATGAATGATAGACGAATGAATCTCCAGTAAGAAACGAAACAGGTCATAATTAAACTTTTTAGTCAGAACAAGGAGTTTATGGGGTGGAGCTTGTTGTGCTAGTCATCACTGATTGGTCGATTGCAGGTATTTTGAGTAAATGACTAAAGTCCAATTTGTGGATCACAATATAAAATCCTGTCATATACATAGTGTGAATAATCTGCCCGTGTGTTCCTCAGGTTGCTCTGTTAGAGTTCTCGCCACTTCCGTCTCAACTCTCGGCGGGCTGGTGTTCGGCTACGAGCTCGGAATCATCTCAGGCGCCCTGCTGCAGCTCCAGAGCCAGTTCGAGCTGGGCTGTGTCCAGCAGGAGGCTGTGGTCAGCTCTCTTCTCATCGGAGCCATTGTAGCATCCGTTATCAGCGGCTGGCTGATCGACCGCTACGGCAGGAGGACGTCCATCCTGCTCAGTAACCTTCTGATCATCGGCGGGAGTCTGATCCTGAGTGTTAGCGTCTCGTTTTTTATGCTAATTGTGGGCCGTGTCATAGTGGGCTTCGCCATGTGCGTATCCTCCATGTCCTGCTGCATCTTCGTCTCTGAGACGGTTTCGCCCGAACGCAGGGGTCTGATGGTCACGCTGTATGAACTTGGTGTCACGGTTGGGATTTTGCTCGCATACACAGTCGACTGCATCTTATCTGAAGCTCAGGAAGGATGGAGGTACATGTTCGGGTTGGCTGTCGCACCATCGCTTGCACAGTTGGTTTCAGTCTGGGTTCTGCCTTCTCAGGACACGTCAATCACCCAGCTCCAGAACAGGACTTTAAATGGAGTGCAAACACACCAGAAGGCGTACACAATCGCAAACCTGTTTCAACGCCGGGATAACATGCGCACCAGGACTGCAATTGGTCTCGGGCTGGTCGTGTTCCAGCAGTTCACAGGTCAGCCTAATGTGCTCTTATACGCCTCCACCATCTTTCAGTCTGTGGGATTTGAGAACGACTCATCCGCCATGCTGGCGTCCGTCGGCTTCGGGATCATTAAAGTTATCGCAACAGTAGTGGCGATGTTCTGTGCGGATAAAGTTGGTCGGAGGCCGCTTCTGATTGGTGGATGCTCTGTCATGGCTGTCGGTTTGATGATCGTCGGATTCCTAAGCAGACGTTCGGAGTTTGACACGGTGAGACACTGCAGCTCGTCTCTAAACAGCACCATGTTACCGGAGGTTGGAATTAATACCGCAAGCGCTGGACGTTTAGACGCGGCCGGACTTCCTCATGCCGTGGAAAATCTTCACTGGATTATTTTGTTCTGCATGATGGCTGTCGTTGCCGCCTTCTCCATGAGCTTTGGTCCAAGTACGTACAATTCTGCTTCCTTCTTTATTGTTCTAAAAGGATGGATGAAAACACGTTCACGTTACCGTTTGTCATGTTACTGTTTCTCTGTATCGTTTCCTTGCAATATGAAACATCAAACACACGATACACCCAACATTCAACCAGTTAAAGCTGTGAGAGCACCGTCGCTAGGCAACGACTGAGGTCGTGATTAATCGCTTGGCTGTCTAATTTGTAGCTGTTATGTGTTTAATGTAGATGATGTACATGCGTAGTGACATAAAAAAAAATCAGGAAGGTAAACATATTTTGGAAAATGACTAAGGAAAGAGTCATGGAGAGGCTGGCGCCCATCTCAGCCGAGGGCGGGGTACACCATGAACAGCTTGCCAGTCCGTCACAGGGCAACACACATGCAAAACATTCACACTCACTCTCGCACCTTGGGGTGATTTGGAACAGCCAATTAGCCTACGGTGCATGTCTTTGGACCGTGGGAGGAAACTGAAGTAGCTGGAGGAAACCCATGCAAACACGGGGACCATGCAAACTCCACACAGAAACGCCCTCGCTGAGCCCGGGAGTCGAACCCAGGACCTTGAGGTGGACGTGCTAACCGCTAGCTCAGTGCTGTCGAAAGACTTCCCCCAGAGTTCAGTGGGGCATTTAAAATGAACTCCATCCCTCCCGAAAACACAAAACTGGACTGTTTACGTGGAATCAAACCACTTCCCATCACATCATACAGAGACTTATCCAGTTTTTATCGCTACTGATTACAATAATTCTAATTTTCACTCCAACATGTTTATCACAGAATGATATTATTTAATCTTCTATAGTTACATTTACACATAAAGCATATAATCATAAATATAAAATATATATATATACTGTACATATGTATATTTTTCGGATGATTGGCTGGTGATCACACTGAGTGATGGCGAGGTCGCACCAAGGAGCGTATGCCATCTCTTCCTCCGATGAGAACTTGGCCAGTCAGCTCCCATGGACTCCCGGCTGTGGTATCAACCTGGATTCAAACTTGCGAGCTCCTGATTGACAGTCACATACTTTGCTGATGCACCACTGAGGAACCTATTACAAATATTATTGGATATAAAAACGCCATCTTGAAGGGGATTATGGGATTCCTTTTGCTAATAAAATATCATTCACTGGACAAGAGTTCGGTGCGGTTTCTTTAAAACTGGTAGAAAATAATCTGAAACCAAAATCCGGTTCTCTTTGATCTAGAATACGCGTGTCCAAACTTATCGGCAAAGGGCCGGTGTGGGTGCAGGTTTTCTCTTCAACCAAGCAGGAGCCACACCTTCCACCTGTTTCAATCACCGATCTCAAAAAAAGGACTGGATCGTGTATCCTATCGTTGCATGCGGTAAAAGCCTGAAGCCAGACTGGTGCCATCTTGGTGAGACCACTTTACTGTTGAACGTTCTACTCAGATAACTCACAAAAAAGACGAGGAAAATGGAAGTGATTACATCTACGGTGATCGTTTCATTTTAAACCTTTTTCCCAAGTTTCAGCAATGCAGAGCCTTTATTTATTTATTTATTTATTTTTCAGTGAATTACATGGATCCATGAAACTGTTGGTAAAGTTGAGGGTATTTAAGGTGTTCTGACCGTCAGCAGGGTATTTGAGATCTTAAAGCAAGGTGGTCTCACCAAGATGGCTGCCACTTGGCTTCGAAACTGAAACACTAATGTGCAGTCCAGTCTTTTTTTGGGATCAGTGGTTGAAACAGGCGGAAGGTGTGGCTGCTGCTTGGTTGAAGTGAAAACCCACACCGGCCCTTTGTGGATAAGACTGGACCTCCCTGATCTAGAGTACATAAACGGGTTTTAAACGGCGGGATTTGTTTAAATTATCCTTCAAAGTGACTCCATCTTCTTTCCACAATAAAACTCCGACGTTTTTTTGTTGTTTCGTTAATGAAGGTTATTTGTTTTTGTTTGTTTGAACAGTGACGTGGGTCGTGCTGAGTGAAATTTTCCCTGCAGATGTGCGAGGACGAGCGTTTGCTTTCAGCAGCTGCTTTAATTGGGCGGCGAACCTGATCGTCACTTTCTCTTTCCTCAACGTCATTGGTGCGTAAAATGAATCCAGAGATAACATGCTACACACAGCGCTAATCCAAGCGTTTCATGCTAATAATCATGATTTGTTGTTGTTTTTTCACTTTCAGATGTGATGGGTCTTTCTGGAACGTTCTTTGTGTACGGCGTGATCGCAGTCGCAGCCGTCGTGTTTATCTTCATCCTTCTGCCAGAGACTAAAGGCAAATCACTGCAGGACATCGACAGGGAGCTGTGCGAAAGACGGTCAGGCCACGCTAATTATTCTGAATTCTGAGTAATGAATACAAAAATAAATAAATAAATACTTTATTTAATTTCCTAAAAGCCCAGTTTTGGTATCGATTTGGAAAAAAATACTTTCGTATTTGATATGGAATCAGTCTTCCTGTGCAAAACTGTAATCTATAGTTTATCACGTATAAGAGCTCCAGAAGGTTCACGGAACTGGCTTCATGCACCCTGTTCACCACCTCCGAATTCTAGCTGTTACATAACTGAGCTATTTACAAGTAATCAGTCACCAAACTCATACTGGATCAATGACATTCTTTAGCTTAGCACTTTGTAGCTTAGTGTAAAAATAAAACCACACCATGCTCAAGTTAACTGATCTTATAGCAACATGAGCTCTCCAGCAGTAGGTAGATTTTATGTTAGTTATTAGCCAAGTGCAAAAAATATACCTCTAAAATATTCATTCATTCATTCATTCATTTTTTAAGCCGCTTAATTCTAATTAGGGTCGCAGGTAGGCTGGCGCCCATCTCAGGCGACTCTGGGTGAAGGCGGGGTACACCCTGAACAACTCGCCAGACCATCGCAGGGCAACACACACACTACACACACACTCACACTCACACCTAGGGGCGATTTGGAACAGCCAGTCAGCCTACTGTGTATGTTTTTGGACTGTGGGAGGAAACCAGAGTAGCCAGAGGAAACCCACACAAGCACGGGGAGAACATGCAGGGGCAGCTGTGGCCTAATGGTTAGAAAAGCGGCTTTGGGACCGAAAGGTCGTTGGTTCGATTCCCGAACCAGCAGGAAAAATGTGTGGCGGTGGGGGAGTGAGCTGCACCTGCGCTTCCTCCACCTTCATGGCTGAAGTGCCCTTGATCAAAACACCAAACCCCGAACTGCTCTCCGGACGCTGCGACGTGTGGCAGCCCACTGGTCCAAGTGTGTGTGTGCTCACTTTGGATGGGTGAAATGCAGAACCAAAATTTCTCTTACAGGATTAATCCAGAATTTAGAAATCCCCCCCAAAATTGAAATATCACACAGAAATGCCGTCACTGGGAATCAAACCCAGGCCTTCTTGCAGTGGGGCGAACATGATAACCACCGCGCCACCGCTATAACGAATTATATTTTATAATTATACACAGTGGGTAATTTCTTTCAGCAAGGTAGCTCCCACCAGGCAATAACACACACTTTAATATTTTATACTTAAAAAAATATATATATAATCAGATTATCTTCACCAAAATCATTGGTGTAATTTTCAGTTATATTATACACATATTTTCAGTAATAGATGAATTAATTAAATAAGACATGAATTTCATGTGTTTTAAAGTATTTTAAGATTTAGTTTGGGAAAAATGTGACGTCATTATAACGGAGATGTTTCATACAGGTTTCCTCTCAGAGACGAATTCTTCAGTGTTTTCCAGAGACGTCGGTTTTCACCAGGATATCAGCGAGTCTCCTGGACGAGTTCATCACTCTAACGCGAACAACCCAAAACCTGAAGCTCTGATCGATTATTGTTTAATCAGCGCTGACGACTGTGAGATGATTTTATTAAAATAAGATTCGGGTGCATGTTTATTGCTCTTCGTCTGTTTATCCAACGTTCAATTTTTTCCTTTTTGTTCAGTTATATATTTTATTAAATATTAAAAGACTTGTTTATTTTATAGTTTTTTGGTTTTAAGTAAATTTTAATCATAATAAAGCTAGTGAGTTAAAAACAACTTTTAAAAATGTGCATTAAACAAAATGTTAATATACATAATAAACATGTTTTAAAATAAAACACTTTAAACATTCTCCTGAAAATTAAAATGATTAAGCACTTAAAAATTAAGCAGCTTTAATTTTAATGTTTAAAATTTAAAAGGTTAAAATGCTAAAACTAAAGTGTAAATAATCCACAGTATAATTAGTGTGTATGTGATACGTTAAAGTAATACAGAAGCTTATTTTAACATAAATGACCATAAAAAGCACAAAACTGGGTGATTTTATCCAGTAGATTATTAGCGGTGTACTAAACTACAGGCGTTAGCAGACTTGTTTTTTTCTCCTGAAGTTGGGCGGGGTTGAAGTCTTGTGGAGACGGTGAGACGTCACAATCTAGTGACTCTGAGGATGAGGACGCTGCCAGAGATGAGCGTGACGGTGAATCCAAAATGGTTTATGCAGATAACGTTTTTCCGACTCGGCTTTCCTGTCGTCAGTCGGTTTAGGAACAAAAAGAAATGTTTTGTGATTTCTGCGCTTGTTGTTTGTGCAGCTCAGCACTCGACCATAATGTGTAATGATACACGGGGTCAGTGACGCAGCCCAGCCAATCAAACGCGTTCACATCACTACCAAACTGGAACAGCCAATCAGAAAGCTACCAGGTCTCTGAGCATGACATTAAATCTTTAAATGACAATAAAGGTTGTGACATCATCCATATTTTTCCATATAAAGCTGAAGAAAAGAAAATTTAAACATGCTTTTCTTTTTACTTTCTTTAATGTAAAATAAAAAAAAAACAATTGAAACGGCGACTCTGGAAAAAATAATGAATGCTTTAAACATGTTGAGCTCCGAATCGGTGAAAAAAAAAACATCCTGAGATCCTGATTCACGATTAGCGGAGTTTGTGCTTTTAGCATAAAGCTAATCTTAAATCAGGATCTCTCTCTCTCTCTCTCTCACACACACACACACACACACACGAATAGTCCGTACAGTAAACTGTTAAACAAGTCGACAGTTTGTTTAACTTGAGGTGATATTTTTTTTGGGTGTGGCATCAAGGGAAGGGGCGGAGCAGGAAGGGCAGGGGAGGGACAGACAGAGGGACACTCTTTTCCCATCATCCCCTGCAGGCTGAACCGAGAGGTCTAAAGTCATTCATCCCTAGCGTCTGTATCACTGCGCAGCTCCGGTGGCGGCGGGCACAGCGGCACTGAGGTTATTGGGAGCTGATAGGACGGGCGATCCGGCCAGCGGACCCAGAGCTGTGGAGGCAGGAAGAGCGGCGATTCCTGTGTGGGAGGGAACATACACCAAGAATATTTTTAAAATTCAGAAATCGTGTGTGTGTGTGTGGGTGCGTGTGTGTAGTTTAATGAGTAGCAGTTCTGACCTCACTTCCTGTTCTTACCCGTGATCAGTCCTGCAGTGCTGACAGCAGTGCTGAGCGCGGGAATGTTAGCGGACACCACCATGCGGTTCTGATCCTTCACTACGGGGTCTGTGACAGGGAGAGGGGGATTAAACCTGAAGCAGGAATGGACAGAACTTGGAGGAGTACAGGCAGTGGGCAGTGATGTGTGACTCACAGAAGTAGGGATGTTCCATGGCCTCCTGCGCCGTCAGTCGCGCCTGATGGTCGTATCGCAGCAGTTTATCCAGGAAGTCCAAAGCCTCGGGACTCACCAGGTGCTGATTCTCACTGTGTACGAAGCGTTCCCACCTTTTACGCGAATGTCTGCGATAGCAAAGAGAAAGCACAGAAGGAAGACACAAAACATCACAGAGATCAGTAGAGAGAGAGAGAGAAAGTACAGATCAGTACAGAGAGAGTACAGGTCAGTACAGAGACAGAGTACAGGTCAGTACAGAGAGGGTACAGGTCAGTACAGAGAGAGAGTACAGGTCAGTACAGAGAGAGGGTACAGGTCAGTACAGAGAGTACAGGTCAGTACAGAGAGAGTACAGGTCAGTACAGAGAGGGTACAAGTCAGTACAGAGAGAGAGTACAGGTCAGTACAGAGAGGGTACAGGTCAGTACAGATCAGTATAGAGAGTGAGTACAGGTCAGTACAGAGAGTACAGGTCAGTACAGAGAGAGGGTACAGGTCAGTATAGAGAGGGTACAAGTCAGTACAGAGAGAGAGTACAGGTCAGTACAGAGAGGGTACAGGTCAGTACAGATCAGTATAG
>JAQMYF010000023.1:993507-1005049 GCA_030014195.1 Neosilurus mollespiculum | reverse complement strand
CACACACACACACACACACACACTCTCACACACACACACACTCTCACACACACACACACTCTCACACACACACACACTCTCACACACACACACTCTCACACACACACTCTCACACACACACTCTCACACACCCTCACACACACCCTCACACACACCCTCACACACACCCTCACACACACTCACACTCACACTCACACACACCTTTAGTTGTTTCACTCTCCCTTACGAGAAACGCTCCTCTCCTGTTGTGGACGTTCAGCAGCAGACGCTCAGAATCCCGTCGTGTTATTTTACCAAAGAACCACCTGCAGTAACACAGAGTAGAGAAATTAGATCGGACGGTAAAAGATTTTCGGATCGGATTCTGAGACGCGGCTGTTTGTGGGTGATGAGAACTAAAACACCAGAAATTTCTGTGGATGATGAGATCACAAAAAATATTTTCCCAACAAAACACATTTCTTTAAATTTCCTACAAAACTTTTCAGATTCTTAAAATGTTCAAAGGTTTTGTGTTTTTATGAATAGTTTTACAAAAAAATAAATAAATAAAAAAATCAGGATTTTATTTCTTATTTGTGTAAAATCGTCATCGAATTTATATTTAAATACAAAAAGCACCTAAAAAATCTTTATAAATGAAAGTGAAACGTGTCTTTAACTAAACATGATAACGACAATTATTCACCAACAAACACTGAAAAATAAATACATAAATAAATACAAATTCACAAAGTATATTGACAGAACTGATTGTTATAACATTCAACATCTCGTGTTTAAAGCTCCAAAATGAAACAGGCTTCAGTAAAAACGTAAAACATTGTCGTTACTCTTCGGCTTGGATGGAGTCCGACGGAGCGACGTAATTACTGGGGATGTAACCGCTCTTTCCCGTCGTCAGGGAACTCGCCAACCACCAATCACCTTCCCTACAGCACACACATCACACACACACACACACACACACACACACATACACACCCATCATAATCAAATTATAATTAAAAACATTTCCTAAACACGTCTCCACGGAGATTATAATAAACACAGAATTCAATTTCCAATCGCAGGATATTTTTATTTATTTCTCAAAATATTTTCTTATTCCTTATTTCATCTTAAATAAAAAAGACAATCTCAACCTTGAAATATAAATTAAAGACTAATGAAATCATTCATTTTATACAGTATTATTTTATTATAATCAAAATAATATTAAAAATAAGAACAAAATCTAAATTTTACACCAGTTATCTAAATCTAAATTTTTTACCGTCCAAATAGGAAATCACAAATATTTCTCTGGAACTGAATGTTTAAAAAAAAGACATTCTGGAGAAAACAGTGCAAATAGTTTTACATTTAATGTCATTTTTTTCTGGTCATTACTCACTTTATCTCTCCTTTTTTTAACATGTATTTTTTTTACTTTCTTTAATAAAGAGTATAACGTCTCCTCGTCAGTGTGGAAGGAACGATGAGATGTAAAATAAAGTCACTGACCTGTAGTTGTACTTTCTCCTAATTTAACCCATGAAGCATTGAGAGGAAAAAAATAAACAGCACTGATAAAAAACACCATGACATCACAGGAAAAGAGGAAAAAATGTAAATGTGAGACTGGATTAAAGGAAATTGAAAAGAAAGCCTTCCAAACTCTCCTGTTACACACAAACATGTATATTTTCATTATCAGGTGGTTTCAAAGTAGCAATCTGCTAAAATCCGTTTGATAGTTTAGACAGATTAGCCCGTGTGAAAGGGCTGCTGTTTTATTCTCGCAAGTGTGCATTCTGTCACTTCCTCAGTCCATATAAGGCAAGATAATGGCAATAATAACAGTATACAGATATTAATCTAACAAATCAGAAATAAACCTGTGAACTTCTGAATAAAATAAAAGTGTGTAGACGCTTCTACACATAATACGAGCAAATGGAAGGTCCCGTCGTTCATTCTTATGCAAATTACTTCTGGATTTGTCGTCGCATACACATGGATCATGTGCAGCTTTTCATGGTACAATGTTGCCTTCCTGTGTGTGGATTTATTACTTGGTTTTTTAATTTTTTTATAAAGAAGCTTCTAATAAAAACATTATTAAATACTATAAAAATGTCAAAAATTGGTTGATTAAAGTAATTGATTTTTTGTTGTAAATTTATTTATTTGCCAAACTTTTTCCTATGTTAGGGTCGCAGTGAGGCTGAAGCCTATATTGGCCGACTCTGGGTGAAGGCTGGGATCACCCTGAGCAGCTCACCAGACCCTCACAGGGCCAACACACACATTCACACTCACACACACACACACACTGACTCTCACACCTAGGGGCAATTTGTAACAGCTTATTAGCCTAATGTGCATGTCTTTGGCATGTGGGAGGAGACAGGGGTACCAGGAGGAAACCCGCACAAGCACTGCGAACTCCACACAGAAACGCCCTCGTCTGAGACTCGAACCTTCTTGCTGTGAGGCGGACACCACTACACCACTGTGCCACTCTGGTTTTTGTTTTTTTAAATGCCTGATTAAAAAAGATTGTAAATAACTGACTAAATAAATAGACAAACAAATGTTCGCTGCTTATTGTGTGATTACATAACAGGAAATGTGCGAGTGTCACATTAATATTCCTGAGATAACTGAACGCCACTCAGTGTAACGCTGCATGGGGACATTGTGCGATGTGTGAGAAAAGCACACGCGGCTCACTGAAGGATGGACACCAAAATACATTCACAATAAAACAAACAGTTTCAAAAGAGCTACTCAGATCTCATGAGGCAAAGATTTTGCCTCAATACAGAATGATCAATATTACAAATAATGATACGTACACATCTGCATACCGGATAAGCTGAGAGAGCATCGCTACCCATTTCTATAATTAAAGTGTGACGTATTCCAGATGAAATTTGGTTAGAGCCCCGTCACACAGAGACGAAGACCATGAAGAGTGCACTGAGGGGGCGGGGGTGTGGTCAAAACAGAATAAGGTTACACAGTAACAAGCATCAAAGCGCGTGTCCACTTAGTGTTCTGAGTTCAGTACACACCCCACCGCACCCCCTAAAGGTATTATAGCATTAGCACACAGAAACCGTGCCAAGAGGCCGTGACAAAACGTGAGTGTCTGCCAGTTTGACTCAAGTATTATCCACTCGGAATAATGTTTTTACATCATGACATAGAAATTGTCAATCAAATTTTTGCAGCCAGCATGCAAAATACAAAGTCTTGCATATCTTATCCACAATAAATGCAATGAAACTTAAGACTCTTGATGACACTCTGATGCTGTGGATCAAATTTGGCACCCACTGGCCACTGGGGGGGCACTACAAATGTGACAAGTCCATATCTCAATAGTGGTTTGTCCAATTTGGAGGAAAGTTGATGGGTACAAACGAGGGCCATTCCCGCGCCTACCAATACAACTTTGTTGTGATTGCTTAAAGTGGGCGTGGCCTATTATCTGAACAATCACATTGTTTAGAATTCAAGTGCAGAGTAAAATTTACAGTGCAGACAGACGATGCTTCCTTCACCTCACATACCACAAACGGCACATGTACACCACCAGGTGGCGCTATAATCAAGGTAAACACATTTGGTCCATAACTCCTAAACTGAATGTCGCTCTTTAAAAATCCTTGCGTCCCCTGAATTGAGCCGAATCACAAGATGTAAGCGACGCCGATTTCTGTTTGAAAAGGTTTCCGTTTCCCATGTTGTACACGCTAAATCTGAATCGATAAACACTGAACTATTCAGCGACATCCACCTCACCTTCAGTGAAGAATTGTTATAGAACGTACACCTTATTTTCACGAATGTTTTGCTAAATGCATTTAAAAAAAAAAATACTTTATGAGAAAAGAAATGTGAAAATAAACACGCACAAAGGTTGATATTAACGGGCAACTTCTGACTTCACACATGGAGGAGAGATGAAGGTATAAAAGCATCGACATGATACTTCATATTACTGACCTACCACATTCACAACATTTCAACACAACGTCAGCATACGGCATGGGGGCGTAGTGGTTTTCACGTCCACCTCACAGCAAGAAGGTCCTGAGTTCGAGCCCCAGGCTCGGTGAAGGGGTTTCTGTCTCGAGTTTGCATGGGTTTCCTCCAGGTAAACCGGTTTTCTCCCACAGTACAAAGACATGTCTATTAATCCAAGTTGCCCCTAGGTGTGAGAGTGAATGGTTGTGTGTGTGTGGGCACCTTACCTTCGCTCAGAGTCGACTGAGATAGGCTCCAGCCTCCCCTCGGCCCTAGTAGGACTAAGCAGTTTGGCAAAATGAATAACTGAATGGATGGATGACACTTTCCAGCCAGAACCCAAAACAACCCAATATCTCTTCTTCCCGCATCACCATAATGTATAATATATATATAACATAATGCACCACAATCAATTCCTACTAATCCTGTAGTGATGCTGTGATACACGTGTCCCCATAGTGAGCAGGAAAAACATTAAAACGGGTTTATTTCTGCACTGAATCATATATTTTCATCACTGGAAGCAAGCTGATGACTCACTGTCTGAGACGGACTCTGTCTGGGCACTGACAAACGCAACGTCTATTTCCCGTCTCCGACGACTCAAGTGAGGGAACGGCGAGAGCCGATAATCATCGGTCTTCAGACGGATTTAAACGCCGGTGGAGCTGCTGTGATGTCATGTTCTGGTGCTTCAGGACGTACAGTGTGAAGACTTACGTGTTATTGAGGATCTGCAGCCTTTCGCCCTTCTTAAACGTGAGGTCCGCAGTCGTGCGAGATTCGTAGTCGTACAGCGCAACGAACGTGGTGACACCAGCTGTGAATGAGAAGGAAGTCTGTTTAAAACCGTGGGATCAGGAGGGGGTTCGAGTACACAAGTGCAGATCGGTATCACTCGGGGACGCTGGCACGTCTCTAAAGCGCCGCTGAACAGGTGTGAAAAGCCATTTGTTTGGCAAATGCTGGAACAAATGCTCCCTGCTAAGGACCCCCCCTCCCACACACACACACACACACACACACACACACACACACAGCTCCAAGGCATTTCAAACCGTGTAGTGGACACTAAACCTGCTACACTGCCACAGTTATAACAGTTTCAGTTTCAAACAGATACTTTAAAAAGAATTATCATTATAAATCAAATATTAGTCCGATCTCCGTCCCCCGTGTCTGACTGACCCCCCTCTTCTTTCCTGCTCATGTCTACCACACAGTTCTTTGACCGGCGTCCCCATCATTACCCAATCGGTGTCCCCCACTGTACTGACCCATCTTTCTCATCTCATCCAATCTGAGTTCCGCCTCTCTTCCCTGGACAGTGTTCCATGTAGGGCCCCCACGTGTCCCAAATGTGTTTCCAGGATCATCCCTTTACCAATTTACCCAGAGTTCCTGCCTTTCCCACCTCCCCTGCCCTGTCACTTGACATGTATCACTGCCTGATATCCAATCCACTGTCTCTCCTCAAGCAGGGATGCAATCTAATCTCCAGTCCCTCATCTGGAACAGTAAATATATCCAATCTACACTGGCCACTCTCCTCCTCCACCAGTGTACCATGTGATCCCCACCCAGTGACTCCACTATTGTCCTCCATGTCATCAGTGCATCATTGCATTTATCCTCCACTAGTATCCAAGGTGCTGCTGCCTAATCCACAGACCCTTAAAGGTGTCCCCACTGACTTCATCCCATCTACAATCCCTCATCTTACTCGAGCAGTGACCCCAGAGGTGACGTCCAATCTACAATCCCTTACCCTCCTCAAGCTCTGGTCCGAGTGGTGATGTCCAATCTACAATCCCATGTCCTCCTCAAGCCATGTCCCCAGAGAAGATGTCCATGTTTCTAGAGGTGATGTCTGATGTACATTCCCTCATCTTACTCAAGCAGTGTCCCCAGTAACATTGCCTGATCTCCATCCCCTTATTTTAATGTAAAGGGTCCCTGTGGTGGATTCGTGTTAGTCGCTATTTTAAAACCATCACGTAGAACATCAGCGGTTCCTTCCGGCAACATCAGTCCAAGCTCGATTTCAAAGTGTGCACGAGTGTTACGACTCTAGGCGTGCTCAGAGACACGTTCGCTTTCTGATTGGTTGTTCCAGTCTGGTGGTGACGTGAACTCGTTGGGATGACTGGGCCGCGTCACTGACCCCGTGCATCATAACACATTATGGTCCGGCGCTGAGCTGCATAAACAACAAGCGCAGAAATCACGGAAAACATTTCTTTTAGTTCCTAAACCGACTGACGACAGGAAAACAGAGTCGGCAAAACGTTAGCTGAGTTAACCATTTTGGATTCACCGTCACGCTCATCTCTGGCAGCGTCCTCGTCCTAAGAGTTGAATGTAACGTCTCACCGTCTCCACAAGAGACGTCCACCCCGCCCAAAGCACTGACGTCACTTCCGGGGAGAAAAATGACTGCTAAGCTGCTAACGCCGGTAGTTTAGCACAAAGCGCTTAAACATATTACATACACACTAAGTACGCTGTAAGGATGAACAATACCGCTACTCTACGTAGCGTCCCCAGCGTTGCTGTCCATTCCATTCTATCCTCTTACTTGAGCGCTGTCCACAGCGTCTCCTGTATTTTCACTACACTCTTGCTCCACGGTGGTTTTCTGATCGGTGCCCCTGCTGTATTTATATTTACGTTCCACAATCAATATCCCGAAAGGGCAGATATCAATATTTCAAAAACATAAACAACTAAATTCATGTGCATTTACACAGACACTGTTACAAAAATGTACAATTCATTTAATAAGAGCTTTCATTGTCACTTTTTAGTTTCAAAAAACAAAATCACCCAAAACAACTGCACGCAGTACCTCGTATGGGTGACGTGATGCTCGCGGTGTGATCTGCGCCACCGAAAAGTTGATGTTCTGCACTGTTGGCATGATAAGTGTTGCTCCGCCTGCTGGACCCCACCGCAGGGCTTCGATTTGGTGTTTGGGTCTGAGGACCAGAATTAAAATGGTGTCCACTGGAGGGGCCCATCCCAATGGTCCCATCCAGACTCAGAGACCTCTGGCCTGGGTCTTTTGGTTTGCTCTTACTTGTCCCCATTGGAAGGCCTGAGGAGAATAAAGGAAGGAAGGAAACCATGAGGAATGAAACTGGTCTGGAAACTCTGAATTCGATTTGGGTGCAAATATTATTAGCAACGAAACTCAGGGTCATTCAGCAGAAATCACGGTTTAGTCTTCATGCACTCGTGGCGTGCAGAGACATGCTGAATCTAGAGTTCTACGAGGAACAGGAAGCCCAGATGATATCAGAACCTCCCTTAACCTGCTCATTAAGGGTTAATAATACCTCTACATCACAATACAATTCGAAGTTTTAATGTTTGATTAAAACTAATGCAAACTACACACTTATAAATACTAAAATCTAATCTTCACCAAAACATTAAGCGAGAACACATAAATATCATTAAAGTACCACAATAAAGCGGGTTGTATTTTACACCCAGAACGCGCTGGAGGGACTGCGTCTCTCGGCTGGTCTGGGAACGCCTCGGAGTCCCCCCGGAAGAGCTGGAGGAAGGGACGTCTGGACCTCACTGCTTAGGCTGCTGCCCCCGCGAGCCGACCCCGGAACAAGCGGAAGAAGAAGGTGATGATGACGATGATGATGATGTATTTTAGACTCGTTATAAGTAATAAAGGGTTTGTTTAAGACTGAAAGAATTTCTGTTCCGTCTAAACATTTATGAAAGAAACGAAATCCCCTGATAAAGTTCCTCAAATTTCAGTTAGAAAAATAAAGATAAACATTACAATTACATACTTTAATGTGGGTGGGTTTTTTTTCCATCTTTCTAAGATATTAATTAAAACTAAAACTAAACATCATGTTTCTAAGCACGGTCGAATTTTTAACACAAGCACAAAAATGATTCTTGTTTTTAAACGTATACACAGGTCTGCAGGTTACAGGAGGAGAAACTGGTCAATAGGGAAAATAAAACTGCGTGTTAGAAATGTGGACAAACTGGAATGAACCACACCTTGAGTAACAGTTCAGGAGGGAAAGGGGCGGAAGAGAAAGCGGTCACGCAGCGTTTCGATTACTGCTGGTGAAAAGAAGCAGAAAACAAAACGCTGCACTGGCGGGAAGCAAAAACTAGTTTTATTAATAATAATATATTATCTTATTTCTGTCGTTGAAATCTAAAAAAAAAAAAACTTAAATATTGTTAAAAATGAATTCATTTGTTTAAAACAAGTGATAAAAGTGCACCACATTTGTTGGGACACTAAAGCAAACACTAAACCTCATACGGTAAAAGGAACGCTGTCTAGACACGGCGAATGAAGCTGACTTTCTCGGAATGCAGAATACACACCCCAACAAGTCCTGACTCTTCCACCACACACCCTACAGGGAGCCAAGAGAGGACTCGTGGTGGGTGTTGCCAAAACCATTTGCTGTAATACGACTAAACTAGTATTACCCAAAAGGTGCAGGCTCGCTCTCCCGCAGTGAAACCCATTCAACCCCCCAAACACCACAGAATGTACGCTGTTAAGAACACCTCTCATTCCTACATTTCTAGGATAAAATACAGCCTGCAAGGCCGTATACCTCCGACCATGAGGGAACTCAAAGAAAGAACCATATCCTACTGTAACTACAGTAATAATGCAAGTGCAGTGATACGCCATAGTCCACTTTACGCTAAAACTAGCTGCTTAACGTTTAACTGAAGTAGTAACCAAACCACTAAATTACTCCGTCATCGCAAGTCTGAATTTAAATAAAGAAAGTAAATCGTTTTAAGTGTTACGTGCAACAAGGTTACGCTAACTGTAAGTGTTGACCTACGTAAGCGAACACTGGCTAGTTACCCTGATCATTTTAATACGTGACCCAGATTGCTCACTTCTTTTTCCTTTGATATTCAGGAATGAAGGTCAGTTTTTACTTCAGCGATTCTTACGATGTAAGTTAGGACCTGACGTGTTCTTGTATGGCCCCAACAATCACATTTAACAAATGACTTTCCTAAATGTTTCCCCCTTAAATATTAATATTTGGCAATAAAAGTGAAAACAGCAGGTGACTTTTTACAATAATAGTTTGTTACCAAAAATACAGCACAAACATCCAGAACAGCACAAAGTGGAGCGTAAAATAAATAAGAGGAAAAAATAAACTTAAGTCTCGAGCAGCTTGGAGTTTAATCACCGTTAGTACAGACCGGGTTACTGACGCCAGATAACACAGACAGCCACGTTAAACTCGTCACTGATACACGTCACCGTGGGTCTAGCCGTGCTTGTCGGAGAGGAAGGGAATGTTACAATATGTTAAACGTGTTCAAATAATTTTAAACCCAACACCAGAACCTGGAGAGAGAATTTCATGCTCTTCATTCTCAAAACCCTGAAAATATTAGAAAATCGCGACGCAAACCTCAGAAATCGCTCTACGAAAACGTGTGACGATTTCGGACCCTGTTTATGAGCGTTCCTAATTGGCTTGTGTCACTCTGACTGACAGGTGAGAATGTGCAACTCCCACCAGGGGGACCTTACAATTTGGCTCCAGTGGGTAAACTTTTAAACTGCATTCTTCAAATTCCCATATTTCCACAAATGATTGAGTTTTGATGCTAAATAAGGGCAGTGGTGGGACACTGGGTAAAGCGCCGGGTTACCAATCACAGGGTCAGGTATTCAAGCCCCAGTACCAACACCGTTGGGCCCCTGAGCAAGGCCCTTAAACCTCATCTGCTAAGATGAGATTAGATGCCATAAATGTAAAGGGACCTGGAAATGATTTATGAACAACTAGACAACGTCAGGGTACCTTTTCCTCCCTCAGCAACACTGAGCAGTAACCTTTCATTTGCCTCTGATTATACAGAGTCTTAGAAATAAAATGATTTATACGTGCCTCGTACACACCTTCCTTTTCAGTTACTTCTGAATACCGACAATGGTCTGGACTTGGAACTCCAAATTTTACTTCCTTGGCAGCTTCCAAAACAATCCAGCTGCTACCAAAACATGACATAAAAGTGTGCCGTGTTTCTGCTTCGCGCCTTTTTACAAAACACCGACAGACACAGGCTTCCATAACATCCGTATAAAAACAGAAGAACGGAAATCTTTTCTGTAACGCTAAGTTTTGATAAAATACACCCATTTTCTATTCACGCTGAATGAGAGCAACAATATTAAGCTGGAGGTAAAACTAGGTAGCGCTGAGTATTAAACAGCTGGATGTCTGAAACAGAAACAGAAGCTTCTTTCCTTTGGTACTCCGAGCCACTGACGCTTCTCCACTTTGGAAGTTAGATTAGAAATGTTGATCTGAAAGTTCGAGGTGATGATTTTTTTTAATTTAACTTTCCGTTCCCATTATTACTTTGATTCATAATGAAATTGCTTTGTGTTTGTGTGTAAGATTTATGTGGTGTGTTCATTTGGAAAAATCTCTGTGTTCATTTACACGGAAAATATTTTTCATTCACTGAAATTTCTTTGGTTTCAACAGAATAACTGGTCGACATTCTGAAGACTGGTTGGTTTTATGCTCTTTTTTAAAAAAAAAAAAAAAACTAAAAATGAAAATCTTTAACTGCATTTTACGTTCCGCATGACAAAGCGCAAGTTTCCCTTCAGGATCTGATAATGAAATCACACTGATTATCAATCCTGCCCACAGGACGCTCAACTTGTTCCTCATTGGGACAGTGACTGTGAGACCTGCCCTGTGTTCAGCTTGATTGAGGAAAGCGTTTTCCTTCGGTGGTGAGGAACTGGTCCAAAGCAGAAATTATAGAAATGCAAAAATAATGTCAGTAATGTTTAATCTGTTCAGGAAGAGGACATGCTACGTGTCAGAGGAAAGTCTGATGGGAGATAAGAGTACACGGTGAATTAACACACTGAAAAGACAAGTGCAAGTGTGTGTGTGTGTGTGTGTGTGTGTGTGTGTGTGTGTGTACACTCACGCGCACACACACACACGCACATACACTTAAAGCTAGGCCTAGAATAAATGAAACGTGATTGGATGAATGGCCAATGAAAAGTCCCTAGAAAAAATGTGACTGATATTTCCAAAACACCAGATACCTTCAGACAGCAATGTGACATCTACTCATCTGTGTGTGTGTGTGTGTGTGTGTGTGTGTGTGTGTGTGTTAGGTGGAAAGAAGACGTAAACAAACGTACCTCACCAATACAGTGTACAGATTTCATACATGTACAATAAATATAATCATTATTACAGAAACATTTCATACATAAATAGTTTTTAGAAGGTTATACTGCGTTCTGTAGCTTGAACTCATTCTCACTGTAAAAC
Source organism: Neosilurus mollespiculum (assembly GCA_030014195.1). NCBI lineage: Eukaryota > Metazoa > Chordata > Actinopteri > Siluriformes > Plotosidae > Neosilurus > Neosilurus mollespiculum. Next base: position 993,680 of record JAQMYF010000023.1, on the reverse strand, counting down.
ACACTCACTCACTCACTCTCTCTCTCTCTCTCTCTCTCACACACACACACTCACACACACTCTCTCTCTCTCTCTCTCACACACACACACACACACACTCTCTCACTCACACACACACACACACACACACACACACACACACACACACACACACACACACACACACACACACA
>JAQMYF010000023.1:910768-920821 GCA_030014195.1 Neosilurus mollespiculum | reverse complement strand
CATCAACGTCCCACGTCATATTCACATCAACGTCCCACGTCATATTCACATCAACATCACACGTCATATTCACATTAACGCCCCACGTCATATTCGCATCAACGTCACACGTCATATTCGCATCAACGTCCCACATCATATTCGCATCAACGTCCCACGTCATATTCACATCAACGTCCCACGTCATATTCTCATCAACGTCCCACGTCATATTCTCATCAACGTCCCACGTCATATTCACATCAACATCACATGTCATATTCACATCAACGTCCCACGTCATATTCACATCAACATCACACGTCATATTCACATCAACGTCCCACGTCATATTCGCATCAACATCACACGTCATATTCACATCAACATCACACGTCATATTCACATCAACGTCCCACGTCATATTCACATCAACATCACATGTCATATTCACATCAACGTCCCACGTCATATTCACATCAACATCACACGTCATATTCGCATCAACTTCCCACATCATATTCGCATCAACGTCCCACGTCATATTCACATCAACGTCACACTTCATATTCACATCAACGTCCCACGTCATATTCGCATCAACGTCCCACATCATATTCACATCAACATCACACGTCATATTCGCATCAACGTCCCACGTCATATTCGCATCAACGTCCCACGTCATATTCGCATCAACGTCCCACGTCATATTCACATCAACATCACACGTCATATTCGCATCAAAGTCCTAAATATACCTAAAGGATTAGCATGCTGGTGAACATTCAAGCTAGCAAATTTTAATTCAAGATCATTTTATTGTTTAAACCAGAGAGCAGGTTTGCTAATAATCTAGCTAACATTCGGCTAATGATGTGATCCGTTAAACCAGTCGTCTTGAGTTTGTAAAATTTATTATAATTTATATCAAAGGTTGCTAGCAAACCAGCCAGGCTAATTCTGCAAACCAGTAGCCAAGGTGTTTAGCTAGCTCGCTACCATTATCTTAATGATTATACTATATAAAGCTGGTGTGTAGGTGACTAGCCACCGTGATAACCTCGATAACGAATATTTAAAGTTTCTAGGAAGTTAGCTAACACTACAGTAGAGTAGAAATTTGTGCTAGCATGCTAGATAACTTAGCGCTACCTTTAAGTGCTATGTGAAATATTGTGATTATGAGATTAGTGCACATAAAGGAAACTATAGTGGGATAATTAACTGTTGTTGTTTTTTTTGTCAGTGTTGCCTCTTTGGGTTTTTTGGACATTAGCATGTAGCCTGTTTATCTAGAAGCAACATGTGCTTGTAATTAAGAGCAGGAAAGACTTCAGCGCTCATTCTGTGCAAACTCATCACTAATGAGCTGACTCCTGACTCCTGACTCCTGACGTCCGAGTTCACTGGTGTGTAAAGATTAAACAAGTGGAAACCGAAACCCTCAGGAGGGCGGGCTTGAACACTGCTGAGCTGATCACGCGTGAAGCCATCATGCAAATACACTTTCGAGTCAAATTAGAGCCGGAGAGTCGGTGAAATGTGGATCAGAGGATCAGGTAACACAACACGCCGCGCTTCTGAGATCAGGGTTCAACAACGAGGGGCTTCATCTCACCAAACAGTGTTTTATTACACAGTGCTGATGAATTCTGGACTCTGATTGGCCCGAAGTTGTTTTTTCTGCTTCAATTTTTACAGAAGCGCTTCATGGTTTCTATAGTAACCACACATTGTCAGAGATGTGTACAGCACATGTACTTTGTAAACACACGTGCCATCAATAACATGGTGATGATTCTCCTCAGGAGGCGTTTGTTTAACATTAATATAAGGAGTCTCCAGTGTCAGGTCTTTATAACAGTTTCCTGATTGGTTTGTTTAGTGTTTTAGTGATTTTTAAAGGGAGGGAATAAACTCTAGAGAAGAAATGAATGTTTATATCCGCTGTAACGTAAAAATCAGAACAGGAACTAAATCATTCACTCATTTACCGAACCACTTAATCGTCTTAGGGTCGCGGGGAGCCTGAAGCCTATCTCAGCCAACACTGAGCAAAGGCGGGATACACTCTTAACAGCACGGCAGCCCATTGCAGGGCCAATACACACACACACACACACACACACACACACACACACACACACACACAACCATTCACACTCACCTCTAAGAGCACACTGAAACAGCCAATTATCCTCACGTACATGTCTTTAGACTGTGGGAGGAAACAGGCGTACCCAGAGTAAACCCATGCATGCACAGGCCTAGCTCGGGAATCAAACCCAGGACCTTCTTGCAGTGAGGCAGACATGCTATCGACTACACCACCGTGCCGAACACTTTCATTTCCACAGTCATTCATTATTCCACTCCAGCAGTAATAAGAAATTCATTATTTTATTATATATAAAGTATTTGTTTATTAATCTCCCTGTAAACAGAGGAATGTGTTCATTATTGATCAGGAAATGTTCATATTATTGTTGAACTTAGGATGGAAGTGTAAACCCGTGTGTTAGTGATCTACAGGTTGGAGGGAAGTTGAGACGGGGCGACAGATGGACTTCACGCCGTAATTATACACCGCAAACTCACCTGCGTAGCTAACGAACCTGATAAAATCAGCAACAGGATGTTCAGAGACGTTCATACGAGACGTTTCATTTCACTTACAGCTCACGAGACTTTATCTGAGTTCAGAATAAAACTAAAACACGTCTAAACCGTCCTCACTGATGACGGAGGGCCGTCTGTTTACTGTGCGTTGAATTTATTCAGTATAACGAAAATGCAATTAATAGGATTTGTCTATTTATTTATTAATGTGAGTATTATTTATTTGTTTAATTATTTATTTATTGTACAATCTGCTTGTATGATCACTGGATATAATTTGGCAACAAATAACAGCAACAAACGTAAGTGTTAAACGTAACAGGATTGCTATATCGTATTTAGTGACACTGTTATAATGTTTAGCTCAAATTACTTTTATTTATTACATGAGGTTTTTTTTTTTTTAATTTCTGAATATTGGATTCTGATTGGTTAGTTGTGTCATTTTGCAGTTATTTCCTTAGAACAGATCAGTGCTCAAGTCCACGTCATTAATGGAAGCAAGAAAATCCTTAATAAATTAATAAAATCATTTATAAAATGTACAGATTAAGCCTCTTCCTAAAAGCTGAGCTTCCTGTGAGAGTTTTGTGGGTTGTGTTTATTATGAATTATTATTTTACTTTTAAATGTTTAAGTTATCTTCCCTAGAAACACTGCCTACGTTGGTTTGTACAGTGGTGCAGCGGTTAGCACGAACAAGAGGGTCCCAGGTTAAAAAAAAATGTTTTAAATCAATATTTATTTAATTTATTTATAATAATTATAAATTATTGATTGCTTCAGTAAGTAATAAGTGGGATTATGTACAGATGGACGATCCTCACTGTAAAATAAATCCCTTCAGGGTGATTAAAGGCTACTCTGCGTCGTATCCTGGATCACCCTGTCGGGGTTCATCCTAACATAATGACCTGCTCGCTGTACATCATCCCTTATTCAGTAAAAGCTCTTTATTATATGCTCGTCAAGTTCTCTGAGCTAACATTAGGCTAATGCTAGTATCTCAAAATTTTAGCTGAGAACAACAAAAGAAGCTTCTTAAACTGGAATTCCTTCATGGAATGTTGTGTTGGGTAGGGTGGGGTGGGGGGTACACCTTCTTAATGAGGATTTCGAAACATAAACAATATTTTAGTGCTGTTTTTTTTAACTGTTCACCAGTCTTTTATCTCAGAGATAATTATCGGGTATCATTAAAGTGGGCGTGTCTATAAATGACGGCGCTGCAGTAAATTGTGCATATGTCTGGATGATCAAACAGTTCATGAGGTTCTGTGCTAAGCAGCAGCTTCTTACATCAGCAACAAAAAAACAACATCGTAAAAAGTGTCACATGTAACCTGTTTGTACGCAACACCATACCATTTTACAACAACAACAACAACAACAACAACAACACTGCATAAATACTTTAAGGAAGCGTCTATTTTCATGAATATTATACATTTATATTACATTGTAGTAACTTTAGTGATGCTCCTCACTGATATTTCAAGCTTACTTCTAAAACAAAAACAAATCCATGGTGTTTTTAATTAATTGTATTTTACAAGCAATTTTGCAGATTAAAAATATTCAGCCCCTCGTTCCCTTTTGGTTTACTGTCCAATTATATCCCCACCAATATTAATGTCACATCTTTTTAAAAAAGTACAAAAATATTCTATTTATATCATTTTATTCATTTACATTTACTATTTACAAATACACATTAATTATACAATATATATTTACAGATTCTTTGAAGAAATGTGATTTTATTATAATACCCGTACTGTTTACTGTAAGTGATTAAAACTGTAAAAATGCTGTTGCACTGTTGCTAGGCAACTTGAAATATGCCCAGTGAGAATTAGCCAGGAATTAATGGGTGCTAAATGTTTACCTCACTAAAAATTAGTGCTTACATTTTTATTCTTGCAGCATAATAAACATGAAGAAAATATTCAGTAAATCAAAAAGATGAGTAAGAAATCTCGAACAATCTTCTCAGCTAGATAAACAATAAAAAAACGATAAATCGTTAGTAATTAATGATAATTATTGGACTGACAGGTGGACAGGAGGAGTCTTTAGCATTATTGCATGTGATGTCATGTTCCAAAACAAGGCGCCGGTCTGAATGAGACAATCCACTCAGGAGTGCCCTAAAATACTCTCTACCCCAGTGAACCTCCTCCTGAATGGAATCAGAGCGTTTACTGTTAACATTTATTCACATCAACGCCCTCAAGCACCTGTTTACATTGTCTTTCATCTGCGTTAGTCATAATACGATACGTCATGCTCTGCTATTTATTGATTCTATTTGTATGGAAGCAGTTCAGTCTAAAAGTCTGACTCAGCTTTCAACAGAACTCTTTATTTCATCGGAGATCAAGCCGTGCCACCGTATTGTCAGATTTTTCAAGAAAGACTCCAAAGCGTTTCACTAAAGCTTGTAATTTGTAATTTGACCTAATTTTTTCCAAAAACTCTAAAAGAATTAAAAGAGCAATCCCCACCCAAACGTACCACATGGACACATACAACATGTCAGACAAAATAATCAATTGGCCATTTTTTAGTTACTTATGTTTCATACTATAGTTTCACCGAAGTATCAGCTCAGAGTGTAAATCGTACAGTAGGGCTTACAATAAAGATCTCACATAAAAATTTTACATATAACGCCATGTTACAACATTCACTGTTCCTCCTGAAGTGGATTTATTTCACACGTAGTCGAGCGCTGAATTAATAATAATAATAATAATAATAATAATAATAATAATGATAATAATAATAAAAAAAATAATAATAATATCAGGGCGGCACGGTGGGGCAGCGGTTAGCACGTTCGCCTCATAGCAAGAATGCACTGGGTTCGATTCCTGGGCTCGGGGTGTTTCTGTGTGGAGTTTGCATGCCCTCCTTGGGCTTGTGTGGGTTTGCTCCTGATACTCTGGTTTCCTCCTACGGTCCAAAAACATGCACAGTAGGCTAATTTGCTGTTCCAAATCGCCCCTAGGTGTGAGTGTGAATGGTTGTGTGTGTGTTGGCCCGTCGATGGTCTGGTGAGCTGTTCAGAGTGTGACCCTGCCTTCACTCAGTGTTGTGGAGACGTGACCCTAGTAGTAGTAGGATTACGCGGTTCAGCGAGTGAGTGAGAGAGTAAGAATATGAGTAAAATTAGTTATTTATTAGCATGAATCGCTAACTCTCTGCTCTATGGTCTTTTCCTGATACAACTTGTGATCTAATCCTGCCTTTAATCCTATCCTAGACCTGCTTCTCTTTATAAATGTCACGAGTTTGCAAATGATTCTAATTTTATAACAGTGATGAAATTTTTGAGTCACAGAAGCTTTACAGAGGAACACAGAGTGCATGAATCTAATAACCAATCAGAATAGTGTTGTCATTGATTAGCCGGTACGTTAATGATGAGTAATGTGGTTGTGAAACTGTTGGCTTCATTAAACACTCAGCAGTCTGTAATGATGAATAGATGAATCCTAACATGTGATGTTATCATGAGAGTCTACTTCATCGAGGACACGCCCTGCTGAAGACCTGACACTCAGGGACTTTAACCTGGGAGTGTGTGTTACATCATCATCTGATGGATGGTGTAGTGCACGTGCCTGGACATGTCTCAGTTTTTGCGAACCTTACTGTGAACTTGAGTGTGTGCTTCATGCGTGATATCGGCATGATGAGATGAAGTGTTCAGTGCAGCGCCCCTGTCTGACAGTTTAGTGTAACTACAATATATCATACTGGAATTCATGTTCTGGCTGTTGAACCACTTAATCCTATTAGAGCAGTGGTCTCCAACCCTGTTCCAGGAGATCTTCCTTCCTGCAGGTTTTATCTCCAACCAAAATCTAACACACCTCTTTAACCTGTTCAAGAACTTCTTCAAGGTGATAATCAGGCACTCAGGTGTGCATGATTAAAGTTGGAGATAAACCTGCAGGAAGGTAGATCTCCAGGAACAGGGTTGGGGACCACTGTATTGGGGTAACGTGGATGTTCGAGCCTAAACTCAGCTGACTCTGGGTGAAGGTGGGATACACCCTAGACAGTTCACCAGTCCATCACAGAGCAACACACACACACAACCATTTACATTCACACTTGCTCTCACACATTGGGGCGATTTGGATTTTGGTGCATGTTTTTTGACTGTGGGAGGAAACCAGAGTACCTGGAGGAAACCTACACAAACATGGGGGAGAACATGCAAGCTCCACACAGAAACACACTGGGCCTGGGACTCGAACTCAGGGCCTTCTTACTGTGAGGTGTACGTGCTAACCACTGCATCGTGCCAGCCAATTATTCTTATTTATATATTAATTTATACATGTTTATAAATAATTGCTTTCTGACGGTGTTAATTATGAAAAATAAAATGTAATTTGTGGATAAAATAAAAATGATCTATAAGTAGCTGTGTGAGTGTAGCAGGTGAGTGCTAGATCAGATTATTCTTTAAACCCAGAACACTTTCTTTGCAGTAGGTTTAGACGCTCAGGACACGTCTCAGAAGCTTCGACTCAAGAAATATCTGGCAACCTTGGAGCAGGTATTTTTAATAGTCTGACTGTGGAGTTCAAGCAGGTGCGTAACCCGATGCTGAAAACCAGAAACTTTCCCACATGATTACTTACAGACGTTTTGGTTCAAGTTTCTTGACTCTGTTTATTACTGATGACAGAATGGAATGAACCCCAGTAACCAACTCGATCTAACTTTTCAGATGTATTTCTCTATTTAAATGGAAAACACTTTCCAGAATAAATGAAGAAACAGCGATGTTCATCAGATGAGACGGAGTTTTATATGAGACCCATTTGTGCTCATTCATTATGTCTGAAAGGAAGTGTGTGAATTCTTGGCTTTTAGAGGTGAAAATAGTTTCCAGTCTGCTGCACCGACTTTGGTACGTTTTCTCTGATATTTGATTTCGAAGAAAAGCACAAGAGGGGAATGAGAACGCTGCAGGACGCGGCTGTGCGTCCACTCTTTCCTCTATAAATGTTTTCAGTGGTTATTATTTCTGTTAACTTAAAGTTTATACAGAATATTTAAAGAGAAGGGAAATTGAGAGAGACGGAGTTACTTTAAAGTGATAGTAAACTGTTTTTTATTTTTTTTTTACGTAGCTCAAACATAGCGGACCAATGACGAACGTGCATATCCTCCAGTTTCACATCATGCACTAATTCAGTGACAGTGTCCACACCGGCATCAGATTTACATTCAGGGGTGTGGCCTAAAAATATGCATGCGGTTCCTGTGTGTGACCCAGATGATAATATATTGTAAATAAATCTCGATCTCCCAACAGTCAGACTCCTTTTAAAGTTAAAGGTTCCATGTAGAACCCAGTGACAGACTGTTTCCCAGTCAGGGAGGAATCCGGTAGTACAATAAGAACCATTGAGACCATTAAAGATCTGCTGGAGGATTTCGAAAGGGACCTGATCTTTTGAATAAACATTTTTACCACAAACAAATTCAAACAAATGAAATGAAAAACATGTGACTTGGTTTTTTTATTTCCGTTTTTCTCCCAAAATAAATACCATTCTAAAGCAGGGGCGTACAAACTTATTCACAAAGGGCCGGTGTGGGGCGGGATTTCATTCCAACCCAGCAGGAGCCACACCCGAAGGGGTATTAAAAATGGAGATCAATCGATTTAAACAGGTGAAAGGTGGAAGGTGGAAGGTGTGGCTCCTGCTTGGATGGAATGAAAACCTGCATCCACACCGGCCCAATGTGGGAAAGGTCAGACACCCTGTTGTAAAGCCACGCCTCCATTACTAAAACTGAGAAACACTTAAGCTACACCTCCTTTACTAAAACTGATAGATTCTAAAGCCACGCTTCCTTTACTAAAACTGATAGATTCTAAAGCCACGCCTCCTTTTATAAAACTACGAGGCAATAAAGCAACGCCTCCATCACTGAAACTAAGAGGCACTAAAGCCACGCCTCATTTATTGAAACTAAGAGGCCCTAAAGCCACGCCTCATTTATTGAAACTAAGAGGCCCTAAAGCCACGCCTCCTTTACTGAAACTAAGAGGCCCTAAAGCCACGCCTCCTTTACTGAAACTAAGAGGCACTAAAGCCACGCCTCCTTTATTGAAACTAAGAGGCACTAAAGCCACGCCTTCTTTATTGAAACTAAGAGGCACTAAAGCCACGCCTCCTTTATTGAAGAGCCATATAGGCTTAAATCTGTACTCAGTGACTGTGAAGATGACTTTTCGCTGCTGGTGATATAAACTCCCTTGCTGCAGTTATCTAGGACTTACAATTGTGGTATAACCAACTGGACTACATGTTGGACTGTAATGGAATTTTTCTTATAGGGTTGTGATTATTATTATATATATATATATAATTTTTTTTTTTTTTTTTTGAATTTTCCCCCCATTTTTCTCCCTAATTTTAGTCGTTTCCAATTCCCACCCATCAACTTTTGCCTTCCCTATCACACGACCACCACCGACCAGGAAGGGGCGCAAGCAAGCACACGCCCCCTCTCTTTTCGTATTTGGGGGCGACCTAACACACTCAGAGGGAAAGCGCTATCTGATTGGCTGGTGATCGCTGTGAGTGACTCCCGTGAGAGCTCGGCCAATTAGCTCCCATGGACTCCCGGTCACGGATGGCTGTGGCATCAACCCGGATTCGAACTTGCGATCTCTGGGTTGATAGTCGCGCACCTTGTCGATGTGCCACTCGGGAGCTATTATTATTATTCTAATAATCTATTTTATGGTTTCACCCAAATGAGGATGGGTTTCCCTCTTGAGCCTGGATCCTCTCAAGGTTTCTTCCTCGTGTCAACTGAGGGAGTTTTTTCTTGCCACTGTCGCCGCGGACTTGCTCATTAGGGATGTGTAGGGGTTGTAGAAAATTCTTAGATTCCTCCCTAATTTAATTTTACTATGTAAACAATGTCACAATGTGACAATGTCAATTATAAATAAAACTGAATTGAATTCTTTACTGAAACCAAGAGACAATGAGGTCACGGCTCCTTTACAAAAAACTAAGAGACATTTATGCCCCACCTCCTATATTGAAAAGGAGACCCCCCAAAGCCACGCCTGCTTTATTAAAACTGAGACACTAAAACCACGCCTCCTTTATTGAAAAAAAAAACCCCAAAGCCACGCCTTCTTTATTGAAACAGAGACCCTAAAGCCACGCCTCCTTTATTGAAACCGAGAGACACTAAAGCCACGCCTCCTTTATTAAAACTGACACACTAAAACCACACCTCCTTTATTAAAACTGAGAGACACAACCACGCCTCCTTTATTGAAACCGAGAGACACTAAAACCACGCCTCCTTTATTGAAACTGAGACACTAAAACCACGCCTCCTTTATTGAAACTGAGACACTAAAACCACGCCTCCTTTATTGAAACTGAGACACTA
>JAQMYF010000023.1:887150-902960 GCA_030014195.1 Neosilurus mollespiculum | reverse complement strand
ACAGCAAACAGTGAGACAGTCTTACGTTTCCGTGGTGACGTTGGGAAGAAGTGTGGTCATTTCTGTTAAAATAAAAAATGGAGAAACCATTAAATTAGTAATTAAAAAGGGAGTAAAGTTGATATTACTGTTGTGTAAAGAAACACATCAATGCTGGTGTTGATATTAACAACATTATTTAGCATTTTTTGGGGTTATTGTTTCATTTGTGTCGCTGATGTAGAGTCGACCGTTTGGTACTTCTCTAAGTCATCAAATACTTCTTTTATTTACGAAAAAAAATCTGTTTTTTAAAATATGTGTCATTTTAAGTATGTGTGAATCTAATCTCATCATTTATAGGAGTGAATTTAGTAATGTGGTGCAGTGGGCGGGGTTGGACTCAGCTGGGGGTGGAGTTTAAATACACCTTAAATACAAGTTTAAATACAAAATTGATTCATGATGTACAAATGACACCAGGATTATTTTCCTTCTTTTATCTTATAAATCTTTTCCTAACCAATAAGATTCAACCTGACATCTTCCGATTGGTTAAACTTGTTAAACATGTGACAGGCACTAAACACAGTAAGTAAGTAAACAGATGCTTTGGACTTTTAAATCTGATTTTAAAGTATTAAAGTGGTGTGTGGTGTTATTTATAAATCGCTTTGCTTGTCCGTGCAGAAGGTGTGATTACACGAGTCGTGATGTTCAAACACACCCACATACTTTAATTCATGCCTGGAGAATTACATACACTCACCAACATGCACGTCAGAGTCAAACGCTCCTGTTTATCAGGTTTCCAAAGCAAAATGTATAATAATTATCAATTTTATGCAGAGTGACATCATACACACTGATACCAACCATCGAAACATCCTAGTGTTGTCGTCACTGTTGTCCTGGTGCAGTGTCTTAGAATTACAGTAAACTGCTGCACGTAACAGACCTTTCAGTGGGTTTAGGTGATATGAATTGGCTTTAAAATTCTAATCCTCTTACATTCATAGTACAGACGTCTGTCAATCAGACACAATGCTAGTTTCGTTCTAGCGGAGGTGGAAAAACAGGAAATTTCTCGGATCCTGTTGCTGAAAAAAATCATCCAAACCTGTGCACCAGTGGTTTTCAATTATTATTAACAAAATTAAACAAATAAACCAGCACACGTGAAACTGTAAAACTACAAAATAAATCAAATAACAGAGAAGATTCTCTCCCAGTCTCATTTGTAAACAAGACCACTCTGAGAGCGCAAACCTTCACCAAGCCCAGCAATCCCCCATATGAACCACAATGTCAAAAGTCGTCCTATTGCACAACGTTCCAGAATTTGATGCGGATCATCTCTATCTAAGGGAGTCTTCCTTGTCCAAAGCCCCGCCACAAGAAATGTTTTGCGTAAACATTTGAAGGAGAACAGAAACATGTTTTATCTGTCATCAAGTTCTTTGTCATCACTTCCTGTTCTTCAGGGGACCCAAATTTGGGGTTGGGGGAAGTGGGGGTGAATATTAAATTCAAACTCAACTTTATTGTCATCCATCCACATACAGGGCGTGAAGTAGAATGAAATGCCGTTCGTGTGAGTTCCAGGTGCCGCAGACAATAACAGTGACAATAAGAATAACTGACAGTAACCATGAACACTAAACGACACAATAATTATAAGGCTAACAACAACAACAAAAAAACAGTGCAAGACAAACAAGGACAAGAACAGGAACAGGTTCTGTAGAGCAGCAGAGTAAAGATCATGGAGGGAAGGATAACGAGGGAGTCACGCTGCTTCAGATGCACACTTTTCTTATTGCAGTCATTTTTAGCAGTGAAAAATGATTTAAGTTGTTGTCCCTGACATTTTCATGGTGACTGAAATGATTTGTTTTGGTTCGAATCCCTCCACCCTGCACTCAGTGTTGTTTTACACTCCGACATTTCCACATTTCTCTGAAACTCTATCTGATTCCACAGTATCTCCACCTCCTGATCCTACAGCCTCTCTCACGCGGCACTGGACTTTGACTACACTTCTCTTGTTAAAAAACATAAAGCACACACACACACACACACACACACACACACACACACACACACACGCTGAGAGGTGAAAGAAAGAGAAGCAGGAGGACACACACTTACCTTTACACTGTGTGTCGGAAAAGCGCGTGCAGGAGGCGATCTCCACCCCATCCGCTGTGCACAGAGAACGAGAGAGAGAGAGAGAATAAACCATCAGCCTCTGCACAGCATTTTAATAACATCAAGTTTATACCAATCCAAAAAATCTCAACTCACCACACGTCTTACACTTCACACACCGTCCACTTGTTACAAAGCCCTGATCGTCTCTGGTGCAGTTAACAGCCTTGTACCACCCTGAGAATCACACCTCATTACTCTCAGCCTTATTCTCATTTCTAAGCCATGCTGCGTTGTAGAAACTCACCTTTATCACAGAAATCACAGCAGATTTTACCCAGCAACTCGAACTGGCTCTCTGAACAGGAGTTTACGTACATGCTCACCAATCCATGTGTCCAGAGTAGCAGCTACACAAACACACCAACAGACACACCAGTTAAAAGAGAAATGAAGTTACATTTAAAAAAGGGGGAATGAATCAGAACATATCCAGGATTTACCCTGATGGATATTTTGGACCTGTTGGAATGCATCTTGCAAATGAGCTCGGAGCATAAATCCTCACAGTCTCACAGTCTTAGAGTTTCACATGCGGTATATATATCTCTCTACTCCTGGGTGACTCACAGAAGGTGGTGCTTGAACGCACACACCCTCACACGGATGCAGAGACAGAGACATGCTGGAACAGCGGAGGAGGAGAAGATGATTGCTTGGGGACAAGTTTGAGACAATCTGCTTAAATTCTCTCTGATGAGCCGCCACTTCCTTTCTACCAAAAACATTGCACATGGGGGCAACAGAGCCCCGTGAAGTTCTCTTACTCCTCAGGTAGTCTAAAGAAGTGCAGGAAACAGGAGGAGGAAGAAAACAGTTATGATGAATAAATGGCGGAATGGTGGTGAAGTGGTCAGCATGTCCGCCTCACAGCAATAAGGGCGGTGCCGGCTCAGTGGTTAAGGCTCTGAATCAGTGATCCAAAGGTCGGTGGTTCAAGCCCCAGTACCACCAAGCTACCATTGTTGGGCCCTTGAGCAAGGCCCTTAACCTTCAATTGCTTAGTTGTATATAGATAAATGTCGCTCTGGATAAGGGCGTCTGCCAAATGCCATAAATGTAAATGTAAGAAGGTCCTGTGTTCGAGTCCCGAGCTCGGTGAGGGCGTTTCTGTGTTGTTCTGAGTTTGCATGTTCTCCCCGTGCTTGCTTGGGTTGCCTCCGGGTACTCCAGTTTCCTCCCACAGTCCAAAGACATGCACAGTAGGGTAACTGGCTGTTCCAAACTGCCCCTAGGTGTGAGTCTGAGAGTGAATGGTTGTGTGTGTTTCCCTGTGATGGACTGGTGAGATATTTAGGATGTACCCCGCCCTCACCCAGAGTCGGCAGAGATGGGCTCCATGAATGAAGGAACGCTTGTACACGGCCATCCGAAAAAAAGAAAAAAAAACAACCCCCAAAAAACCCCATACTCTAATAATTCAGTGTTCGCTCTGTACCTTTGATTACAGCACACATTCACCATGGCATCATTTCACTAAAACTGATGAGGGGAGAGTGGAAAGTCTTCTCCAACACATCCCAAACACTTTCACGGTGGTTAAGGTCGGGACTCTGGGCTGCCAACTCATTCAGTACATTCAGCTCATCGGCTGACTTCATTTTATTGCCACATTAATGTTGCTGAGCCTCGACCGGACCAACTGGAGCAACCCCAGATCACAATCACAGGGTACATCTTCCAATATGGTTATTAGGAGTCACACCTTGCCGGAGAGCATAAACAGATGTCCAGTGGTTGGAAACTTTCATTCATTCATTTTCTAAGCCACTTAATCCTAATTAGGGTCGCGGGGAGGCTGGCGCCCATCATCCACTCTCACACCTAGGGTTGATTTGGAACAGCTAATCAGCCTACTGTGCATGTTGTTAGTTAGTTTTTGATTTCTGGTTGTTACGCTGGTACCAATAACTGATAGACCCAAATGCAGGACAGACACGACAGGATAAGGTGAAAACAGGGATCCTTTATTAGGAACACGGCTAACGTGGTACATGAACAGTACTATGAAATATCGGCTGGATCGTGGTGCGTACACTGAGGTACGTCCTCTCTCAATGACGGCACAAGACGATCTGGCACGGGAACAAGGAATAGCGGGTGGATGCCTTTCTGGCACCTCTCTTAGTTAGTTTTGGCTTTGGTAACCTATTGGTTATGTTAGTACATACAGGCTCACAGCTCCCAACACTCTCACCTCACCACCGATTGCTGACTTAACACATTAAGTTGCTCATTTTGTGTTTGCCTTAATAAACTATCTGTTTATTTAAGCTGCTACTGTGTTGTGTGAAATGACAATCTGCAGATATCACAATTCATTCTCAAAATGTTCTCAAATTTGTTTCGCGGTATCGCATTTTGGTCGCCTGGTTTGTGTGAACTCATCGCAAAAAATTTCAAACGTTTCAAATTCTTCAAATGTGGCAAAATAAGGCTCTGATGCAGAGTAGTCTCAAACTCTTCTCAAACAGTCTGCACATGTCGTGAGAAGGTCGCAAAGTTGTAATTTTGCTCATTCACAATTCGTATTTCGTTCGTGAGAAAAGGAGACAAGTTGGAGACTTCCACGAGGAAAGTTTCAGAAAAGTTAAACACTTGCTGGCATGTGTCATATTCCGTGTATTTTGTCACCATTCATTTTTTATGTTCACATTTTGTTCTCGCTAATTAAAAAAGCAAATGGTTTGAGAACAAAAAGCGAAAAAACGCGACTGATTTTCGACAGGAGATTCACTTTTTTTTTTAGCCACACATCCACAAAACAATCGTAAATCAGTCTCAAATAGTCACGCGACTTTCTCGAGATATACATATTTAGACCACAAAATATTCTCTTGTATGTGAAGTCACAAAACATCTTGACGCAAATTTCGAAATTCACAAAAAATCAATTTGTGTCAGTTGCTTTTCTATCGCACCCCCCAACTTTCAAGTCAAGTCATATTGCTGCTTGAAAATTCATAATAAATTTGACTATTAAGCTGTGTCCATGCAAGCCAGGCATCTGCCGCCGCTAGCCAACATGGTTGCCCAATAGTAAATTCCGGTCATTAAAAAACACTCATATCTTCATATTGTCGTCAAACTTGGTCAGTCTTTAGAATAAGTGTCAAAATAAACATCTACCTACGGCGTACGCTCACTTTCCTGTCGCTCTCACAGCGATCACCAGCCAATCATGGGCGTCTGTGAGCTCATTCATACAAGGGGACAGATAGCGCTTTTCCTCCAAGTGTGTTAGACCGCCCCCAAATATGCATGCGCAGCAGTTTAAAAACAGGCGGGCGGTAGCATCACATGTCACAGAGGGGGCATGTGCTTGCTTATGCCCCTCCCTGGTTGGTGGTGGTCGTATGATAGGAAAAGCAATACTTGATGGGTGGGAATTGGAAATTAGGGAGAAAATGGGGAAAAAATCCAAAAAAAAAGAAAGAAAGAAAAAAAACATCTACCTGCGTTAAAACTATTGCCAAGCACAGTGACATACCATATTCATAGTTTTTTAATCTACTGAGCTCTGTGAATATGGCAGTAGCCTATTGGTTACTTTTAGCTGTCAGCCATTTCTAGCATTTACATGTCCACCCGAGCATGTCCCAGAGTGTCACCTGAGCTAAAGCGACAGCAAAAGAAACATAGTTGCCCAGAAATAATGCAGTTTCTAGTCCCTCAATAGTCCCTCTGCATGTTCTTCCCGTGCGTGTGTGGGTTTCCTCTGGGTGCTTCGGTTTCTTCCCACAGTCCAAAAACATGCACAGTAGGCTAATTAGCTGTTCCAAATTATCCCTAGATTTGAGTGTGAATGGTTGTGGGTGTGTTAGACCTGCAATGGCCTGGCGAGCTGTCCAGGGTGTACCCCGCCCTCGCCCAGAGTCGGCTGAGATGAGCACCAGCCTCCCCGCGACCCTAATTAGAATCAAGCGGCTTAGAAAATGGATGAATGAACTGTGTTGGAAAACTAATTACTAATGACAAAGACCTCAGCTCATAAGGATCTTTGGTAGCATCCCAGCCCTAACCAACAGCATGTTTCTCCTTGCTTTGCCTGCTTTGTAGATTTCCTGGTCTTCTAAAAAAAAAAAAAAGTATTCTCAGAAGAGACTACAACATGAAAACATTATTCAAAATTTTCATACAGTCACAAGTGGAGAGAGAAAGAGAGTCAGCTTTTCTATCGTGTGCACTTTACTTGATGCCCAGGAATTCCCACTTTTTAGAGAATAGTGGAAGTAAAGTTAGGGCTGTATGGGTCCCTGCCTGACCTGCCAAAAAAAGATTCAGTGATTCGAGTAAAATAAACAAATGTTATTACAAATGTGCCTGGATTTTTTTATGAGATTCACAGAGTGGGGTACAATAGGAAGAAAATGAGAGAACCTTTCGAAAAGTATGCTTTATGTAAACAAGGTCAGCTTAGTGATTTGATGACCTGCATGCAAAGTTCATGGAGGTGTTTGCTTATAGTGTTTTTGTCTGGATGCTATAATAGAGAGTGCCACGTTCACAGGCCAAAGTCTCATGATCCAGGCTGTTTCAGGTCAGCCATTAGGAAAACTTTCTAAAATTATGTTATGACCTGTGTAAAATGGGAGTACTTATTGATATTTTGTTATCGTTTCTTGTGATATAATGGCACTCTCTGATATCCTTCATTCATTCATTCATTTTCTAAGCAGCTTAATCACTTGGGGTCGCGGGAACTGTGGCGCCCATCTCAGCAGACTCTGGGCGAAGGAAGCAGTACACGCTGAACATCTCGCCAGGCCATTGCAAGGCCAACACACATACAAGCATTCACACTCACACCTAGGTGCAATTTGGAACAGCCAATAAGCCTACTGTGCATGTTTTTTGGACAGCAGGAGGAAACCATGGAGGATACCTGGAGGAAACCCACTCAAGCACGGGGAGAACATGCAAACTCCACATAGAAACGCCTCAAGCCTGGGAATTGAACGTGGGACCTTCTTGCTGTGAGGCGAACGTGCTAACCACTACACCACCGTGTCGCCCCCTATAGGCTTCATGGGGTTTTGTGTTATCAATGAATATGTCATTCGTACAATATTTAGTTTCCACATTTCGGAAAAATTCAGACAGTTAGAATGGTCTGTGTTTGCTATTTGTTACATGACCTTGCTGTTACAGTAATGAAGATATAGCCTTATTTTGATGACGCCTTGCGGCAATGCTAGCGGTGACTTATCTAGCTTTGTTATGTACGTAATCCTAACTACTAGCTATCGGTTACCAGATATTCAGGCTCACGGTTGTAGTCTTCAGGGTTTGCTAAGCAGACCTTCAGCTCCCAGCGTTTGTGGTAAGAATTGCACAGATGCCATGGAGCACAGCACAGCTGTGTCCCATTCCAGCATGATTATAGTGAAGTATTGAAGGACTAAAAAATTGGACTCGGCGCAAAGTATTGTTGATTTTACCTGTAACTCTGCATGACCACATCGCTCCTATCTGCATTGCATAGGATCCAAATAAATTGACCTATAAATACTGCTCACATGCCACATTTGCTTAGCAAACATTTCATCTTTTATGATCTACCATGCCAACCAACATCAAAAGGTGCATGCAACTTAGCTTCAAATAATAAAGACTACAGCAGGGGGTGGAGCTTTCGCTTACAAAGCCCCACTGTTAGGAACAGCTTTCCAGTGAATGTTCAAGCCTCAGACACAGGCTCAGTGTTAGGCTGAAGTCTAGGCTGAACATGCATTTGGCAGTAGTGGCTCAGTGGTTGAGGCTCTAGGTTACCGCTCAAAAGGTCAGGGGTTCAAGCCCCAGTACCACCAAGCAAAGCTGTTAACGCTCAGTTGTATAAAAGTGATAAATGCAGGTCGCTCTAGATAAGGGTGTCTGCCAAACCCTGTAAATGTATTTCGTTAATAGATTTTTTTAGGTGAAGGAGCAGATCTCGAGATTTTCAGGCATAGAGAGTTCTGCAGAAATTGGGATTGCCAAATGAGTATGGTTTTCCCCTATGAGTCTGTTTCCTCTCAGGGTTTCTTCCTCATATCATCTCAGGGTGTTTGTCCTTGTCATCGTCACCACAGGCTTTCTCATTAGGGATGTGAAGGACTTAAACTTCATGTAAAGAACTGTTTAAATCCATATGTTTATGTCCAGAACCAAATCTGTTTTAATCTGTTAAAGCTGCATCGCAGCAATGATCACCAAACCACCATTTCTAAAAAAAAAAAAAAAAAAAAAAAACAAGTTGGGAAACTGTCTAAACTGTAATAAAGTCAATTACCAATCTGTCATGCTTGCCTCCGTTTTCCCTGCACCATCGCAGCTCCTGGAGTGTGCGGCTTCCGTGAACTGCAACAGCCATCATGCACAGCAGTTGCAGCGCAATCACACACAGCTGGCAGCTCTTAAGGAGGAGAAATTGGATTGAGCGAGACTACATAAGAACTAGTTTAGTTTTTTTGGGGGGTTTTTTGCGAGGTTGTTGATGTCATTCGGTTTGTCTGTTTGCCTTCATTTTTTTGTTCGTTTGCCAACCTATTCTGTACTTTTATCCTTGTTATAAAAGCATCTTTAGTTCTACACCTGTCCTTAACCCACCTGTCCTTTTTAGTGCGCCTCAGTATGTCCAGCTCTTTAGCAGCATCCCACACTAGACGCAACAGAATAACCTCGGCCTAAGCTTGGACACATCTGGACTGAGTTGGCCAACTGCTCTTAGAGCACAGCTACCCCAGTAGTCCTTGCCATAACGCTCACAGCTGAGTGTGCCTTCCAGTGCTACCTCAACATTCATTGGTTCAGCTCATTCTCTTCCATCTACTGCCAGTCGTCCAAGCCCCCAGGCTCATGCGGGGAATTCTGATGTCTGTCCTGATTGTATCTGTGCTCCCTGATCGACAGAGGTCCTGTTCGCTACGCAATAAACAGGAAAGTCTGATGATTGTTCTGATTTTCTAAGCACTCCCCCAATCGATAGAGTTCCCACCTTCAGAGTGGTATCCGGGGAGCCCGAGGGCTGTTCTGAATACTGAACACTGTACTGTGTCTGACAAAATATTCTAAACTAACTGATAAACAGAGCATCCCTTTTATTATCCAGTGTCTGTCCAGTTGGGTGCTCAAGCTCACTATTGCCAGTCAGCTCAATCAAGCCCGTTAGCTCGCCAGTCAGCTGACCAGAGCCAGTAAGCTCACCAGAGCCAGCCAGCTCGTTGGAGCCAGTAAGCTCAACAGTCAGTTTGGTAGAGCAGTCATCATCATCTGTGTCTGTCCATGTGCCTGTTTGAGTGCCTATTTATGTGTCCAATACATTTTATATTTGTCTTCATCTCCTGACTTCTGCCTGTCCACAACTTTATCCCTGAGATCTTTTGACATTGCCTTGCCATCCATCATTAATCGTTTGCTTTTAGTTACATCTCCAAGCTCTGGAAAGCTTTGTGAATAAACTAATCAGATGCTAAACTAATCAGAATGATTACAACTGACCACATGTGGAAGCCAGTGTGCAGTGGAGAAGGTTGTTACTTATACCTGACTGGGTTTCCAAGTATTTTTAATAGGAAGTGATCCTTTAACCATCTCAGTGATTCTTATTTATTATTTATTTCGGAACTCTTTCTATTACTTCTTTTACTAGACTCTTAAGTTGCTTTGAGTAAATACACGTGGAAAAATATTGAGTGTCTTTATTTCAGGCTGCAAAGCAACATAAAGTGAATATTTTAAAGGGGGTGATTACGTTCTATACCCACCACTTTTATCTGAATTACAGTTTTCATGGCAAGTATTTACTTTTTCTACATGATGTTTTTACTTGAACCAGAGCAAATCTGTAGTCTGTTTCGGATTTGCGAAAGTATTCTGCAGCTTTTATGGCACCTGAAAAATATTTGGGATGCAGAATGAGTTACTGACATACTACACTGAAAAAAAAATTAAAATAAAAAAAGATAAAAACATATAACACATTTCGAATGGAATGACTCCCTAATTTATTTTCTTCCAGCAGACTGAAGTCAAAATATTATACGCATACAGTATACTGATAAATAGTTTTGTTAGATGATATTGGAGAAGACTCAAAAGGGATTCTGTGGGGTTTTTATCCCTCCCGCTCCTGTGTCAATTTCACAGTCTCGTGCTAGCTATTAAATATTCCACATTATTATGAGACTTGGGTTGTACATGTGTCTGTATAAACTTCTTTTTATAGGAAACTGAAGCTCTATGTTTTAGAGGAGGAATTTTAGGCTCAAGAAGCCAGGTCTTTAAACATTTCAACTCTGGGGGCTGAAGGAAGAATAGAGCAAGTCTTAGAGCATGTAGTCATAAAAAAACAATAAAAACAGAGGCATAGTCTATACATATGAGTAAGGACTGTTTACCTGACTTTATATAACAGAGAAGGTTCAGGTGTCCAGATGGTCTACACTCTTGTAGATCTGGAAAAACCCTAATACTAGATCTCTCTCTCTCTCTCTCTCTCTCTCTCTCTCTCTCTCTCTCTCTCATTTACTCTCTCTCTCACACACACACACACACACACACACACACACAACTCCCCCAAACACGCAGACATACATTCTCATATACACACACTCCCTCATACACACACTAACCCCCAGCACACACACTCATATTCACACACACATACACACTCCCTCATAGACACACTTACCTCCCCAGCACACACACACACACACACACACACACACACGCACGCACACACATGCACACACACACACACACACACACACATCATATGACCTTCATTACCCCGACAGAGAAAATAAGAAAATATGTCATGTGCACTGTATAAGCAGACTTCTACAAAATTATTTTCATAAACCCTGTAAAACATCTGCGTCAGCCATTTTTCCTGTGACCCTGGTTTTCTTCCTTCCTAATGCCTCCTTTTCCTTAAATATAAATAGATTTCTATAAATTAGGACTGTCCTTTCAGATAAGGCAGTACACACACCCACACACCCACAGAGAGAGAGAGAGAGAGAGAGAGAGAGAGAGAGAGAGAGAGAGAGAGAGAGATTTAAAAGCAGACAGCAAGCTACATTCTTTTTTTTTTTTTTGTCAAATCAGTTATTAAAGTTCATGTTTCAAGCTCAACTTAAACACAAAAGCTACAAGTTATGTTTAAATGTACTTAACAGAGGCTCAGACAAAGCAGCATGCATGTGCAGATAAAATGTCTTCACTTGCGATAAACAAATTCAAAACAGCAGGCAAATATCAGAATCATGAGGCAAGCAAAATTTATGCGATTGGCAGACAGAATATTACAGGCCGAGACAAAGAAATAACCAGAGGGCCAACCAAGGTAAACCAGAAATACAAACAATGAATCAAAGCCTTGGCAAAAACAGATTGCTTTGCAAGGAAGTTTGGTTACAGAGCCTCTTAATATAGATACAGCGTGGTGTGTAACAAAAGACAGGTCATTTTCTCAACTGCATTGGAGCCCGTCACAGCCATCTCCAGGTGAAGGCAGGGTACACCCCGAACAGCTCGCTAGAATATCACAGTGCCAACATAAACATGCAAACATTCACACTCACACCTAGGGGCAATTTGAAATAGCTAGTTAGCCTAATGGGAGGAAGCCAGAACAACCGGAGGAAACCCATGCAAGGATATTAAGAAAATGCAAACTCCCCACCAAACTAGGGGCTTGAACCCAGGACCCTCTTGCTGTGAGGCCGGAAGCACTAACCAATATGCTACCCAGCCAGTGATGGCAATTTCCTAACTGATCGATACAACCGTGTTCTTCAAACAGTCATGGGTACACATGCACAAAACCAATCGGTTACACTACGTTCTAGTGCACCATGGTTTAATGATTCCTTAAGAGCTTTAAAAAGGCAGAGCCATAAGTACGGAAATATATAACCACAGGACGTGAAATACATCACCAGCTATACAGAGATCAATGTCATGAATACACCAAAGTATTACAATCTGCCAGAATAGCCTACTACAAATCAAAAATAGCTAACTCTGATCAGAATAAACAATTTTCTTTGTTTTTATGAAGACTATCAATGCCCTTCTTGGGAAATTGTCAGCTCTGTATTTATTAAGAAATCAAAGGGTAGAGTAACTAATGCTGTCTTTCTGTATTTAGAAGAACTTAAGTCAGTGGGTGAGGTTACTAGATGTGCAAAGCTGGTAGAGACATAGCCCAAAAGACTTGCATGTGTATTTGCAGCAAAATATGGTTCTGCAAAGTATTGACTCGGGCAGGCTGAACATAAATGCACAAATGCATGCCACACTTTTCAGATTTTTATTTACAGATACAGTATTTCCTTTTTCCATTTTCCTTGCACTTCACGATTATGTACCACTTTGTGCTGGTCTGCCACCTTAAATCCCAAAAAAATACATTCAGTACGTTCATGTTTGTTATTATAACGTGACAAAATGTGGAAAAGTTCATTTAGCTTCATTTATCCTGAGAAGCTGGAGGTTTTCTGAAGACCTCTACACACACTCTGCGCATGCTTCTTTGTTTTTTGCACACACCATATGCATATTTTTTGCACCTGCGCAGACAATTTGTTTTTGAGCAGTCACATTCGGCCATGATATGGTGAATACACTCCTGGGCAAAAAAAATTTAGCCATGTCTGTATTTTCCAAAATTTTACAAATTATTTACTATAACATATACAGTTCCTTGCAAAAGTATTCACCCCCCCTTGGCATTTTTCATGGGTTTTTTTTGCCTCACTACCTGGAATTAAAATGGATTGTTTGAAGGTTTGAATCATGTCATTTACAGAACATGCCTTTTGAAGAAGTTATTTTGTTTTATTGTGAAGCAAACAACGAATAGGACAAAATAACAGAAAACTTCAGGGTGCAAAACTATTCACCCCCCCTAAAGTCAGCACTTTGTAGAGCCACATTTTGCGGCAATTACAGCTGCAAGTCACTTTAGATGAGTCTCTATGAGCTTGCCACATCTTGCCACTGGGATTTTTGCCCATTCCTCTAAGCAAAACTGCTCCAGCTCCTTCATGTTGGATGGTTTCTGCTTGTGAACAGCAATCTTCATGACTGACCACAGATTCTCAACTGGATTGAGGTCTGGGCTTTGACTAGGCCATTCCAACACATTTAAATGTTTCCATTGTTAAACCACCCTGGTAGTATGCTTTGTGTCACTGTCCTGGTGGAAGGTGAACCTCCATCCCAGTCTCAAATCACAGGCAGACTGAAACAGGTTTTGCTCAAGAATATCCCTGTATTTAGCACCGTCTATCTTTCCCTCAACTCAGATCGGTTTCCCAGTCCCTGCTGCTGAAAAGCATCCCCACAGCATGATGCTGCCACCACCATGTTTCACTGTGGGGATGGTATTCTTGGGGTGATGGGATGTGTTGGGTTTGCGCCAGACAGCGTTTTCCTTGGTGGCCGAAAAGTTCAATTTTATTCTCATCTGACCAGAGCACCTTCCCCCTTCATATTTTTATACACTATACATTTTTAACACTAAGTAATGGCTTTTTTCTGGCCACACTTCCATAAAGTCCAGCTCAGTCGAGTGTACGCCTTATTGTGGTCTCATGCACAGATACACCAGTCTCTGATGTGGTACTCTTCAGCTCCTTCAGGGTTACCTTTGGTCTCTGTGCTGCCTCTCTGATTAATGCCCTCCTTGCCCAGTCTGTGAGTTTTGGTGGGCGGCCCTCTCTTGGCGGGTTTGTTGTGGTACAATTTCTTTCCATTTGACGATGATGAATTTGATGGTGCTCAGGGGTATCATCAAAGATTTGGATTTTTTTTTTTTTTATAACCCAACCCTGACTTCTCCTGTGCTTCTCAACAACTTTGTCCCTGACTTGTCTGGAGAGCTCCTTGGTTGCTTAGTGCTGTTGCAGCCACTGGGGCCTTTCAGAAAAGGTGTGTTTATATCGACAGATCATGTGACACTTATATTGCACACAGGTGGACTTCATTTCACTAATTAAGTGACTTCTGAAGGTAATTGGTTGCACCAGAACTTTTAAGGGGCTTCATAGCAAAGGGGGTGAATATGAACAAAGGGGGTGAACATATGCACATGCAAATTTTTAGATTTTTATAGAAAAAACATTTAAATTTCAGGATGTAATGTAACAAAATAAATGATAAGTGAATGAGATAAATACTATTGCAAGGCACTGTAAATATATTTAATAAGTATGCGAATTTTATTAAATTGTCAAAATGGAATTGCTTTCCCTTTAGATTTTTGCAAACATTTAAGTCTCTTGGACAGACTCACTGAAAGTTTATTGCATTTGGAAATGTCCAAATTCGTCCCCTCATACTTGACAGCCTCCCAAAGTTCAGTGGTGTTACTAAACTTTTGTCCAACTTATTTATGTTGGCTGTATGCCCAGATGTTGTCTATTGGGTTCAGATCTGGACTCTGTCCCGGCCAGAACAGGAGCCTGATGCCGTTCTTGTCCAGCCAAGCTTTAGTGGCCTTGGCGGTGTGGGCTGGGCTGTTTATTAGTTATAAAACTCATTATTTGATATAAATTAGCTGGTGTTCAGACAAACCATCATCATTAAATGGTAATGATGTATTCTTGGCTGTTTGCATGTGCATACATTCATCATTCCAAATTATTCACTTGACTGAGACGCGGTATAGCGAGCAAAGCCCACTCGTTAGCCATGCTTGGTTAACTTCGGTTTTCCCAATAAAATGATGTCCACACACACATAAGCAAAATTATGGGATCACTCAGACAGTAAAAATGGCACAGTGTATAATTTGTTGCAAATGAAAAAGTCACAGGAATTCCTTTTCTGCATATTCACTGGAAAGAGGATGATCAGTGCTAAAACGATGCTAATGACCAGTGCTATAATGATGTCTTTTGTCTGATAGGACCCATAGGTTCACGGAACTACCCAATTAATGCATCTTTTTACTCCTAACACAGGATTTAATGTATCTTACTTCAAAAATGCTCCACATTGAGAGGGGATCTGTGCACGGCTCTCTTCGAATCATTCCCCAGGTTTTTGATAGGATTAACATCTGTGCTCTGAGTTGAACACTCAGATCTCCTTTGATCTTTGCTTTCTGTACCTGGATTTGTGCTATGAGTCATTATTGCCATTGAAGGTGAAAACTTTTTAATCCTTAACTGTTTAACAGACACCTACATGTTATGTGACAAAACAGATAGTTATTTAGAGATTCATCCTGAATAGAGTCCCAGTCCCAGCTGAAGAGAAGCAGCTCAATAACATGATACGGCTGCCACCATGGGTACGGGACGGGGTCCGTATAGTGGTTTTAGTATAAATGTTGCTAAAGATTTTTAGACCCAAGATATTCTTAGACTTCCAAGCATTAGATCTTCAGCACAAAATGTAATGTTGCAGAAAAAAAAATTTTATGTCAATAATACGGCTGCTGGGTTTGGATGCGAATAAAGAATTCAAATTCAAATTCAAATTTATTTGTCACATACAAATTATACACAGTACAATATGCAGGTAACAAGGAGAAAAAAAAAAGAGCAATGGTCAGATAAATATGAAATCTATATAAAAAACAAAGGATAGAAATAGTAAAATATATAGAATAAAATAAAATAAAAT
>JAQMYF010000023.1:870823-882139 GCA_030014195.1 Neosilurus mollespiculum | reverse complement strand
CAAGCTGTCCAGGGTGTACCCCGCCCTCGCCCAGAGTCGGCTAAGATGGGCGCCAGCCTCCCCGCGACCCTAATTAGAAATAAGCGGTTCAGAAATGAATGAATGTTTATTTACTGCCCGACTCAACCGTTACAGGCATCTGTTATTCTCTGTAGACCAGCTTCCATTGTCGAACAGACGGCAGCATCAGCTGTAGATATTTTAGTTTTGGCCTGTAGATGCCATAGGTTGAACATATTACCATCATATCGATAAGTTATTTGAACTCCAAGATCACTCAGCTGTGGTTCTGTCAGTTGAAGGACAGCACCCATGAAAAGAGCAAACAACGTTGGTGCTATAACACACCCTTGTTTGACAACAACTTTTACAGGAAACGGTTCCACTTGTTCACCCCCACATCAAACAGAGGCAGTCATCTCATGAAGTACGTGAATCATTGTAATCAATTTATCTGGGCATCCACGTTTGCTCAAAATTACCCAAAGAGTCTCTCTGTGTACTGTGTCGAAAGCCTTATTCAGATCGAAGAAGGCTGTGTAAAGAGGAGTTCTCACACTTTTCTTGCACTTGACGTAGGGCAAAGATCATGTCGATGGTTCCTCTTGCAGGTCTAAAGCTACACTGTGTCTCAGGTAGGACATCCACTGCAATTTGCTTAAGCTGATTCAATATGATCTTTGCAAGCAATTTGCCAACAGTGGACAGCAGAGAGATGTCTCTGTAGTTGCTGCAGTTGGCCTCATCTCCTTTCTAATGTATGGTAACTATCAGTGGGTCTTTGAGATCAGCTGGTACTTGTTCCTCGGTCCAGATGCCCTTTACAAAGCTGTAGAGACGCAAGCTGATGTTACAGATCGCCAAGCTCATGTTTCATTGAGAATTGTCTCAGGTCATTTATAAAAGTCTGGTCAGCCACAGCTTCTCGATTCAGCAGATTGACAAAGTGCTCCCTCCAGCATGCACGAATGGATTCAGTGTCCTTAACCAGTGTTCCAGCTACAGTACGCAGTGGAGTTGGACCATGCGTGCTATATTATATAGATGTACAGTAGGTGCAGGTGTGTGCAACATCCTGAATGCTAGTGTATACTATACATGAACTTTTAGGTTTCCTAATCATGAGAAGTTTCCTGACAGACATTCCAAAAAGGATTCTGAGTGCAAGAGGGCAGATGCAGCACCTTTGAAGTTGACCTTAGTATGCAGTGTCCACTTTGAACATACTTGTGTCTACACAATGGACTTCAGCTACTACATAGAGACCTGCCACCTTCAGAAGTTTTCTGATGACTCTTCTGTAGTCGGATGCATCAGTGGAGGTGAGGAGCTGCTGTGGACGCTTTCGTCACATGGTGTGAGCA
Organism: Neosilurus mollespiculum; assembly: GCA_030014195.1. Lineage (NCBI taxonomy): Eukaryota > Metazoa > Chordata > Actinopteri > Siluriformes > Plotosidae > Neosilurus > Neosilurus mollespiculum. The sequence continues at coordinate 880,775 of JAQMYF010000023.1, read as the reverse complement.
GAATCATCATCTGCATCTTTATGTGACCAAGGAACTGATTGTGGATTTCAGGAGCTCCAAAACACCAGTGGCCCCTGTTTCCATCCAAGGTGTCAATGTGGAAATGGTGGAGGATTCCAAATACCTTGGAGTTCATAATGACAATAAACTGGACTGGGTTAAGAACACTACCGCACTTTACATGAAGGGCCAGAACTTTCTCTATTTTTGGAGGAAGCTGAGGTTGAGCTGTTGCATGCTGGGCAGCAGGCTGAGGGTTGCAGACGCAAACAGACCGAACAAACTGATCCGCAAGGCCAGTAACGTTGTGGGGATGGAGCTGGACTCTCTGACGGTAGGGTTGGAGAGGAGAATGTTGTCCAAAATAAAGACGATACTGAACAAAACCTCCCACCTGCTTCACAACCTGCTGATCAGTCACAGGAGCAGGTTCAGTGAGAGGCTGATACCACCGAAATGTATCACTGAACCACACAGGAAATCACTCCTTCCTGTGAACATTAAACTGTACGACTCCTCCATATAACAACATCCACTGTTATACATTTACATTCTACTGTTTATCATATTGATATTATTGTACATATTACTCACTGATATCATTCATTCTAGATCTGTTTATATAGATATTAATAACTTCTCATTTTAAATTTATATTTATACATATATATATATATATATATATAATATGTGTGTGTGTATTGTATATTTAGATATTTGTAAAGTTTCTTTTTTGAGACTTTTATCTTTATCCTTTTCTTTACTTGGTATGGAGCAACTGTGTGCACACAATTTCCTCTGGAACCAATCAAGTATTCTGGTTCTGGTTCTGATTCTGATTCTGAAAACCCACCAGGAACACTCTCCAAGATGGCGTCATGTTGACACCGCGGGAGTGACGCACTACCGGTCTATCTTTTCACTATATCTATCATACATGACACTGTGCGCGTTCTCAAAACGACTTCCGGGTTTGCGGCTAGTGCGCGTTCTCGGCGGGCACTTCCGGTGCTGTTTCCTGTGTTTGTAAACTGTAGCTCGCGCTAGCTGATGTGGACGCTGCGATAAGGAGCCAGTCCCCCCCCACACACACCGAAAGGCTTGAAGGTAATAAAAATAAGGCTTTCCGACCCGTCTTATTAAAACATTTTTGCGTGTTTTGTGTTCTTTAGGATGATGTTTAACGACGCGAAGCCGCAATCTGAATTGGTTTTTATTTTTTAAGGAATTGTTTTCGACAGGGAGTGGAGCGCTAACGGTACTTAGCACACCAGCTAACTCTATGCTAAGCTAGCGCTGGCCTGGTTCTGTTAACTCTGTGTATACGCGTCTGTTAGCATGTATTAGCGCCTGAAAAGCGAATTAGATTGATGGGATTTTAGATGTATAAGCAGTTCTAATTTGTTCTTTTGATTGTTTCCGTACCATCTCTGAACTAGCTAACTAAACAGAGAAGCTAACCCTGTTAGCAGGTCCTGAATCAGAAGTTAGTCACAACTAACATTAGCAGAAAAATTACACGATAGCTGGTTTTATTGTTGTTTAACATGATCTGTGAGTTCAGGTGATTGAGAAAAGGTAACAAAACATTGACTGCAACGTGTGTCAAATTTTTACCAGATATTTGGAAGAAAATGTGAATGAAAAAATAAAGTTTCTTGTTTAAATGCCAGACAGCGGATGCGTTAAGTCGTCACGTGACTCCGTGGATTGGCGATAATATCGAAAATCTCATAATACTTTTCTGATTTGTTTCCTTTTTTTTTTTTTTAGTAAAATGGCATAGCCAGTTATTCCTTAAATTATTATTATTGTTATTAACAAATTTGTTATACTTTTTGTGCAAGTCATGCAGAATTTTAAAACTTTGATGTGAGATTATAATGTGTACAGTATGGTAATGACAGCATCTTTATTATTTAGTCTTTCTAACAAGTTTTTATCTGTCTGCCTCACAAAATAAGATATAAATATGTACACGTTTCACAATCTAATTTTACATTGGAACTAGTGCGGACTAACCAACTATCTGTCCTCACGCTATCCACTCGTGTTTCCATCTCGATCTGACATTCATCCCTCCATCTATCTCTAGGACAGGACGAATACTGGTGCCAGATGATAGCAGTGGGCGTGTCCTGTTGTCTAGTGCATCATCCTGAGTGACAACTCCTGGCCCCTCCCCTTGTCCCTGTCGTCTTCAGTGATGTCACACATACCAACCACCTCGGTCCGTGACCATATGAAATGGGTCAGTCTGTGCATGGTCCAAACCCACATGCTTTTGTTTATTTTCTCTTTTTGCCATCATCTTTTTTTTCCCATCCCCCATGTATGTATGTGGACATTTTCACTGTATATGATTTTATGATTAATAATTGTTATATAATGTTGTTTGTGTTTGAAGGCGGGGCTGCTTGGGTGTGAGGCTGTCCTCTCCAGCATGGCGCTTATGCAGGCCAGCACTATATCTGCTCCAAAGAAAGTAATGACGTCACTGGCCCCTCCCCCTATTCCGGGTTCCACTCAGCGGGACCCGCAGGGACATATGGGCTTAACAGCAGCCATGACCTGCCCTCCATTGGTGAGGAGATTCGTTAATGATAAATACTGAATGTTCCCAGTGACTACTGGAGGATAAGGACTACTAAATATTATTGGTGACTTCTCAGCGTTAAGGATGACTACTGAATGTTACTCATGACTACTGAATGTTACTCATGACTACTGAATGTTACCTGTGATTGTAGGATGTCACTGTTGCTTACTGAACAGTAACGATGCCTGTTGAACGATAACTTTACTGGTGACTGCCTCACATTTCCTGTGATTACTGAGCAGAACGATGCCAGCAGTACAGTGATTAAAGATCGGTCTGTGTCCACACTATGCCGAAAGCCGTTGTTCTTTAGTACGTTTAATTTAAGAAAGGAGCGTTTTAAAGGATTTTTTTAAAACTTTGAAATAAATAAGTCTAGTGTTTGGAAAGTCAGAGTTATTTATTGTTTGTAAAATGCATTGTTGAACTGTGTGTGTGTGTGTGTGTGTTTACACGCGCAGCTTGTGCGTAAAGAAGGTGACTTTCATGCCCCTCGCCTGCTTGACGAGAAGGAAATGAGAGCCAATGAGGACATGCAACTCAAGAAGAAGAACAGGAAGTCGGGAACGCCCTGTAAAGTCCGGGAGCAGGAGGGGAAAGGAGGGAAGGTCAGTGCTGGGAGGTGTGTGTGTGTGTGTGTGTGTGTGAGAGAGAGGGAGAAAGGGAGAGAGAGTGGGGGAGGAGGGTGGGGGTGGTTGGGAATGTATTTCATGCATTCCCCACTCCCAACTCGCGCACAAACTCTCTCTCTTTCTCTCTCTCTCTCTCTCTCTCACACACACACATTCATAACCCAAGTTTGTGTATTTAACACATCCTACAGTTGAAGTGTTATTTTAAGCTTTCAATCACAAATTATTTTGTGTGTGTGGCGCATGCCATACTGGCCACACGTGTGTGTGTGTGTGTGTGTGTGTGTGGGGTGGAGTGGGGTGTGGTGTGAGTGTGGGGGGTGGGGGTTACTCAGGAAAAAAAGACAATGAGCGAGACACAAAGACATGATGATTTAATTCAAAACCGGTTGGCGTGTAGGTTTGAAATAAAAATGAGTTTTTATAAATGAAAGTTACAGTGAAGTGAAAGTATTGAAACGTTAAAATCTGCATTTTATTTGCTGTTTGTGATTGTTTCATTTGGTGTTGCAGGATGATTTTAAAACAGTAATGGGTGATGATTTTTGCACATTTGACTAGTTTAAATGATTAATTTTAATAGCTTAATTTTTATATTAAAAATACTCGCATATTTTCCCTAGTTTTTTTCTGCCAGCTGCTAATAAATGTTTTGAAATTGTCAGCAAGGAGGATACAACACACTGCTGAATACCGGAATTGACCAATTAGAATCAAGTATTTAAATAAGGTGTATACTAGAATGTAGTACATTTTTCCTTGAAACGCCCGTGCCTAATTTACAACAACACACCTCAAAGTTGAGTGTCCAACATGTCCAACTCGCTCTACGAGCTAATGGCTAGGGAAGTTTTAGCATAATCCTGTGATAGACAGATGCGAGTCTCTCATACAGACTAACAGCTCGCTGTAGGCGCATCTTTGTTTCGGCTGTATATGAACTTGTATAGTTACTCAGGGTTATTGGCAGAGGTTCAGTGAAAATTCCAGCTCAACTACATCTGAAAACTATACAAAGGTCTAGTTGAAAATATGACAGACTGTTGTGTACTGGATCTGGGAGGCATCTTCTTTTTCTCAGTGTGTTTCACACACACATCATCACACTGTAATTTTGTTTTCCCTTTTCCAGTATTCACATCATGTCTTATAATAGAAATAATCCTGTACATCATAGATACAACGTCTGTACAGAATTAACTCTGAAAAATTATAACTACATTTAAAAAAGCGTAATTTTATAATAATCCAAGCTGGCAACTTGATCTAATTTGCGGCTCCTTTGTCACAGAGTTCCCACACGGGGCAGCATGATTAATGCCCCACTGGGTCTTGTAGTTCCCATTTTTGACCGCTAGAGGCAGAAGTGAACATATATAAACAGTGTGGCTCAACACAACCTAACCCTGTCTTGTGGACGAGATGCCCGGTGTGTGATTTACGTGGTTTATCTCTCCCAGGCTGTTGTGGTGGACGAGAACGGGAACTGTCCCCTTTCAAAAGTGCAGAAGAACTTCATCTGTGATCACTGCTACGGCGCCTTCCGAAGTGGCTATCATCTGAAACGACACATTCTCATTCACACCGGTACAATTCAAGCAAAAACATTAGTCCTATCATTAGTATTTATCGTATTAGCATCATTGTTATCATTATTATTATTGTTGTTGTTGATAGATAAATCTCTATTGAATTGTAACTATTCAGCTTGTTCTTTTGCCCCAATTGTATTTTTGCCCCTTTTTTCCTTTGGTCTCAGGGGAGAAGCCATTTGCTTGTGCCATATGTGACATGAGGTTTATTCAGCGTTACCACTTGGAGAGACACAGCCTCACTCACACCGGTATGAAAAATCTTTGCTTACATTCTTTTTTTTTTTTTTTTTTTCCCAATAAATCAGATGAGTTTCTGAGATTTACAGCCATGAAGTGCAGTGAAAAGGTGGAGAAGTTCATTTCATTTATTCGTCCAAAACTCGTGACAGTGAGAGGAAGTAATGCTGTATTGTATAACATGCTACGGAACATCTCAACGTTAGTGAGTTTTGGGAATTTGGGAATATAAAACTGAAAATATTTCAAATTTGGATAAAATGCAGATTTTAGATTTTTAACAATGCATGTTTAACCTGTTATAATGTTCAGTGTAACTTCTTTATTACCTGAAATATTACTTTATACAACTAAATATATAGAAGTACTTTATTTACTTGAATAGTACAAAATGTACTGCTCAGGGTTTCTGAGAGAGTAAAGCAATAATTAAATTCATTTAGTGATTATTGCTTAGGTTTAATGTTTTTGCACCGTGATGTGATGACGTATTTTCTTTTGAGGATTCTCAAGAAATTTAGAAAAACAATGCAAAAACATTAATAAATCAAAATATATATGAGATTTACTGAAATTGTCAGTTTAGATGAAAAAGCAGAGGTATTTGGTTGCAGTAAATCCTCGTACGTTTCAGTTACAGCTTCTATATTATTCTGCTGCAGGAGGGGTTTTTCATCAGCTTTTCAAAATTTCAGTTTATTCCCATTAATCCCCATGGAAGTTGTCCAACTTAAAAAAATAAATAAATAAGGAAGAAAGAAACCTAGAATTTTGCAGCCCTGGTTTTTACCACATCATTCCAGTGAAATTTCCATGAGCTATGAACTTTCATTGTTGGTTAATAAACAAAGTTGGAATTGTAGCAACAGTTATACCATTTTTATCAGGACACTACACACAAGAATATTGAGGCAAAAGTATGGATAATAAACAAAAACACTGAAAATAATTATTTTTTCAGAAAAAGTTTAAGGTGTCACAAATTTTATTTTTGACTTTTGAATAGAACTTTAAAAAAAAAAAAAAAAAATTTTTTAATGAAAATCTGTATTTTCAGTGTTTTTGCTTATTATCCATACTTTTCCCTCAATATTCTTGTCAGAATGATTTTTTTTTATTCTTGTTGCCTACAGTAGCATCGTTCAATACATTTCCACCAAAAATTATAGAGAAGTGATTTTTTTTATTTCTTTTTATTAGGAGCCCTTTTACACAGAAGCAGTGGTGTGTAATCTTCACTGCACTCTACTGTATCTCAATAAGAACAAAGAATTAACACATTTCATTTATTTACAATAATATTCAGACCTTTTTTGCTGTCACACTGAGAATTTTCTCTGGACTTTATCTGATATTTCTTTAGAATTTATTTTTATTATTATTTTTACACAAGTTTGATTATGATGCATTTTTGGAATATGAAAATGAACTCTACTGTGGATAAAAAGCCACAAGAAGTAAGATCAAGCAAATTACAGTTGACTCTGAGGCAATATGTCATATTTTGAGGGAATGAGACCAAAAATCTCTGCATCTTTGGTGGTCTGGAGGATCTCCCATGCTTGTGTAAATGGAAGAAGTTACAAAAGAAGAGTCACAGAGACTATTCAGGAACCTGGAGCCCAGTCAAACCAAATCACTGTGGGGGAAAAGAGATTTAGTACTGGAATATGGAGTCAACTACAGTCCAAATGACCCATATCCATCTGAGGTGAAAGTTGACAATCTTTCCATGAAGGCAGACATTTCTGTAGAGTTTTGCCAATCAGGACTTGAGAGTTATGTTTAATGAAACGTGGTGGTGGTAGCATAGTGTGTTAGTGCTGCTGGGTTTCTTGTTAGCAAAAAAGACCGAACCTTCTAGCTTAAAAAGAACTATAGACAAAACAGGTGTGATTGTTGGTTTATTTATACATTTTTTTTGGAGGGCAGGTCCGTAAAAAATCCCCAAAATTGCCATGCCAGAGCCTCATAATGATGCCCCTATAACACCTGAAGGAGCTTGAGGGGTAGAAAGATGAACAAGTCTCTTGGTCTGGAAGATCCACAAATCTATATGGGCTTGTAGTGTTATTGACACGGAATCTGACGATGCTTTCCATGATTAAGGGTTAAAGGGGCTGATTACACAAAATGGGGGAAAACCGTTTTAAAAAAACCTGTTTGTTTTATTATAGAGAAGCTTCTGCAGCTTGAATAGAAAAATGAATACTGCAAGGGTGTCTGAATATGCTCTCTATACACTGTTCGGCAATGAGCCATGGTTTAGTTGTCATGAAAATAATTGATCATTTTTAGGGCATATGATTGATATCTTGCTCTGTGCATTCAGGGGTGAAGCCGTATGCTTGCACCATGTGTGACATGCGTTTTTTCCAACGTTACCACCTTCAGAGACACAGCCTCATACATACGGGTAATGACCCCTCTTATGCTAACCTCTCGCCGTGTTTTGTTGCAGTTGGCTGCATAAAGGAGCTTTACATCTTATTCATTTTTTATAACTGTTGTTTGGTCAGTCAGCTTTTGCATACATTTCCCCCTCTTTCTTTCTGCTTTGTACAGTGCATAACTTTCTGCCCTATGCCGTTTTCCTTTGTGTTTCGCATGCTAGATATTCGTCAGCATGGCTTCTGCTTCAGTGTAAAGCAATCACTTGTCTGTTTTGTGATTCATGCTAAATGTTTTTCCCCATCGTAAGTAAAGTTGTGGTTATTATTATTATTGTTATTCAGGAAGCAGTGGTTGTGCCTGCAACCAGTTTGTTTACAAATCATGTACATTTCTCAGTCAGTATTTTGCAGAGTATCCACAATATTCATGAGCATATCAATATTTTGTGTGGAACACATTTTCGGGGAAAAGTAATTAGCTGACAGTAGGTACTAGAAAAGTACTGATGCGTTAAAGACAGGGAGGGAAAATGCAGCGATCTCCTCACATCCACGTACATGAACTCGGGCACATCCTTGAGTGGCTGTCACTGTGACTGACGAGGGGGAGAGTATTCCACCCATCCTACCCAAAGAACGTTCGGCTTACCCTTGGGCACATAGCTACGGATGTCTTCGGCATTAGTGAAATTTAAATCTGCGATCTCGGGGCCACAGGGTGACTGTTTTTCTGTTGTAGCACTCAGAAGCCCTGGCTTTGATATTTTGGTGAATGATAATCAAGAAGAAATTTTTAATGTTATATCTTAAAATTTCAGGTGAAAAGGTACTTGGGTACATTCGTTTATGCTGTTACCTTCACTGATTTGACCCTTGAACTGTGAGAACGCATATAGAGTTTTTTTAACGAGTTGTGGTGTCATTACTGAGATTTATTGCTTTCTGCTTAATGGTGTCAGACTTTTACGAAAACCTCTTGACACATTGAGTGCATTATGAAATGTGCTGAACATTGAATTGCCTTCAAATGCATAAAAGTACCTATTTCAAAAAGGACAAATTATATTTCTGTAAAGACAACAGATCACACACACACGCACATATATAGACCCTTTACTGTATCCAAATCCCACCCAAGCCGTTACAGGTTCAGGCAAGATTTGGATATAGGAAAGGCTTGGGTGGTTCTTGTGGCAGTCAGGTTGGACCTGGATATGAAAAAAGGTCAAGTTGGACCTAGGAATGGTAAACTGTCAGGCATGATTTGTGTATGGAAAAGTATCCCTTGGGACTTGTGTATGTTATAGGGATAGGTGCAATGTGGGTATGGTACAGAATAAACTGGGTCTTGGTATGGTAAAAGGTCAAGTGGGACTAGGGTCTGGTACAGGCTCAGGTGTGGTGAAGGGTTAAGTGGGATGTAGTGTAAGGTGGATGTGGTTCAGTTCAGGTGAGACTGGACAATGTTGTAGGGATAGGTGGAATGTGGTACAGGGTAAAGTGGGACTTTGGAATGGAAAGTGTCAAGTGGAACTTGAGTATGGTGCAGCATCATAAGAGACTTGTAGGTGTTGGGATAGGCAGGACTTGGTCATAATAAAGGTTCACGTCAAACTTGGGTATGGCATAGGGTCAGGCAGGTTTTGGGTGTGGGGCCAGGCGGGGCGTTGGTACGGTATGGGGCCAGGCGGGGCGTTGGTACGGAGTGGGGCCAGGCGGGGCGTGGGCCAGGCGGGACATATGTATGGCATAAGGCCAGTCGTTACGTTGGTACGGTATAGGGCCCGGCGGGACGCGTGTATGGTATGGGGCCATTTGTTACGTTGGTACGGTATGGGGCCAGTCGTTACGTTGGTACGGTATGGGGCCCGGCGGGACGCGTGTATGGTATGGGGCCAATCGTTATGTTGGTACGGAGTGGGGCCAGGCGGGACATATGTATGGCATAAGGCCAGTCGTTACGTTGGTACGGAATGGGGCCCGGCGGGACGCGTGTATGGAATGGGGCCAGTCGTTACGTTGGTACGGTATGGGGCTCGGCGGGATGCGTGTATGGTATGGGGCCAGGCGGGGCGTTGGTACGGAGTGGGGCCAGGCGGGGCGTTGGTACGGAGTGGGGCCAGGCGGGACATATGTATGGCATAAGGCCAGTCATTATGTTGGTACGGTATGGGGCCCGGCGGGACGCGTGTATGGTATGGGGCCAGTCGTTACGTTGGTACAGTATGGGGCCAGTCGTTACGTTGGTACGGTATGGGGCCCGGCGGGACGCGTGTATGGTATGGGGCCAGTTGTTACGTTGGTACAGTATGGGGCCAGTCGTTACGTTGGTACAGTATGGGGCCAGTCGTTACGTTGGTACGGTATGGGGCCCGGCGGGACGCGTGTATGGTATGGGGCCAGTTGTTACGTTGGTACAGTATGGGGCCAGTCGTTACGTTGGTACAGTATGGGGCCAGTCGTTACGTTGGTACGGTATGGGGCCCGGCGGGACGC
>JAQMYF010000023.1:849617-863552 GCA_030014195.1 Neosilurus mollespiculum | reverse complement strand
CCAGTCGTTACGTTGGTACAGAATGGGGCCCGGCGGGACGCGTGTATGGTATGGGGCCAGTAGTTACGTTGGTACGGAATGGGGCCCGGCGGGACGCGTGTATGGTATGGGGCCAGTAGTTACGTTGGTACGGAATGGGGCCCGGCGGGATGCGTGTATGGTATGGGGCCAGTCGTTATGTTGGTACGGAATGGGGCCTGGCGGGACGCGTGTATGGCATGGGGCCAGTCGTTACGTTGGTACGGAATGGGGCCCGGTGGGACACGTGTACGGTATGGGGCCCGGTGGGACACGTGTACGGTATGGGGCCAGGCGGGGCTTGGGGCTAGTCAGGAATTAAGTGAGTAGAGACCTGTATTAGACAAAGGTAAAGAGTATCTGCAAGTTATAATCTCAGACCAGCATTTTGCCCAATTACTGTTCTCACACACAAATGTTGCAAATATTGTGGATACTTCTTGTCTGTTCTGCTCATATGTGTAATGCACTTTTAAAAAGCATGACCTTTGAACTTGGTTGTAAAACTGACATGAAACCCTGTAGCTGAAGGGACCTGCAAACTGCCTATGTGTGGGATAATATGGGATTAAATGTGTGTTGATCCTCACTGGAGCTAATAATTTGCTCTGTGCATTTAGGGGTGAAGCCCTACGCTTGCTCCATGTGTGACAGGCGTTTTTTCCAACGCTACCACCTGCAGAGACACAGCCTCACTCATACGGGTATGGGTCGTCTCACCTTACAAGTTTGCCTTGTTGCATCTGGCTACACTTATTTGCAATTTAGCACTGTTGCCAACTTTTTACCTATTTCACCTTCTCAATTTCCTGCCACCAGGACTTAACGGATTGAGAAATCCTTTGAGTTCAAGGTTTCACAATTTTTATTATTATTATTATTAATTGCATGAGCAATGACAAAAAGCTCCAAGTTCCCAGTGAATCAATGCTTGGGAGTTAATCAAGCTTTCATAGGTTAGAAGTTGACAAGCAGTGCTGAACCCCAGTCTGAATTGCACATCATCTCTACAGTGAACATTTCTGGTTTAATTTTGGCATAAACAGAGTTGGCAACAATGCTTATACGTCTCAGATACATTTGTCAGTTTGTTTGGTCTACTGCACCTTTGATATTTTGGCTACAACAAACTCGAGTATGGATTTGGTGACTTGAACAAAGGATTTGGGGAAGGGTGTTAAACACATGCTGTACTTTAACTGTAGTTTCACTGATTGCCGAAACTTGACATAATGGTACTCTGTATGTTTAGGGGTGAAGCCGTATGCGTGTTCCATGTGTGACATGAAGTTTTTTCAGCGTTACCACCTGCAGAGACACAGCCTAACCCATACGGGTATGGGTCGGCTCTCCTTACAGATTTGCCCTATTACCCCTGGCCACGCTTATGTGCGATTTAGCACTGTTGCCAACTTTTTTCCTTTCATGACTGAGGCTTCTTTTCCACCTTAGAAATTGACAGAGACCTAGATTTCGTGGATTTGAAAATTCAACACAAGTTTTTTGAAGTTAAGAATGACTTTCCTGAAAAATCAGTTCAAATCTTTTGTCAGTACATAAATGGCAAAAACATTCGCGTACCCATCAAGTAAATCTTGGGAGTTAATCAAGCTTTTATAGGTTAGAAGTTGACGAGCAGTGCTAAACTCCAGTCTGAATTGCACATCATCTCTACAGTGAACGTTTCCGGTTTGATCTTTAACCAACAGAGTTGGCAACAATGCTTATACGTCTCAGCTTCATTTGTTCGGTCTTCTGCACCATTGATATTTTGGCTGCAACAAACTCAAGTAGAGATTTGCTTGAAAAAAAGACTTGAACAAAGGATTTGGGGAAGGGTGTTAAACACATGCTGTACTTTAACTGTAGTTTCACTGACTGCCGAAACTTGACATAATGGTACTCTGTATGTTTAGGGGTGAAGCCGTATGCGTGTTCCATGTGTGACATGAAGTTTTTTCAGCGTTACCACCTGCAGAGACACAGCCTAACCCATACGGGTATGTGTCCTTGCAATCTGACCGCCTTGCTGAATTTATTAATCACTTTCAGAAGACCTTAGCATGGGACCGATTAAGTGCATGCATTCAGTAGCTACAGCTGAAAAATTGATTTCAATTTAGACTCATTTGACGCTGGAAGTAAAAACTGGTGCTTCACCATTTGGACACACATTCCCATGATTTTATAAAAAGATAAAATGGTCCCTCGTGTTTAGCTAGAAAGTGACCGTGAACTGAAAGGAAAAAAAACTTCATGCTAATACCATGATACTCTATTTAGGGGTGAAGCCATATGCTTGCTCCATGTGCCATATGAGGTTTTTTCAGCGTTGTCACCTTCAACGACACACTCTCACCCACACGGGTACGTGTCACTTTTCTGTGCCAAAACATAACGCTTATTGAACTTTACAAAACCGCATGTCTCAACCTGCCAATTTTTACTTAGGTGGTGTTTGTTCCAGTAATATTTTGATTTGCTCTGTATATTCTCGATTTCAGTCTCCTTCACAGTTATTGGTGTTCGCTTATTTATATGCAGTGCAGAGTTGGTAAAAATGCTACATTGGCTTTTTTTATTTTTTGTACGTAAACAATTTTAAAAGTTAATGCGTCATTCCTTGCTAGTAATGAGAAGCTGAGATGTGACTTGTTTTTAAGCTTAGATAAAACTAACATTCTGCACATTATCAAAATCACGTATTCTAATATTAGAACTCTATATTTAGGGGTGAAGCCATTCGCTTGTACCATGTGTGATATGAGGTTTTTTCAACGCTACCATCTCCAGAGACACAGCATCACCCATACGGGTATGTCTCGTCTCTTTATACTCAATCCACCCCAATGCAATGACCTTTATACCTAAGCATATAATCTTACTGTTCGTAAAAAAATGATGATCGCGCAGACATAACCTTCTTACAATGAGGTTTCGTTTTATGCCTCGGGTGCTCCTGCATGAGATTTCTAACTAGGTCTGGAAATGTAAACTTTACTGGTAAAACCTTTAATTGTTTTCTATATTATGTATGAAATACATTCTAAATTCTGTCGTGCACTCACTCCTTTATCACTGAATATAGCTGTGTTGTTTTACAACACAACCCCCACTCCAAACTTCTACTAGACATTTCCGTGTATATAAACGTTAGCTGTTTTAATGCTTTTTTTAGTTTTAATGCAACAATAAAATAATAAGGGTGTTCTTGACTATAATTTACTTAATATCCCAATTTAATTTTATTTACTCCTAAAACAAATTTTTCGTTGTTTGTTGATAGAGCTAGAAGACTTTCTTGATCAAGAAAAGGTTTTTTCTTTTTCGCCTTGTGCCAAGATTTAATAAATGCATAAAATTTCAGCTGTTAGATTTAGACTGTAAGATTTGCGTAGCTTTTAGGGAAAATAGAGCCAGTGTTAGTACAAGTCTCAGAGTAAACTGTCATACACTGTTAATGTTATGTATCAAAAGTTTTGGAACGTCAAAATTAAATTTTACTGTTAAAGGAATTCTGGTTTATTAATTATTTCTGAATTAATTCTAAAAACTGTTGATTTAAGCTTCTTGTATGAAATTGAAATTCTGAAAGCGAACCAGTCTGAAATTCCGTATGATATATAATAAGTGAGCTGTTGTAAATGACTTGGCGTGTATTTTTCGACGTAGTGAATGCACATGACTAATAATTTGCTCTGTGCATTTAGGAGTGAAGCCTTACGCTTGTTCCATGTGTGACATGCGTTTTTTCCACCGTTACCACCTGCAGAGACACAGCCTCACTCACACGGGTATGTGTCTTTCTACCTTAACCCACTATTCTATAGAAATTAACCTCACGCATGTGACCTGAGCACTGCTGCCAACTTCTGTAATGAAAATTTAACCCAAAAAACCTGACAGTGATGAACTGATAATGGTTTACAGACAAGGTGTTTTACTGGTTGTTGTTACTGGTTATTCTTGCACACATCACACTTAGATATTTGAGTGCTGGATTTAATTATACATGAAAGATTATAGCTGTTTTGTGCTATGTGGGTGAAATCTGTTATATTTACACCTATATTCTGCTAACATTACTACATAATAAATAAACTATTAATGTCAGAATTTATGTATTTTAGTAATATGCTTATGTAGTTATTCTTATCGTGCATGTAATACAAACATTTAAAAGTTTATGCTACATGTTTACAGTACATTCATATATACACTAGTGTAGTTATGTATCTTCATAGAGTATCAGCTGTTCTATTCTTATTCTTGATGTGCATTTAAGCATCCTACTTCCATAGTTATATATCATACTATACTTTAAAAGATTATTATATTCATTATACTTGTATAATAACTCGTTCTACTACTTACACAACACTCACAGTAAGTAAATATTATACCGTAATGCATTTCACATATGTCTATTATTGTCATGTCTATTATTTAATTGTACGCATGCTTGCTTATTATTTGGTAATTTTTACAATGCTAAAATTTGACCTTTTTATTATATAAACTTTAAGTGCCACCTGTTTGTGCTGCATTTAATATATTTACATTGTGCAGTCATACCGGTGCTATACTCCGTATGTAAACCTTCACATTCTGAACATTGCTTTCCTTCTTATGGAGTATTTGGTCTTAAAATTGGTGCATAATAAATGAAGGACAGGGAGCCACGGTGGTCTAACCTCGAAAAGTTGAAAAACGAGAAGGTCATATTTTGACAGATGTGGCTAAGTTCTCCGTGTGCCAGAGTGATCTCTCCTCATTGCGGCATAAAACAATTGAAGCCGAGGCTGGTGCATTTCTGGCACTGCGATATTCTCCCAAAGAGATGGCATCTTTCTCAAAAACAGCTTTCTGTTGGTTAGACCACTCTGGTTCTCAGCCCTTCAAATATAGAAACGTTGATAGTGAGCTGAAAGTTGGCAACACTGTTATGAACATCGGCATGCTCAAACATGAAATTAACCAAAGAACTGTTATAGAAGTTTACTTACATTTAGATTTAATCCATCTTATACATTTATCCAGCATTACCGGTGCCCGACTATAGAAAGGGAAACAGGGCATAGGAATACACCATTCCCACCGCTCCCGAAAAAAACTGTAGTAAAGAATGAGCTAATTTTATTTTCATAGAGTATTTCAGATAAATGTATCAAGTAATCTCCAAATATTTATCCCAACATTTACTCCAAGTTCCCTCAGTGCTGTTTTGAAAAGAAAAAATGATTTTGTGTCCAGACCTGTTTTTAAAAGAATGTACTATGAGACTGAATTTGGAGGTAGGAAAAAGAGGACTTTTTATTGTTTTTCTTTATTACACATTTTTAGTTATGATGTAACCTGGAAGTAAAGCTTATTGCACAAACCCAAATTAAACCAGAAATCAAATATTTAATTAGTATGTAATAACACTGCATTGATGTATAAAGGTTTATCAGCACATGAGTAAAATTATCCATTTATGAGGTGCTCTTACATACAATTTTAGCTTTTTTGCAGCTAAAAATCTTTTATAAGGATGGATATTCTTTAGATGCATTACTTTGGTGATGTGTAGCTAAGCTAGCCACATTTTTCTAGCTACTTATTAAACTTATCATTGCTGGTGTCAGATTGCTAGACCGTTGATTATACATTGGCTAATATATCTGTTTTGTTTTTTTACACTCAGGGGTGAAGCCCTATGCTTGTAACATGTGTGACATGCGTTTTTTCCAACGCTACCACCTGCAGAGACACAGCCTGACCCATACGGGTAGGATTCGTCTCTTTATATCACTTTATTCCACACAACGGGTGTTAAAACTTAGAACAACAAACTCGAGTTTGTAGTTAAACAGTTCCACATTCCTGTGCTAATATACCGAATCCACTCATGTGTAAATCTGCGACAGCAACGTTTCAGCATTTTAGCACTACACATCGTATTCCTTAATTATTCTAGCTACATATTATTTAATTCTATTTATTTAAATACATTTAAATATTTAAAACCCATGAAGTTATTTTACTCCTATTACATTAATTTAAACCAAAGTATCAGGAAAAAACAAGTTCATCTTTAGTTCATGATATTTAACTGAATTATAGTGAAACATTTAAAAGAATAGAGCCGAAACAGATTCTAGAAGGATCTCTCTATATACATAGATATGACTCCATATTTGCTATTCAGCATTTTACAGGGACAAATAAGTCTGAAATTAAAACTGACAGGGTATAGACGTTTCTGTGAAAGCCCAAGACCTGTAGTGATGGAAAAAAGATGAACCGAAGATAATTCTTAAGGTACGTTAGTTGTCCACGTCACTGAAGCATTAGATAAAAGCTGTTGAATGAGAGATTCGACGGAAGTTTTTGGTATAACCCTGTTCTGATTGTGTTTAATACAGGGGGGGTATTTGAATCACTATAGATGAACACCAATAATACAGGTACTAATACGAACCTATTAACCTTTTAAATCGTACTGGTACAGCGCTAAAACCAGACAATCAACACGAGTAAATGTCACCTGCTTCACGTACCAACGAGAGAGACAGGAATTCAGCCCTGAGGTTTAACTGTTATCCTCGGATACAAGTCAAGATTTACTGATTCCTGGATGTTAATGCTCACTCATACTGTACATTAGCGCAACGTTCGGCCAAAAGTAACTTCCATGTCACAGAACGGCATGCGGCGTCTGACCTTTGCATGCAGAAATGTGAAGGCTAACTGGTATTAGACTGTCAGCACGGAACCTCCAGAAAAAAATAAGAAGAAACTGCATTAGTGTAATGAATCCGCCGAATCTCCTCAGCGTCAGTAGGAGCTCATTTTCCCTTAAATCTGTGCAGTTTAGATTTATACGTCTCGGTAACCTGATTCTAACTTGGACAATAAGTTCATTCCATCATCACGAGTGTCACTGTATTTTGCACATGATGAAATGTATTCGGTTCGATTAGATAAATGAACCCCCCTAACACCACAAATATTTACACCTGTGGGAGTAAGTGCCTGAATAGCAGATGTGGAGTGGTTTGTCGCTGTAGTTGAGAGATTTGTAGAAATACCATCATGAGAGGTTTGTGTATTTTGTAAACCCTATAAGTCTATAATTGAACTTGACACTGAGCTGATTTGATAAAAATTCTATAGCACATTGTGATTAGTGTATCAGACAGTTGCGAGTATATAATCTCATGTATAAAGCGTATACTTTGAGCGCATGCGAGTGAGATGATGTCGGAAGGACGAGGTAATTGTGAATGATTGGTGCTCTGTGTATTCAGGGGTGAAGCCGTACGCTTGCTCGATGTGCGACATGAGGTTTTTTCAACGTTACCACCTCCAGAGACACAGCCTCACTCATACGGGTATGTGCCTCTCATCGACATGCAACCAAACCTCGCAAACTTCATGCACTTCCTGTTACAGTCTGTCATCTGCTAAAATCTAGAAAGCCCAGTCTTATACTTTATGCGTTGCTGTGTAACACAACAAAACGTGTGTGTGTGTGTGTGTGTGTGTGTGGGGTGAGAGGCGGCATGAGTCATGCTCTCACACAGATCTGGCGTAATGATCACTATCTGATAGAAACCACTCGTTCTTTAAGTGTGTCCAGAGCGCCGTTCCCATCACTTCTAAAGACGTGACGGGTACTACAACTCCTCACCTCTAAAGAGCTTTATCTTCTACAAGCAACCAGCTGTAAAGGTTTTTCCCTCACAATGTCTTTCCTGGTTGTGTTCTGCAGTAACGCATGGCGATTATTATGTCAGTAAAATAGATTTTTACTCTTGTTCAGGTTGTTAGCGAGACATTTCTTGCTCTGACTCGAGTCAAGTGGCTTTTTATCGCTGCAGGAACTAAAAGCGTAAAGTTCACGTGGGCAGCGGAAGCAAACGTATGTGATTCGTTTCTACCTTCATTTTCAGACGCGAGGGTGATTCGAGTCTTCAAACGCGCCGATGAATCAAACGAGGATCAAATTCATGAACTTGCTCATGTTTTGCTACGTTTATAGACCAAGTGGAGTTGAGTGCGGCTTTGACGCGGTGATGTTCACCCATATTCGTCTTCTGTTAGCAACAAGCCAACCGTGATGAGTGTTTCCCCCTCAGTACACTGAACTATACAGTAAAGTCAGTGCTATAGAGCTTACGAGCGCGTGTATACACGGCGTTACTCGGTCACAGCGAAGGCCCGCTGACGTCGTTGTAGGTTCCGTCAACAGCCGTGTTGAGAACTCGTGGTTGAGGAGACCGGTTTCAGTTCCTGACTAGGAATTCCCAGTTGAGGAGAATTGGCATCACAAACGTTTCTCCACCTTTCCCTAATGTCATATCGCTACCCACATTTTTAAAGACAGGAAGTAAATAGTGAGACTTGTTTATGTTGAATATCCGACTGTCAGGTGGGATTTCCCCTTTCCAAGTGTACGGAGTACTGATTAGTCAAGGTTTATTTATCCGATCATTTTTCGTCTAAACTTTCAGTCCTGATTACACTACTGAAGTCTGTAGTTAGCATTTCAACACAAACTCAGTCGTCAACAAAGATATACGAGAAATACTCCAAGCTCATCATACAGTGCACACAATACTGCACTTACACACTGTTATAACATCCACACTGATAATACACCTCAGGATTTCACACACACACACACACACACACACACACTAGATCAGTGCCATCAGCAGTCTGTGATTAAAACATAACCCTGACTTCCTCTATGAATCATGGGAATGTGAATATCGGAGCAGATTCTGTGTCCATGTAACTAATGAAACACATTTCAGACACAGATTTATTTAATAATCTTTTTTAACTCGGACCCTAAAGGGCTGATGAGGCTTTGTACTCGTGTGCGTGCCGTGATGAGACGTAACGTGCACGAGACGAAGTGATCAGGCGTGAAGACTGAAGAACTGAAGTGAAAGTCACTTTGGCTCATTTCTGTGGTAATAAATATGTTAATAATAATAATAATAAGTCTTCGCTGTCTCAGCTGAGGTGTTTTACGGTTTGGAAACACTGTGTTACATGTGAGTGTCGGTTCACGTGTTCCTGTACGAGACTCTAAAGCTCTTATACTATAAGTTTCTGTGGATGAAGACGTCTGCTTAATGCTGTGATTCTAATAAATGTAAACCCTTTAACCTCCGCCGATGATACCAGGCATGAAAGATCAGTAACTCATGCAGATATGATGCGACGTCGAACGAGTCGATGTTGAGCGCGAGAAGGAGATGAAATGGTTCAGGAACACCTGGCGTTCCTGTCTGAACGCTCCTATGAAGCGTTTTTTGTGACTGCGTTTGTATCCAGATGTTAAAGGAGTGTAATTGGAGTTCTGTCTCATATCCCAAATTCTACCTCAATTCGAATTGAACAACAGCGGGTGGAGCGTTTGGGAGGTGGGCGTGTCACTCGCCCGGTAAAGCTGTGCAAAGCAGTTAGTTTTAAATACTAATAAATGTCATGTCTAGATGTTTTTAACCTCATGGCTGTTACAGCAGCATTAATACGAGTGTAAGTGAAGGTTTGGAGAGAGTCGTGTGGTGGTGGTGGTGGTGGTGGTGGTGTTTCCAATACTGAGTGTATCTGAGAACTGGTGCTCTGTGCGTTTAGGGGTGAAGCCGTACGCTTGCTCCATGTGTGACATGAGATTTTTCCAGCGTTACCACTTGGAAAGACACAGCCTCACTCACACGGGTATGTGTTCTTCCCCTCTCAGTCCAAAACAC
This sequence comes from Neosilurus mollespiculum, assembly GCA_030014195.1. Taxonomy (NCBI): domain Eukaryota; kingdom Metazoa; phylum Chordata; class Actinopteri; order Siluriformes; family Plotosidae; genus Neosilurus; species Neosilurus mollespiculum. The sequence goes on along the minus strand of JAQMYF010000023.1, from coordinate 853,782 downwards.
TCGCACTCCAAGTGTTCACACTAACCCTACTCCTTTCTCCTCCCGAACTCCATACAGCGCATGGTGGCGGCCGTTCCTCAGCTGAAAGGAACCAGAACCATGGTGTAGAGTAGAACATCAGGCTGTGTGTGCGTGCGTGTGCGTGCGTGTGCGTGCGTGTGCGTGTGCGTGCGTGTGCGTGCGTGCGTGTGCGTGCGTGTGCGTGCGTGTGCGTGCGTGTGCGTGCGTGTGCGTGCGTGTGCGTGCGTGTGCGTGCGTGTGTGTGTGTGTGTGTGTGTTCACCTCCTCTCCTCTATTTTTGTCTGTGTACATTCTGTCAGTGTCACCGCCCGGATTCGCCTTTGAAACAAAATATAAAGGAAAAAAAAAATCCTACTGCTACAGTTCGTATATGAACGTGTGTTGTTTATGTTGAAGAAACAGTGGTGTGGTTATAACCAGCTTATAGACTCCACAGGAGAGGCTGTTGGGAAATTTTCAGTGACCCCAAGCTGTGACCGCTGTACTCTACCACACCCCAAATTCTAGAGTTAGGACTTCGGTAACTTATGAACTCTTTGTTATACTCCTCGTTTTCCCTGCATTAATATCATGTGGATTTAAGAGAATAATGCACACTAGAGTGGTGGAATACGCCACGAAAGACAGAGGAGCCTTTTTTACACATCACACCCATCTGTCCGTCCATCCGAACACCACCTGTGAACCTCAAGAACTCTTTGTGGGTTTTTCTTAAGATTTTGTGTTAAAGACCACTCTGACTTAAGAATAAACTAATTAGATTTTAAAGGTCAAAGGGCAAGGCTACTGCCACCTCATGTGGGCCAGTTTTGTGCATGGAGGCATGTGCCCTACAGGTGGTAGTTCTAGTTGTGCGCTTCAGATCTTAACATCTGGAGAAATAAAAAAAAATCTATATCCAGTTCAAGCAGCTTAAACCCAAAGCATCTCAGTTCACCAGCTTTCCACATCAAACTGGAAGACCTTTAGTTACACACAGGGTAGCATGGTGGTGTAGTGGTTAGCATGCCCGCCTCACAGCAAAAAGGTTGTGGCTTTGAGTCCTGGGCTCGGTGAGGGCATTTCAATGTGGAAATTGCATGTTCTGCCTGTGAGTATGTGGGTTTCCTCCTGACAATCTGGTTTCCTCCTTCAGTCCAAAGACATGCACATTAGGCTAATTGGCTGTTCCATGTTGCCCCTAGGTGAGTGTGATTGGTGGTGATGTGTGTATAAAAGTCCTGTGATAAACTGGCAAGCTGTTTAAGGTGTACCCCGCCTTTACCCAGAGTTGGCTGAGATCTGCTCCCAGCGACCCTAATAGTGAATGAATAATACATGGCTATATCTTTATAAAATAGTTTAGAATTGCTTTTTTTTGTGGTGCAAACATTAAATTAGTTCCAAAAAAACCCAAACAAGCAGATAAGTGGGGGTAGCCGTGGCCTAATGGTTAAGGAAGTGGCTTTGAGACCGAAAGGTCGCTGGTTCTATTCCCGAACCAGCAGGAAAAATGTGTGTCGGTGGGGGGGTGAGCTGCACCTTCCCTTCCTCCATCTTCATGGCTGAAGTGCCCTTGAGCAAGGCACCGAACCCCCAACTGCTCTCCGGGCACTGCAATGTATGTGGCAGCTTACTGCTCCGAGTGTGTGCTCACTTTGGAGGAGTTAAATTCAGAGGCAATAATTTCCCCTGCAGAATTAATACAGTATATCAGAAAAAAACAAAAGTGTTTCAGAGAATATGTGTGAATATGGTAATAAAGCTGTTATAACATTTTGGTGTGTTAATGTGGATTTCCACATGAGCAGGTATAAACTCTTTGTTGTGTTGTGGTTGTGTAAAGGGTTAAATAGAAGCGTGGTGTGTTGTCTGTTTGATGAATCCCGGTCTCCTCTCAGGTTGTGTGCACTTCCCTATATGGAGCTCAAACAGTCGCCCCATCATCAGCCTGAACAGCCGCAGATCGAAACGCCTTCATTTGTTTTTCTGTTCAGTTTCACCTGCTCTTCATTTTCTGTTAGCTTCAGGTTCATGAAAATCTCCTACCCGGATATGGATCCTTTCATATCCACATGATCCATACAGCACTGTCATCTCCAACAACCAGCACATCAGCTTTCACTAAATTCAGGAAACAATGGAGGAGGTGGGGATTTATTTTAAAACCTCAGCAGTTTCATGGCAAAAAAATTTAAATAAGTAACATTTTAAAAAAGTAAATAAACAAGATGCTTCAATTTCAAGATAAAAATTCAGATGTGTTTATTTCATTAATCATTTTCAAACTTGGAAACATCACCTCTGGTGAATATTTTAAAGCTACAGGCCCCCACTGGGGAAATCACACCATTATTAACAATTGATGGCCATTTTGCTGTCCTTGAACTTGACCCACACTGACCTTTTCCTAAGGTTGTTTATCCTTTGGTCCCAAGTTGCTCTCCTGAAAATCTGACCTCAAACAAATAAATAAATACTAAAGCACAAACTGACAGAAGTGAAATACCTGCTACGCTAGTGTAGCTGGTCAGAATTGTGGATATATATCAGTGGAAGATGGTGGTAAAATCATTAGCATTAAGCTAAGTCCATGCAGGAAGTGATGAGCGACAGTGCAGTCAGTGAACTGAGTAATGAAACACAAAATGTTCTAAAGTGATGTGGAGTAGGTGAGTACAGAATTAAACTGAGCTAAACTATCACACGGTTAGATTTGATACTTTCATAATTATTTTATTATTATTATCTTTACAGTTAGTATCTTTATTATTATTATTATTATGATTATTTTTGTTGTTTTTTTTTTTAGTAATAATGATGATGAATAATTATAATAATAGTAATAAGTTTAGAACGCAGACTCTTGTGCATCATGAATCAGGAAGAGTTAAATGTATATAAATATAAACTCACAATAAATGGTGACCGTTTGAGAAACGTGGACCCAATCCTGGCGATTCCGGTTATTATCCTTATAAAATATCTGTGTGCAGTCGTAAAGCACATGGCAATAATGATCTGCACTTCTATGTTAATGTGGGCGGAGTCATTAAACTCATGTTTGTCGTTTCCCTACGGAACGGTTTTGGGGAGATCAGTGTTTGGAAGCATCCGTCAATTAATGGTATTTTTTAAGCTCTATCCTGCAGCAGAAGAGAAGGATAGTTCAAAATTTCTTTGCGACCAAATTACAATACCATATACGAACCCTGCCGAAACCCAAAATTCGCTCTGAGGTACACCCCTTAACAATCGATGCCAAAACCGTCCACCGCTTTCTTTTTCTTTCCCTACGATACGCACTACGCAATTGTGCAATATGCACCTCACTTATTAACTGACAACCCCTGGAAGCCCCACCCCTTCCTCAAATCGCTCTACCTCAGATGTGTTTTATGGAGGAATTACACACTTGAATACACCAGAAACAGTATACCGTCTTCCCAGTGAAATCCCTCATAAAACAATCAGCTAATGGGGCATCGCCACAAACGTTCTGTAGAGTGAAGTTCATTCTGAGGTAGAGGGATTTTAAATAAACCGAACACACAGTCCTCCCATCTCAGTGTAGTAGCGTTTCAACTGGTGCTTTTGAGACGGATGAATGCCAGAGCTCGGTCGCTTCCTGTCAGGGTGAATGGAGATGGAACAGGATCCAGTGAAGTCAAATAAATTCATTAAAAGTGGAAAAAGGTTCCTGCAGGAGGTCAGAGGTCAGGCCACTTAATTCACACACTTCATCATATACCATATCGCGTCCTGGAAATCGTATCGCATCCTTCTCCTGAAAGAAGTCTGAACTTTTATCCTCTTTATTGTTAGCACTGATTGAGATTTCTGTGTGTTGAAGAAGGAGGTTGCATTACCCAAACCTGCTCTGTAAATATGAGCTCCTCTTAAATCAGTCGTCCGTTTTCACTCACTCTTCTTCAAATTTAACTTCGCTGCAACACGGAACAAACCAGGAAAGTTTAACATACATCTCACCCCCTCTTTCAGACTCTCACTCTCTGTCTCACTCTCTCTCTCTCTCTCACTCTCTCTCTCTCTCTCTCTCTCTCTCACACACTCTCTCACACACTCTCTCACACACTCTCTATCTCTCACACGCTCTATCTCTCACACGCTCTATCTCTCACACACACGCTCTATCTCTCACACA
>JAQMYF010000023.1:839004-849517 GCA_030014195.1 Neosilurus mollespiculum | reverse complement strand
CTCTTCCGATCTGTGTGCGCGCGTGTGCGCGCGTGCGTGCGTGCGTGCGTGTGTGCGTGCGTGCGTGTGTGCGTGTGTGTGTGCGTGTGTGTGTGTGCGTGCGTGTGCGCGTGCGTGAAAGCAACACTAGGTTTTAAAATGGGTCTAGAAGTATTCAATCAATAAATAACTTAGAATTTAAATGTAAAGTTATTTATTATTTATACAGTAAATATTTATCTACATTTTATTTATTGAATTTTGTTTTATTTTTAGAATATTAGTTTTAAATCCTGTTGGATTTTTTTTAAATAAATGAATTTATTTGCTTGTTGTAAATGATATTTGTTAGTTGTGCATTTAATATAAATTATTATAGAAGTAAAGATTTGAGTTACTGAATAATTTTTTTTAGTCTATTTGTTTGTTTGTTTGTTTATTTATTATAATTTTCAGTATATTTTGAATCTTTTGCGGTGCTGGTTTTCAGACTGGAATCGCACTCGACCTGCCGCGATGTTCCTTTAATGACCCGGGTCTCGTTTCGGTGTTTAATATCAGCCTTCACTACAAACTCGAGTTTGTATAAAATCTTACTGTGATTTAATTCTGACTTGATGACGACTAATTTAAATATTAATGTACAGAACTCTCTAGAACTTAGATGCTGCAGAGTGTGATGTCATCTTACCTGCTGAAATTGTGAAACTGTGTGATGATGATGACAAAATATGTATTGTGTGTGTTTTCAGGTGAGAAGCCGTTTGCATGTGATATGTGCGACATGCGCTTCATCCAGCGATATCACCTGGAGAGACACAAGCGCGTCCACAGCGGAGAGAAACCGTATCAGTGTGAGCGCTGCCAACAGGTAACACGCACGCACTTATAAACTATTCATCAAGGAAATATGTGGACAAAATGTTTATGATGTGGACGTTTTATTGATGCTGTGTGGTTCCGTGATGGACTGTGTGGGGACGTGTGGTTCCGTGATGGACTGTGTGGGGACGTGTGGTTCCGTGATGGACTGTGTGGGGACGTGCGGTTCCGTGATGGACATGCGGTTCCGTGATGGGATGTGCGGTTCCGTGATGGACATGCGGTTCCGTGATGGGATGTGCGGTTCCGTGATGGACTGTGATGGGACGTGATGTTCCGTGCGGGAACGTGTGGCGTATATTGTGTAATGGTGTAAATATTGTTATCTGAGGGATCTGGTCGGATTCCCCAGAACCTGTGTGTAGGTGTTTAAAGGTAGGCACTGCGTGGTGGGCGGGGCTTTAAATAACTTTCTGTTCTGTAACGATTCAAGCAATAAAAATAAATAAACGAGCCAAACATCTGAGATGGGGGGAGGGGGGATAATGAATTGGAATGAACTCCGAGTGTTTGAGGAGTAGAGCGGTTGTGTTTTGTTTGCTGTTAGAACGGTGCAGGTGACGGGTGCGGTGCGTCGGCAGGAATGCAGTGATAAGTATCTGTTCCGGTTCAGTAGATAAAGGGAGGCACTGAAACAAGCCGTTTCTACTGTTTGCTTTTTTAGATTTTGTATCCATGGTAACCGTACATGTGGGAGATTTTTTTAGTTACCAGGATAATAGCCTGGTTTAGATGGAGCCTCTCCGAGCGCCTGTGAGGCCATACAGACGCATCGCCCGTGTGAACCGAACCATCCGCTCGTCCTGTCGCACCACTTCTAAAACATTCCTGGATTCAGAATTTCTTCCGGATCCAAAACCTATTGGATTCTTCCCTGTCCGTGGCTCCGCCTCTAGTAGAAGTGTGAATGTTAGTCCTGTTCCCGCTGAGAGAGTAAACGACGTGTGATAGTGTCAAGTGTTCTAAAGTGCAAACCCAACCAACCGTCTCATTTACATAATGTTTTTCCCTTCAGAATTTCTCCAGAACCGACCGGTTGCTCCGTCACAGGCGGCTGTGCCAGGGAAGGGGTGTGGCCAAAGTGGAGGCTACACCCTGCTGTGAGCCCCGCCCATTTTCCCAAGACCCTCTTCCGGCTCCACCTCCAGCACCGCCCAACACCTGGAGTCGACTCGCAGTCTGACGTGTCGTCACATCAACGAGAACAGAAATGGAAAAAAAAATCTCACGAATACGCCCCTGGCCCTGTGACCGCCGCCCCACACCGCGGCGGAGAAAAATAACGAAATAAAACGACTGATGTTACAGAGGAGAGAGAGAAAACGAAACGCTTCTTTACGTTAGTTCTGCTATCCATTATTTTGAGAGGGACCCGCTGATGTTCTTAATACCTTTAAACAACTTATTCGTTTTTTTCCTTTTTTTAACTGCTTTCCAGGCATTTTATTGGCTGATGGGAAGAAAAGCAGCTCGGCGAATGAGATGAAGACGAACAGCATTTCACAAAATTATCGAGACGCCGTTCATCAGGAAGTGAACAGATGAACGTGTTGATAAACCGAACGTTATGTGTAACGCGAGCTGTGCGTCGTCTCCAGCTTTACTTTATTATTATTATTATTCCTCCTCTCCAGTTTATTAAACCGCTTGGCGTGATATCAGTGCTGTGTGTAAATAATTGCGCTAACCGAGCTTTTTCCGTACCGCTGTCCTCTACACTACTGCTACGTGGCGGTGATGCGTAACTGTACGGTGGGCGAATTGCCATGTTTAAAGGTCCGACTGTAAAGAAATTCTTTGCAAATTAACGCGAGTCACCTGATCCTGGATCCGTGGAGTCACATCGACACCAGCTTTGTTCTGAACGTGCATCTCTACAACAGACATCTGTTAGCATTGGGATTAGCATTAGCAACCTAGCTTCTGTTCAAGTTGTGAAAGCAGTTTTTATCTCTCTCTCTTTCTCACACACACACACACACACACACACACACCAGTTTCCAGTTCGTCTCTCTGTGATCAGTACAATATCGATGTTAATCGAAACCCTGTTTAAGAAGTTGGGTTGCTTGTGCTGTTGCCATGGCGATAGATACACAGCCACCCCAACATCATTTCCAGTTCTGCTTTTTTGAACACAGGAAACTCTGTGCACCAAATCAGTGTCCCATCCACCGTCAAGACTTTTAACCCAAAATCCTAATCTCCGGGCTTTACACGTTTAAAGACTTTCTCTCCTTTGCCGATGCCATGCTTTACCGAGACGTCAGCGCTTCCTGTTCGAGTTGGTGGTTGTTTTTTTTGTTTGTTTGGGTTTTTATTACTGTAACTCTCTCACTTAATGGATGTTGTGCTGAAAAAAGAAATCTCTTTACCGTAATAACTCACTGACTACAAAGACTGCGCATCCCATCATACATCTGTTCACAGACTTCAGCAGGAAATACGTTGAGATTTCCCGGAACTGTTGTGAAGCAGAAGGACAAGACGGTTCATGACGTCGTATTATTCGCAAATTATTTAGCGCTCTGTATCCTGCTTTAATTGCTTTAATCGTACCTTGTTTTTGTTTAGTTTTTGTCCTGTTTTGTGTACGTGTTGCTCAATATTAACCCACTGATAAACCCTCATCCTTCCTGATAAGATCTGGCAACCCGGGGCCACGTGAGGACGGATCGGGAACTAGGCTTGTGTCGATATTGGATTTAAATATTAATGAAATAATCTGGTTACGGCGGTTGGAGTGACAGAGTTAGGAGATTATTCTCTCAAAAAGACTCCAAATTTAAAAAAAAAAAAAAATCCATCAATGCAAAAAATATTCCACGATAACAATACTGTTAAATATCGTGATGTATCGTGTCACTGATTATTGGCCCATTCCTACACAAGCCGCATATTTTTTTCTCACGGATGATTATATTTCATTTATGTTTCATGTTATAAAGATATAAAATAATGGACTACGACAGTTTTAGTTCCGTAGCAATGTGTGTGTTTTTTAATATTTTTTATTTCTAATATAAATTTAAAACACTGGAGTGGAAAAAAAACCCTTTCTTTGTTTTTTATTTTTGTTGTAATTTTTTTCTGATAGTACAGATAGCGTGTAGTTGTGTAGATGAAGCGGTCTCTTCTGAACCAAACCATTTCCTCCCGCTGCCTCCGTAATGTTCATGTAGGGATTACAGTCTAGAAGCGTCTCCCCGCCCGGTGTTTTAGTGACTTCTGTTTAGAAATATTAGAGAAGAAAGAAACTGCAGCAGTCGTAGCTAACAGTAGTTCTGTTCTCTTGCATGTCCTGGCAGTTTTCACTGTAAAAAACACTTTATATGAATTTTGTTCTTGAAATAAAGACATGTATTGATGATTGATGTAAAAATGAATCCAGACCACCTCGTGATCCAACTTTGTTGTGTGCAGTGAGAAGAGGGGCTTCAGTTCACCCAAATAAAATCTCTTAAAGAAAACTGTGTGTGTGTGTGTGTGTGTGTGTGTGTGTGTGTGTGTGTGTGTTCAGTTATTTATTAAAAGAAAATATCTGGAGAGTTCAATATTTTGCTCAGAAATAGAGTTTTCCCTTAGAATGTTCGCTTCTGGTCCTCAGTGTAATTTTCCATCTCACATTTAAAGCAGTGAATATTGACAGGTTACTTTATGAAGTGTTCATTACTGTGGAAAAGTCTGAGACCTGCACGGAAATGTGCCGCAAGACCTTCAAAAATAATCTCATTTAAATGTCTAAGGAACAAGAATACTGCAAAGATTCACAAACAGAAGTTTAAATCTTTTTAAAACTCAGTATTTGGTGTGGAAACTTAAACATCACAGGGTTCATGTCCTGCAGGTCTGAAAAGAAACTGAAAATGTCGGAAAATAAAATAAAAGAAATCTTGACCCTTCAAGTGGAGTAGTGCTTTTATAAAACACACCACCAGAGGGGGCGCTTTTCATTCTCACTCTTGGGCCTGGAATCTGGATTAGTCAGAAGCCAGGGGTCAAAGGTCACCAAGCAGCAAGCATCCACGCACTAAAATGTTGGATATGAAAGATGTTTTTCCTCCCTTTCTTCCTAATATTCAGTATTTTTAATGATGAAAGACTGAGATACTGAGCCTGATTACTTTTTCTTGCTTCATGAAAGAAAGAAAGATACAGTGCTGTGTTGTACTTTATTGGTTTATATATTTCATTCTCTATTTTATTAAAACAGTTAAATGTTTTAAAACACATTGCATTTCTGTTCTAAATTTAGAATAATTTATTATTATTACAATTTTTGGTTATTTCTCATTCGTGTATAAATGTGTGGTTTTATTTAGAATTATTTGACTTAAAGGAGGAAATTATCCTTCAGATCAAACCCTGAAGCCACGACAGCAAAACAGAGAGAAAACAGACGTGTGTGAGAGCTCCAAGTGTGCGCTCTCTCTCTCTCTCTCTCTCTCACTCTCACACACACACACACACACACACACTCGTGTGCGCTGCTCTGCTGGTGTGAGTCGAGTGTAATGAAGTGATGTAAATTAAAGGCTGCTGTAAAAGTCAGGCTCTAAACTGCTGCAGGAACCAATAATAAATGATGAACAGCCTCATTATAATAAAGTCCTGCTGCAGCGACCAGCGGGGGAGAAACACGTGGGAAATCTCACATGGTAATGACTGTACGCTACATTACAGTGATAAAATACAGAAATCATATTCTCTTAGTTCAGAGGATTTAACACTAATTAATGGTGCAATGATTTAATCTCATTATTATTATCGTTATTTTTATTATATTATAATTATTATATTATTATCATTATTATTATATTATTATCATTATATTATAATTATTATATTATTATTTTTATTATATTATCATTATATTATAATTATTATATTATATTATCATTATATTATAATTATTATTATAATATTATTATATTATTTTTATTATTATATTAATATTATTGTTGTTGTTTTTATTATTATTATTATTATTCACATTTTTGCTTGTATGTAAAGGAATAAAGGGTTTTGTTCAATAAAGACGACTCGATGTGGTGGAATCGTCCTGTCCATGTCCTCAACCTCAATCCATGATTATGCAAATCACTAGTATCCTGATATACTCAGCTGGTTAGTGAACTGTTATGTTATATACAGTAGAGTGCAGTGAAGATTCTACACCACTTCTGTGTAAAAGGGCACGAGAACCAAAAAAAATCATTCCGACAAGAATATTGAGGCAAAAGTATGGATAATAAACAAAAACACTGGAAATATAAATTTTAGGAGGCCTTTTACACAGAAGTGGTGTAGAATCTTCACTGCACTCTGCACTCTGGTCTGTTTCGGTGTCAGGGTCTCGATTTACGTCCTTTCCTTTCTGATTTATTCAAACCTGTAAGAATATATGCATTGTCGTGTTTCCATGACAACGACCATCACTTCCTGACGGACGATGCCTTCATCATGTAGCTGGGTTATCGGTTCTGTAGCTAAAAGTTTCTGGGTTTCACATCATCTCATAATTTGCGTATCACTTGTGAGATCATATGAAGCTTAAACACAAATATACTGAGAAAAAGCTGTAATCATTTTCACACTCCGATCATGATCAGCCTCCTTAATATGTTTATCATATTTTTTATTGAGATAATTTGAATTGAAAATAATTTCTGATGATGTCATTGTATCTATCCCAGCAGCTGACCAATCTGGAGCTTCGCTTCATCTCATTGGTTCACAAACTTAAAGTAAAGCTTTTTTTTATTATTGTGGTATTTTTCAATTTTAATGTATTAAAAAATTAAAAAATAATGTTGTTTCCTGTATTTATGAGATTAACGTGTCTACCGTAATCACTCTAATGCGAGAGCAGATTAAATGTGTAGCGTACAGCACACGTGGCTTTGCTGTGTGAAACCTCAGCTCCTGCTGGAGGCCACAACGTGTGTGTTGTAACGTGTAAAAGAGAAAGCACACACAAATCTTCTCGAGCTCGATGACTGCTCGTGGAAATGTAATTCTGAACAGAGTCATAAAATCCGCTCGGAGACGCTTCCACATGAAGCCTGCAGCGATTCGGGCCTTTTTCTTTCTTTCTTTCTTTTTTAATCAAAGTTCATTTTGATTCCTGTTTCGTTCTCAGAGCAAAAAATTATTACAGAATCAATGACTGAAAAGGAACAGACAGAAAAGAAACGTTCGAGTGAAAGATCTTCCACAGCAGGAACATCAGAGGAAAAACCTTCTACACGTTTATTTTGCACGTATATTCTACACGTAAATTCTGTATGTAAATTCAACAGGTTTAGTCTGCATGTTTCTGTTACACGTATATTCAACATGTTTACACGTTTATTTTGCACGTACATTGTACACGTTTATTCTGTGAATAAATTCTGCACATATATTTTGCATGTATATCCAACATTTATTCTACATTTTTAATCTAGACGTTTTTTTTACACGTATGTCCTGCACGTTTTCTCTACATGTTTATTTTACATGTACATTCTGCGTGAATACTCAACACGTTTATTCCACGTTTACCCTGCATGTTCATTCTGCACGTATATTTAACACGTTTCTGAGGTTTTTCTCTTGATTTCTGTTTTAATAGTAAAACGTGTGTACTGAGCTTTATTTGTGTTGAAGGGGGTTGAAATCATCCAGACGTTAAATATTTCGGGTTAACGCATCATACAGACGTTTACTCTTTACTGGTTTTTCCTGCAATATTTTTTAGAACAGAAAATTCCACTGTGGTGAGCGTGTGTGTAATTTAATGACTGAATGCTGATGATTTCTTTTTGATTGAATCTCCTTCGCAGTAGTTTGTTATTAAATGGAATGCAAGCAGAACCTGTAAAAACATTTAAATATATTTATTTTCAAATGAAATATGTATTAATGTTGAACTGCATAGAAATATATATAAGAGAGTTTGATTTTTATAGTTTTATAATTTTAAAGTTGTAATATTTTGAGAGGCGGGGCCAAGTGGACATGACCAGAGTCTTGAGGGGGAGGAGCTTGTTTAATAGAATATAACCCCTAAAAAGTGTAAAATTAATTTGAACTTTAATCCTTCATACTTTTGTTCAATTAATTACAAAATGTTTACAAATACATTAAAATGACTTTCATGTCAAAAATAATTTTTTTAAAGATAAACGTTTGGGTTTAACAGCAAATGTTGTGTGACACAAGAAGTAGTTTTAAAAAATAACAACAATGAAATATTCCATTTATTTTATGATTCAGAAAAATCATTCATGTTTTAAACATTTCTGGTTTTTATGCTGTTAATGATGATGGAATCAAAAGCTGCTTTTTTAAACTGCTGTAACTTTATTTTATTTATTTATTTCTGATTGAAAGGTTTCCTCCTGGATTTTATAACTTCAGTAACTTTTGGTTGCAACCATTTAAGATCAACACCATTATGCAGTTTACACACACACACACACACACACACACACACACACACACACACACACACATATTTATTTCCATTTTTACATATTTATAACCAGAGAGCCCTTGAAGCTTGTTTTCATTAAAAGATTTGATGATTAAATAAAGATGAGTGGAAGAAGGGAAGAGGGTTGAGATTTTCTCTTGTTCTTTTGTCTGCAGGGGTTTTTCTGTCCTGCTGCAGCTTTACTGCTCTTTCTGTATGTTTTCCTTTGTGGTTTTAAAACACACACACACACACACACACACACACACGGTTTTATGACTGTAATCTGGCTCTGCTTCTGCCTCCCATCAGCTCTGCGGCTGTAATTCACCTCTAACCGAGACACTGACCAATCGGGAGCCAGCAATAAATTCCCCCCCCGTCTCACCTCAGCCAATCAGGATGGAGCTTTAAATCACAGCCGTCAGGTAACGACCAATAGCACGACAGCAGCCACAAATCTATCAGCAAGTGCCCAGAGGAAGTGAATTACTGATACTGCAGTACTGCAGGAGAGAGAGAGAGAGAGAGAGAGAGAGAGAGAGAGAGGTGGAAAGATTAAAAAAATAAGGGAAAAGACAGAGTGAAGAAAAAGAGGGAAAGAATATCATAGTGCAAAAAAGAGTGCAAAGAAAAGAAAGAAGGTGAAGTGAGGATAAAATAGAGGAGGACAAAAGCCCTGCACTCTAAACAAGTGAAATTATCTGTCTATGCAGCAAAAATCATTTTACTTGACAAGATTTCCTGAAATAAATCTAGAAATAAGATTATAGTGTAAAGTTGATAGGAAATTAACTCTTAAAACAAGAAAAATTAGCTAACACTTCTAAATCGACCTTTTTTTTTTTTTTTTTTTTTTAAATCTTGGTTAAAACCAAATAATTTGTAGTGTACTAGGGTCACAGGGAGGCTAGAGCCTATATCAGCCGAATGTGGGCAAAGGACTGGTACATCCCTAAACAGCTCACCAGCCCATCACAGGGCAACTCACACAACCATTCACACTCACACCTAGGGGCAATTTGGAACAGCCAATTAGCCCAACGTGCCTTTGCCTTGTCTTTTGATTGTGAGAGGAAACTGGAGTACCAGGAGGAAACCCCATGCAAGCACTGGGAGAACATGCAAACTCCACACAGAAACGCCCTCACCGAGCCGGGAATTGAACCCAGTACCTTGTTACTGACAGTCGCCTCCTTGGATGAAGTTGTTTGTGAACATTAAAGGTTTTCAAAAGGAATTACGACTAAGTCCTCCTGCTTTGCTGTAAACTTCTTACGTGTGTGTGTGTGTGTGTGTGTGTGTGTGTGTGTGTGTGTGTGTGTGTGTTAGAGAGAGTGGTTATGTTTCATTGACACGATTTAACAAAGTAAACGTTATTTTCGGAGCTCCAGTTTGCAGATGTTTGTTTAAGTTTAGCAGATGTTTGTTTAAGTTTAGCAGATGTTTGTTTAAGTTTAGCAGATGTTTGTTTACCTTTAGCAGATGTTTAGGTTTAACAGATGTTTGTTTACCTTTAGGGGATGTTTGTTTACCTTTAGCAGATGTTTGTTTAAGTTTAGCAGATGTTTGTTTACCTTGAGCAGATGTTTAGGTTTGGCAGATGTTTGTTTACCTTTAGCAGATGTTTGTTTAAGTTTAGCAGTTGTTTGTTTACCTATAGCAGATGTTTAGGTTTAACAGATGTTTGTTTACCTTTAGCAGATGTTTAGGTTTAACAGATGTATGTTTACCGTTAGCAGATGTGATGTTTGTTTACCTTTAGGATATGTTTACCTTTAGGAGATGTTTGTCTAAGTTTAACAGATGTTTGTTTACCTTTAGCAGATGTGATGTTTGTTTACCTTTAGGAGATGTTTACCTTTAGCAGATGTTTAGATTTAACAAATGTTTGTTTACCTTTAGCAGATGTTTAGGTTTAACAGATGTTTGTTTACCTTAAGCAGATGTTTGTTTACCTTTAGCAGATGTTTAGGTTTAATAGATGTTTGTTTACCTTTAGCAGATGTTTAGGTCTAACAGATGTTTGTTTACCTTAAGCAGATGTTTGTTTACCTTAAGCAGATGTTTAGGTTTAACAGATGTTTGTTTACCTTTAGGAGATGTTTAGGTTGAACAGATGTTTGTTTACCTTTAGCAGATGTTTAGGTTTAACAGATGTTTGTTTACCTTAAGCAGATGTTTGTTTACCTT
>JAQMYF010000023.1:822064-833127 GCA_030014195.1 Neosilurus mollespiculum | reverse complement strand
GCAGGGATTTTTTTTTATATATATATATATATATATATATATATATATATATAAAGATTTTCTTTCTCAATATTTGCCCATGCATGGGTCACCTCCACAATTAAATGGGTTCTTGCCAGACCCAGGCCCTGCCCCTCCACCAAGTTTGGTGAAAATCGGTTCAGTAGTTTTTGTGTAATCCTGCTAACAGACAAACATAAAATTTCCTCCAAAGAAAACCTTGTGAATGTTACATGTCTGGTGTCACACCGTGGATTTTCATGTAAAATATGAAGAGGACCAGAATAAATCATTTATAAAAATTTTTAAATGAGTCTTTAAAGATGATTTGATAGCGACTGACAGGCACCGCTCTACACCCCCCTCCCCTCCTTGGGGTCGGCAGGTCTGATCACATGAATGAATTTGAAAGAGCCCAAAGTCCAATCTGAGCAGAGTAGGAAAACTTTCCCTCTAAAACTGTCGTTCCACTTTTCCTCCTCCGTCTGCCGCGATGCTCCAACTCTGAAGGTTTGCTTCTGTGTCGCTCTGATTTCAACAAAAAAAGCAAAGGAAAGCAGAAAGGTGCGGTGTGTAACTGAATGTATTATGTTCATATTGTCCAACAGGCCACAGTACTTAGGAGAGGAGAGCCAGAGAGAGGATGATGAGGATGAGGATGACAGGGAAAGGAGAGAAATGAAGGAAGCAGGTTTACACACCTAGAATCTGCTCAGCGATATTAACGTCTGCTTCACACCAGGAAACGTGTATGATAGAGAAGAAAGAGAAAAATCATGTCTGGGTGTTGGGGTGAGGCAGGGAGGGGGCGGGGCAAGGGAGGGGTCATGAGGGCAACGGTGTTTTGTTTGTTTTTAAACTTTTTGGTCCTGGATGATGATGATGATGATATTTTATTGTTAGTTGAACTTTGATGTCTGTGAAGTGTCAATCATTCCATTCAGATTTTAGCTACGCCTCTTTATTTTATTTAGGATTTTTTTTTTATGTAAACCGTCATCATTCAAGATGAAATAAATCGCTGTTGAGTTTTTTATTTAAAATAACTCTGTATTCCTCAGTGTTTCTTACTTCGTCTCTATTTTCTTTTTCGTGCATTTAAGTTCCACAATAAAATAAAAAGACAATAATACACTAATCCTAAACCTCCAGCCCTGAAATGGATTATTTTCCTTCTCCGTCACGTCCACGTGTTTTATTCCTCTTACACACAACAGCAGCCTCCCAGCAAATACGATTTCTCATTGATGAAAGTGTTCGTCTTACTGTTCACGTCATAGCAGCTCTAAACATCTCTATTCCCTCTCCATGTGAAAAAGACCCAAAACTCGCCGATTGATGGCGTCACGGATAAACTGAAGAAGTGTGAACCCTTCTGTCCCGAAAATATCACAGAACGTAGTTACGGCGGTAATCCGAGGATTGTGTATAGCTGCTATAACGTAAGTGACAACAGGGACGAGAGTTTCAGAACATTCGAGCAAGTTAAAAATACATCAGGGCAACACATCGGCCCGCGCCGCTCATTTCAGCACTGATTATTTACACGACGATACCCCCTCCGCAGGTATTTTACACTTTATAATAAATAAAATGGTTAAGCCACACCCACATTGCACTTGCAGACTGAAAGTGTTGACATTACGTTGTCATGACTGTAATTTCCGGTTCTTAACCAGCTGAAGGTGGCGCCAGTAACGTCTTGTTCAAAACATCGTTTTGAATTGAAGACCGCTCGTGGGCGACAGGCTGCCGTAGTGGTTAGCATGCTCGCCTCACAGCAAGAAGCTCCTGAGTTCAAGTCCCAGGCTCAGAGAGGACGTTTCTCTGTGGAGTTTGCACGTACTCTTTGTGCGTGGGTTTCCTCTGGGTACTCCAGTTTCCTCCCATAGTCCAGGGACATGCACATATGATTAATTAGCTGTGTAAATAGTTGTGTATGTTGGCCCTGCTATGGACTGGTGAAATAGGCTCCACCCTCCGTGCGACCCTGATGCGATGTGATGTTCGAATACTCATAAGGGAACCGAACTTAAGACGTTACTGCTCTTGATTCTTGGTTCCGCAGGCGGATGTTCACATCCCGTGTTCTTTATCCGCGGCCGTTTGATTAAAGATGAATAAC
This sequence comes from Neosilurus mollespiculum, assembly GCA_030014195.1. Classification (NCBI taxonomy): domain Eukaryota; kingdom Metazoa; phylum Chordata; class Actinopteri; order Siluriformes; family Plotosidae; genus Neosilurus; species Neosilurus mollespiculum. Next base: position 831,002 of record JAQMYF010000023.1, on the reverse strand, counting down.
TTACCGTGGCACTGTAGGTCTTACTGTTCGTACTGGCACGAACCTCACCACGTGTCACTCCTGAGGAACGGGTCAAACTTTCCGCACCATCAGTTTTCACCACGATCGTTAGAGGTCTGCTGGAGACACGATGGAAGGCGATGTGTTCGTTGGTTTGTTGAGAACTGAGAGTTTTGTTGTCATGACAACGTGGTGTTACAGGATTCGACACTATTTTAAAATGACCTTGAAATGCCCAGTTCTTAACAGCGCATCACTCTGAACTGTACCGTAATACTCCGAGTAGAATGAATGATGATGATGATGATGATGATGATGATGGTGAGTAACACTGGAGTATTTTGCGCTGCGTCGTCACTCGGATCTTGAAATGGCATTTTGAGGATTTTTAGCTACACAGATGTTTACCAGCTGGAGGCAGAATGTGGCGATCAGATGTATCCAATGAGGCGCCAGGAGCCAGAAGGAGCCAGCCTATCAGAAAGCCTAGCCAATGAGAAGAGCCGGAGGAAAATGCGTGGTATGGAAGAGAGGCGATAGCTGAAGGGAGTCTCCAGTTCAGAGAGCGAGACGGAGCGAGAAGCAGCAGAGTCTTATTGAGGAAAAGTTTATTTCTCATGTAAGACTAGCGAGAGTGAGGTTTTAAACGTACAGGACCGGTAGGTAAGAGGCACACGTGCTCTTTTCATGTGTATTTTTAATCTGTTTATTGTTTAAAACGTTGTTGTTTATGGTGCAGAAACAAACGTTTAACACCAGATTTAAGATTTGCTGGACGTTTGTAGCTGTAACGTGTTGACTGGTGGTGCATGAGACACCAAAGACTTAAAGTGAACAGCTTCTCATCTTTAACCCCGTCTGGGGGTTTTCTCTCGTTTCGTGATTCCCGAGTCGTGTGTTTCTTGTTTGACAGATGTTTGGACCTGGAGACGGCTCGCTTTCTTCCGCAAGGAGATTTCCCGGCGTAGAGAGACGAACGTAGCTCTCAGAAGGTTGAACACTTTAAACTTTTAATCTGTTCTGATTTTCATTTCCTGCTGTGACTTACTTTACAAAATGCATTAGTATGTACACTATACAGCCTAAAGTGCACCCCTGACTGTCCCAGCCCACGGCTACGATTCCTCTGTTACACCTGTAAGAAACTCCACTCTTCTGGGAAGGCTTTGCACTACATTTTGGGGTGGGGCTTATATGATTCCGGGGTGGGGCTGTGGGGATTTTGTTGAGTGACTGGATTCGGGGCGGGGCTGAGGGTGATGGGGTGTGGCTGTGGGATTTGGGTGAGGTTTTGGGAATTCAGGGGCAGGGTTTTGGGGATTCGGGGGTTGTGTTCATTCGGGGGCATGGCTGTGGGGGGCACTGGGCATAGCTGAGGGGGAATGGGGCATGGCTGTGGGATTTGGGTGAGGCTGTAGGAATTCAGGGGCGGGGCTGTAGGGATTTTGTGGAGTGATGGTATTTGGAGTCGTGGCTTCTGAGTTAGATTTACTTGTTTAATTCAGGGGCGTGGCTGTGGGATATGGGGCGTGGCTATGGGGTTTGAGTGTGGTTGTTTTAATTCAGGGACATGACTATGGGATTTAGGTGAGGTTTTGGGATTTCAGGGGTGGGGCTGGGGAGGTTCCAGGGGCGGGGCTGTAGGATTTGTGTTCATTCAGCTACAGTCGCATTGGTGAGGTGGTCAGGTGCTGACGAGGGGATATGCAGGGGGTCTGGGGTTATGTACATGACTTCCAACCTTCACACACCGTGTCTTCATAGAGCTGTGTGCTTTGTGTGCAGGGACATCGTTTGGAGCATAGACATCTAAATACGCAGACGGGACACACTGGTGATTATCAATGTGCGGTGTGAACTTGACTTGCCATCTTGGACGATGTTCCTTCAGCATCGACAGCATGGAAGGAGAGAGAAGTAAGACAAGAGGGGTTTCGGGTCAGAACGCTTTGTGATAAACTGTAAAAATGACAGGAACCAACACAGCAGATCTGCAGGGAAACATTTCATAAGTAAGTGATAATGACATGCACAGAAATCCAGATAAACCCACGTTAGAGGAGCGTGTACTCACGTGAGTGTGAGGATGGGACTGGTGTGCATGTGGGAGATTATAGTAGGAGTCAGTGCTTACATGTTCATGTATAAAGTAAACGTAAACTCATTATTCAAATATATGGCTTTATGATTGGGAACCGGATCTTATCAGGATGGAAATTCTCCTGCAGCAACGCCTACTTCACTGAATTATATTATATATTTATTTATTATATTGTAGCAGCATTACATCTACCTGTGCATGTTTATTGATCTGTTATACGATATTATGTCCCAAATATACAGTGACAGTGAATGAAAACTTCCAGGTACGAAATGTTAAATATTTTGTTTTAACTGAAGTGATATTTTTTCAAATGGACCCCAGACAGTGGGATGGCATGTCATTTGGCCCGTGGTTCAGATCCAGTGGTCTTTACCAGTCATCTTTCACACTACAGTGAGGTAGCATTTTTGAAGGACTCAAAGGTTTTGTGTCCAAATGAAGGGATGCGTTTGGGAGCTTTAAGGGCTATAAAAAAGCCCCAGTCAGAATCCTGTTCATCAGTCATGCAGCGATTATCTCGTGATGACCGTTTGCGCGCTCTTGCAATGGTGATTATATGGTATATATATTTATATATAATAAAATGGTTTGATAAGATCTAATAGATGTAAGCAAGAGCTTACTCTAATTGCTGGCAAATTTATTGGTTTTCTATATATTTAACTGTTTAAGTTAAAGAATAACTTTATAAAAAAATATGTTGCAATAACTATTCTATAATAAACAACATTAAAATGTACAGCACTGTTGGAATAAAAATGTTGCCAATAGCACGACGTGATGTGGGAGTTTTTAATTAATAATGTATTGTTCTGTACTGTGCATTCCATAACAATAAAAATAAACACTCTGACATGAGATCATGTTCTGTGCCAAATTAACCCACAGGTCGCTTTCTGGTGGCATTAAAACCTTTTCTTTATGCTCACGTCTCGTCTGTCTCTATAGCAAAAACCCACAAGGGGCCCTCTCCAAGATGGCGTCCTGTAGACAGCACGAGAGCGATGCACGGCCCGTCTATCTTTGTACCATGTCTATGGTTTGGAGTCTCTTAAAAAAAAAACAAAGGACCACGTGGGTGTGATGGTCAGGTGTCCACAGGGTCATAGTGCCTGTCCCAACACTTCCAGTCGTTGTGGGTACCGAATAAGGATTACCCAAATCTAAGAGTAAGTCAGTGGGTGTGTATTCACCTTCTTTTTTATTTTAGTTTGTTAGATTTGATTTCTGACTGAATTATTTTTTCCCTCCCTTTTCAGGATGTTTCAGGTTGAGGACCAAAAATCTGCTGCTGGATGGAGTTTTTACAGTTTTATCCCCCCAGCATGTAATGCAGGAAAGGGGTGGGTGGTTTATCCTCATCAATATGTCCGTCTGTAATCGTTTTAATTCCGACTCAGAACTGTAGAAACTGTAAGACTTCTTTATTAAACTTGGCGTTTGCGTCTATTAGGCGGTGTAGTGGTGCCTTTTGGGATTTCTGTATTTGAGATTGGGCGCCATGGCAGTGTAGGGGTTAACACGTCTGCCCCACAGTAAGGAGGTCCCGTGTTTGAGTCCCGCGTTTAGAAAGGGTGCATCTATGTGGAGCTTGCATGGGTTTCTTCCAGGTACTCTGGTTTCCTCCCACCACCCAAAGACATGCCCATTAGGCTAATTGGCCTTGGGTGTGTGGGTGTGTGTGTGTGTGTGTGTGTGTGTGTGTTGGCCCTGTGATGGTCTGGCAAGTTGTTCAGGGTGTTCCCCGCCTCTGGGTGAGAGAGGCGCCAGCCTCCCTGCGACTCCCAGCAAGGGAGAGAGTCTTTGTTGTGGCTCTTGTTTAAAAATGATTTTAAAAAAATAATAATTTATACAATAAAATTTTTAATGAAATGAATTCTCTTGTCCTTGTGTTTCTGTTACATTTTTGGTGCAGAACCAGGTCACGGTGCTTTATTCTAATGTCTCTGGGGGGTTGTTTTTGATTTTTACTTCATAAAGAAGGTAAACCGCTGAGGTTTTGTCCCACACTGGGCCTCTCTGGTCTGATCTTCATTTTATAACCTGATTCTCTGGAGCAGAATGGAGATCTATAAACGATTTCCTCTGGAGAAATCCAGAGGAAATCTAAAAGATGGTGAGATGTTTCTTCCTTTGCCCTTCTTAACCTCTTTTACTCCTGTGAGGCTTCTGAAGATTTATGAGCTCCATAAAAGAGAAGATAACGGGGTTTTATCTCCAGCAGAGCGCTATCAGACTCCATCCTGACGGCGGTGATGGAGGAGGACGTGTGAGCGCCTGTCGGATTTCCAGTTACCGTTCCTGTACACAGACAGCTGTACAGCAGAAGGGGAGGATCTCCGTGGGGTTTATGGGTAATTCAGGATGGACGAGGGCTTTATTATTATTTTAGTGAGATTCTCGTGTTTCTGTACGAAGACTGCGAGGTGATGAAGGAACTACAGACAGTGGAACGAGAGTCGGAGGGAATGAGAAGAACGTGCAGTGATATACACAGCCAATTGAGTGCAATCCGAGGGGAAGGTTTTCATCAGATGAATCTCCTTTCTGTCTTCATGGAGAAGTGATGTAAGCACAGGTGGTAGTTCCTGGACGGAATTCTGTCAAAATTAAAGTTCCCTTGTAGGATAGCAGCTCATGTAAACAAAATCATTACTTTCTTTTTAGTGACACGTGCAAATATTAAACAAAATATTACCAAAAGTTCTTGATGTTTTGAGAAGTTCTGACATTTTGTGTGTGATGTAAGCAGGGGAATGCGCTCTGCCTTCACGTTCACTGACACACTTGTATTTCTTGTCAAAATGTAAACAGAGCGAGCACGAGGAATTCGGTATATGAATTGTTAAACCTTAAGTTTATTACTAGTTCAAGTCCTGGTTCAGTTCTCATGTCTCGAACATCACAGGATGGTGCAAGTTCGCGTTTCTGTCCTGACCCAGACAAAAAAGAGACGTGTGATGAATAGATTAGGAAGTTAAACGAAACCAGGCAGATTCCCTTCATGTAGAAGGAAGTTTGGAGCATCTCTGAGCACACCCCCGGCACACGTGAAGCCACAGTCACCATCTTATATGATACATTACTAACACACATGAATGTAAGATCCACCAAGGATCGCCATGCCCAGCAGAATATGTCCAGGTCTGCATATTTCAATGTGTGTGTTTGCTTCATTTGGGGTGTTTTTGCTAAAACTCTGATCTTCGTTGAGTAGAAAAAGGAAAAAGAATGTTAAAGATCAGATTAAATGACTCCATCCATCCAGTCATCTCATCATGATGTTAAATGATGTATCTACACTTGGATACTGCAGACTTTCCAACTACAAGGTATAACGACACGCACCACTTTTTATTATCTACTGAACAAAACACTTCCTGAAGTTATTCGGGTGTCTGAGGATAAAGTTTAGTGAAAGTTTTTCGGAATACTGGAGTTAGACTGTGTTTGTTCTGTGCGAGTCTAAGCGGTGGACTATGAGCCTGTTTTTTTTTTCGGGATTCTGTTTTTTAATAATTAGTCGCTCTTGTTTATTTGGTGATGCGGCAGCCATATTGGGTTTTCTGAGAGGGCATGGACACGGGACAAGTGCATGTACGGGAAGTCATGTGTCATGCTTATGGATTTACATTTTATTACATCTGGTCAGTATTAAGTAACATTCCATACAAAATAACCCCCCGGCAGACAGGTGTGTCCATCCGAAACACTAGCTGAGTATAATCATTACATGCTGTATGTTGGGGACGATAAAAGACCTCCAGCTTCTCCAAAGTGCTGCAGCTAAAAGACTTCATTTATTTTGACAGTAAGCAACTGCTTCCAGGATTCCTGCACCAGTTAACCACATTCTCCCGGTTCTGTTCTGGGAATGTCCCTGCTGTACCCAGTCACCTGGAGGACTAGGACAACATTCTTTCAGTTTCGAACCATTTAATCCTTCTAGGGTCAGGGGGAGGGAGGAGCCTGCACATGGACTGACCTTCTGAATCTGTCCTCCTGCTTTATCCCCAAACACTCCTACCTGTTCTGTCCCTTTAACATTTTTAATTCTGTCCATTCTTGTCCCTCCCAGAGAAAATCGCAGCTTCCTCGTCTCTAACATGTCCAGCTCCGCCTCCTATATTTTGATCAGTGCTACCGTCTCCAGACCGAACAGCACAGCTGGTCTCACCATGGACCTATAAACTTTCCCTTCACTCTTACAGATTCCCTTCTATCACAGACCACTCCGCCCACCCTTCCCTCCATCCGTTCCACCCTGTCTGCACTCTCTCCTTCACTTCTCTACCACACTCTCCGTTACCCCAAGGTATACTCGACTCCGAGTATTTAAACACATCTGCCCTCATCACCTCTACTCTTACAGCTGCACTCCTCCACCCCCCTCCCTCTCGTCCAAGCCCAGTGTACTCAGTTCTGCTGATGAATCTTTGCTATTTTCAGTTTTGTTTATTGTAACTTAAAGCTAAATCTCTGGTTTGTACAAAATTCTTCAGGTCATAAAAAAAACCTTAAATCTCAAACAGTGGTCTTAAAATTATTTTAATAAAATTCTAGTCAATACAGAAAAGAGAAATAATAATAATAATAATAACAATTTAATATATAAAAAATATATATATATTATACAACAGCGTCGTCACAGAGCAGCTTCTTCTGGATGGTGGTGTGGATTCCTGATTCCGGAGGTGACCACTTTAAAGTTCTCCATTCATGAGTGAAGATCCTGTGTGTGTTTTATCTTCCATTTTCAGTTCATTCTGGATGAATATAAAGGTTTCCTGGTGAAACCACCCCAGCTCACAGGCTTAGTATCTCTTATTCTCCTGCTCTACATCTTGTTTTACAATAACAATAACGAGACGGCGTGACCGGAGGAACAATCTTGTGCGTGTGTAATAACTCCGCGGTGCAACAGCGATTGGTAGAAAGTGTAAAAGTCTGAGATCGAGTGATAAGAAACAGAAGAAGGGAAACGATTTCAACAGAAATAAAAAAGATGATGTTATTAATATCATGGCGCCGGTGCAGGGGTCATAAACACTCGTTTAAAAATGGCTTATTAGATGAATGGATGAATTTGATGTAGAAAGAATTTTCAAAATTCAAAACTGGAAGTCACATTTCTGCGGTGGATGAATGAATCACAGTTTTCGTCACGGAGAGATTGTCTTGGTGGTTTTGCTGCCTCAGGCTCGATGAACTGCGGTTTAAATCAACCACCAAAATACAACCGCAACACTACACCCTGTCATGCATGTGGCCACACCTCTGCACTCTTACTGTTCTGTTTATTACTTGGTTTTAGGTCGATGCATCTCATCATCATGAACTTGTCTATCCTGGGTATCTTCCAGGTTCCACGAGGAACCGTGTGACCGCCAGAACGACGCTCGGAACCCTGCTTATTTCTTCCTCACACCCTTGTTTAATTTTCTTCTCCTTCCTTTAGCCAGCCAGCGATCTTTAGGTATTTTGTTTCCCTGACAAAGCAGTCCCTCCCTCTTTCCATCCATCTATTCATCCATCCATCCATCCACTCTTTCTTCAGTTCTTTCTCCGTCCCTCCCTGTTGTGTGGATGAGAAATGATCCAGGTTGTCGATGGAGCAGAAACGAGGCTCGGTTTTGTTCTCTGGTTTTTCCATCTGCTCCCTGGGTCTCTTCTGGCTTTATTTCTAGGAGCTGGGAATAAAAACCCCGGAAATACACAACATTACACAACAATGCCATGAAACAACACACTGCCTTGTGTAATTGCTTCACAGACTCCATGACAGCAGGAGAAAAAGCGATTATACAATATAAATACTGATGATTACGGCCTGTCATAACACAGGGAAAGAATTCAGAGTAAAGTCTGGGTTTTATCTCTCTGTTTATTTATTTGACTACTGTGTGTTTTGGTTGTGTTAAATTAGTGTTAAATTAGCTAACACTGGGCGAGACGAAGGGTACACCCTGAACAGCTTGCCAAACCATCACAGGACCAACACACACACACACACACACACACACACAGAGCTCTGGACTCAAACATGGTAGACAGATGTGCTAACCATTGCACCACTGTGCTGCACAAAATACATGCACAGTAGGCTAATTGACAACACACACACACACCTGTCTTTGGATTGCATTTCTTTGGACTGTGGGATAAAACCAGAGCACCCAGATGAAACCCACACAAGCACAGGGGGAACATGCAGACTCTACCCAGAAACACCCTCACTGAGCCCGGGACTCGAACCCAAGACCTTCTTGCTGTGAGGTGGATGTGCTAACCGCTACACTACTGTACAGCGCTAAACGTTTCATGACGTGTAAAAGAATAGTTAAAACAGTGAAAACACACACACACACACACACAAAATAAAAACACACATTGCATGTGATAAAATGTATGCAGTAAAACATTTCCCTGAAAACTTCTTGTGAGATGTACAGTATAAGTGTAACTCTAACAATGATTCAATTCATTTATATAATCTCTCCACATTTTACTGTTTTATTATTGTTATGTGCAACACACACACAGCTTGTATTGTATTGTATTTTAAGGCACCCATGTGGTCTTTCATCCTCAGTGCCCTTTCAGATGTCTTGATTTTGTAGTTTAATAAAAATGCCTGATGTTCCAGTAGTAACAGCAACTAGCTGTGAATTTATAGCACAAAACTAACACAACAAACCTTAAAGAACATCTAAGTGTTCATTATTTACATCATTTACTGTTTAATATGATACAGAGAGAGGGGGGAGAGAGGGAGGGAAAGGGAGAGAGAGAGAGAAAGAGAGAAAGTGTGTGTGTGTGTGTGGGGGGGTGTTT
>JAQMYF010000023.1:762171-775940 GCA_030014195.1 Neosilurus mollespiculum | reverse complement strand
TACCCCCTCTCCCCCCCCCCCCTCCCTTTCCCTGTCTCTTGCTGAGGACATATTTTAATATTAGACAGGATGACCGACGTTTCACCTCGCCATCAGATCTGTTTCAATAGTTCACTGCCAAGGAGTTATTGATGAGACCCCGCCAATGAAATTTGTCCCGATACAAAACACCATTTGTCCTCCCTTCATCCACACGACTGAATGTAGACTTAATATGCGTCAAGACCCTGATGCTTTCTGAAAGATGTTTGTCTGGATTTTGTTTTAAACTACATTTAAAAGGACTGGATTCTGTCAGTAATAACTCACAGGTAGCATTTAAGAGTTCAGCAAAATTACATGTATTATAGAGGAAGTGCTCGTTAAACTGTATTAATCCTAATCTCCAATCCCCTGGAACCAATAAATAAATAAATTATAATAAATACACTGCATTTGCTCATGTGGCTGTGGATAGGCTTATGATAGCTGAGAGCATGAACAAACAAAATAATAATAAAAACAATAATAACAATAATACAACAACAAAACAAAAATTACAATAATAATAATAATAATAGTAGTAGCTGTTCATCATCATCAGTAGTTACAGTACCGAATATTCGGTAAATACACTACAAATCCATGAAACTCCAAAACACACACACACACACACACACACACACACACATTGATATATAAACAGTGTTTTAACAGAATAAAAATTAAATTCACGGTTTTTATGCATGAAATGGCTTTAAATATTGATTTCTGCTGATGTATGAATGAATTAAAATTAATGAATACACTGAATTAAAAACACAGACACTTAAGTCGAGTGAAGAATACACTTTAGTTAATAAGTGGGATTTCCTGAGAGGGGGGTGGTGAGAGAGAGAGAGAGAGAGAGAGAGAGAGAGAGAGCTTGTTAACCAACCCTAATAAGACAGAGAACAAATAATGTCTTTTTTAATGAGCATAAATTAACCCAAAGTTAAACGTCTTATCCATTTGCATCGAATTCATGGTCAACAGAGTGGATTGGGGAATCCTGGCGCTGTAAAATAAAATCAGGAAACAAACACGAGGAAACTCGAAGCTTCATAAGATTAACCAGAGCATTTAAAAGCCTAATTGAAACACATTAGCTTGGGGAACACCACGAGCATTTGCTCAGGAAACATTAAATGTACATTCTGAAGAAAACATTGAATTACAGTATTAATTAATCCCCCCAGGGTGGTGGAAAGGCACGTGACTATTTCATTACGAGCTCGGTTATTAACTTACAGCATCATTTTGGAGTAAAAAAAATCATCCATGGGACCCTCTGTGGTCTTCTGTCCACTCACATGGATTTAACTCAAGGGCTTTTTTGTCACTTCTGCCTAAAAACCATAAAACCTTTTCTAACGGCGTCACGTGCTGCACGTGGGCCACTCACTCACACTCCCTGTTGGTCCTCGTTTGGCCTCCAAAAGTAAAAAAAAAAATGGATAAAACACGCAACCGCGCGGGTTCTGTCTGTGCCCAGTGCTAGGTATTTATTTTTATTAGTGATGAGCTTTTTGGGCGTTTGGTTATTGAGAGGTTTAAGCAACGCTGCAGTGGTGAGTAACCTGCATAATTCATAGGACATTATTTAAAATAGATGTGATCATGTGCAGTGTATGTGTGTGCAATACACATCATTGCAGGTCAATATTTATTTTATTATTATTACATATAATAATTTTTTATTTTTTTTCTTGTTTGTTTCTTTGTTTGTTTCTTTGTTTTTGTTTGCCCAGTGTAAGATTTTTCCTTTCTCACATTATTGCTTTATTTTTACACGAGTAAAGTGATGAAAACTTCCTATAATGTCTGTATTTCTTTGTTCTAATAGCTGTTTATTTACCTTAACACAATGAAAATATATTACATTAGATTCAATTATTTATTTATTTATTTACCTTAATCACAAGAATCAATTGCCCATTTTGTTTGTTACATGTAAGAGTTTATTAACTACAAAGCATTATTATTATTATTATTATTATTATTATTATTATTGTTGTTGTTGTTGTTGTTGTTGTTGTTATAAAAAGTCTAAACCGTTATGTGACTCTGGAATGAACATCAAAGTCAGGACAGAAAGCAGTCAAAAAATCCTGTTCTCGTTTCCCATCTGTTTTAATAGACAGGATACAACTGTCGTCGTTTTAGAGCCATAAAGTTTTATTAGGTGTCAGAGCCATAAAATGTTTTACAGGCATCTGTCTCTACTGTAAATAATTACAGAGGGACTGAAGGACAGCGCGAAGAAAAGAGTTAGGTTAGCCTTTCCAACCTCTCCAACTTTTTAAAGCTTATTTAGGGATTTATTGCAATTATATTTCTCTATAACTTTACAATCAATTCCTATGAGCTTCTGTGCTAAAATAATAATAATAATAATAATAATAATAATAATAATGATGATGATGATGTATTGTTTTGTGAAACGTAATGGAGCACATAGTTGAAATCCCTTCAGCTGACATTCTGGAAACAAACCTGACACTTTGCGGATGTTGTTATCTGGACAAGTGACATGAGCGGAAATTACTCAGTCTCTTTAGAACCTGAGCGTCGAATTAACACACACACACACACACACACACACACACACACACACACACCGACTCTTACAAATGGCACTTTAAGATATTTTATTCAGCACAGAATTGACATTTATTGCATTGAGTTGCACAGCCATGAGGGGTGTTTAGTCTGTGTTAAATGTTTCCAATATACAGCATCTGCTTTGTTAGTGACTTACAATGAACACCGAGTTTCTTACAAGAAAAGGAAAAAAGAAAAAAAAAATGATCGATGTGTGAAAGTAAGACAGAATAAAACATTAACAGAGGTTAAGGATTAAGAATTTTTTAAATGTAGTCAAGTGCATTGTCCCATGTGTACTGTCTCATAGGCTTCAGTTCTGAAATGATATAATCTTATAAATTAGCTAAACACATCTGTACAAGTTTATATGAATATATTTCTCTATAAGGTTTAAGTGCTCTAATTCCAGCATCAGTGATGCGCTCATACATTCCAACCTGTTAAACTGTAAAATCACACTCATGGTTTAAGATCAGTAGTAGGTTTGTGCAGATTATTAGTTGTTAGAAATATTGTAGACACAGTTGCAGGATAGTTTCACACAAGGTGGCCATTTTGTATAAGTCTGCCCTGTGTGCAGTGAAATAAACCCTGTCGGTATGTAAAGGTTCCATATGCACTAATGAGAACTAAGAATCAATGCAAGTGCACTTATCACCTTAATCAATTCAGTCATATCATCTTCATGACTCAAAACTCAAGAGCATAAAAAAATGCCATCACACACTCAGAAAAGAGATTACTGACCTGGACATTTTTCTGTCTCTGCTGTGGTGCGTTCTATATTTTTTACGTATTTGTATTTTTTACCTGGAAATGTGGATAATATCCGGTTTTAAATGGTTTGAGGTACATATAGGCACTAATTAGTCACATTTTAGAGTAAGGTTTACATTATATCCACATTTCGAATAGATATCGGCTATTAAAGGTCCAGCATCGATACCCTGCAGGGTGTAACCCAGCAACAAGGAGTTGTACAGCTGAGTACTGTATACCTGAGTGTACAAAATCCTGATGGTAAAATGAAAAGCCAAATGATTATCATGATAAGAAACGGTGAAATCACCACAGACCTACTATTAAATAGATATTAAGACTTTTTAAAGTTTAGTGGTGATGTTTAGTTTTGAGTCTTTGTGTCTTTCTTCCATTTCATTCTGCGGTTCTGAAACCAGATTTTGATCTGCCTCTCATTCAGACACAACGTGTTCGCGATCTCGATTCTCCTCCTTCTGGATAAATATCGGTTGTAGTGAAACTCTTTCTCCAGCTCCAGTGTTTGGTAGCGGGTGTAACTCGTCCTCGCTCGTTTCCCATCCGATTCTGAAGTTTTACCCAAAAACAAACAAAGAAATAAACAAAAAACACAATAAACACACACACACACACACACACACACACACGTCTGGTTTTAACAGTGGAGTACTTAGGTGACATGCAGTACTATGATGTGACACTGATGCCTCGCTACTGCTTTTTTAAAACTAAACAAATGAATCTCGAACAAATGTTAACTTAGTTGTACTCACACAAACCGAAATTATTGAACATCTGAAGGATTCAGTTTGGTGCTGAATTAAAGTCATCAGTGTTTAACTACGACCTCAATCAGACTGAACAGTAAACTCTGACCCAGTGGATGACGGAAAAGTCACGATTCTAAATTCTGTTTATTTCAATAGAAATAAGAAGTAGTGTTTTGAATCACTGGAACAAGGAGTGACATGAACACTAACTCGAGTTTTGTGTCACTGAGAATAAGAGCCACACCATCTTTAAATACACCACAAGATCTTTACAAAGATGGCTGTTTATTGTGCACGTTAGACTCTGCAGCTTATGAGTGCAAATTCGCGTCACAATTCTATTATTAACTCTTTCGAGTACGGTTGGAATCTTGTTTTTAGTTCATTTCTTCTATTTATTTCACTTATTCCGAGGCTTAGCTTGCTTTGGTGGTTTGTTGTTTCCCTTATCCAATTAGGCCACCATAAATTTGCTCTCGGATGGTCTCTTGGTCGCGAGCGGACAGTTTTACGAGCAATTGAAGCCTTTTGTCATAAAAATTTACGACCGTCGGTTTTATTATTTCCGAACGAGGTCTATAAAACTCGGGGAAAAATAACAATGAATGAACCAGGGGGAGGAAACAGAGCAAAATATAAACGAGGGAGCGAAAGTGAAGACAGGAGAAAACTTTTACCGTGGCTCGCGTGCAGTTTAGTCATCCACGGATAGATTTGCGGTCGGTTGTGCGCGAGCTGGCCAGCTTTCACTTTCTTTTCCGCGCCGCTTTTTGATTTCTTTTCCACCTCGAGCGCATCGTCGTGACTCCCGTCTTCGATGTGCGCGTCGTAAGACGGTTCCGAGGAGGGATCGTAGTCGTCGCGATGCTGCTGTTGGTGGTGTCGGTCAGCAGGTGAACAGGAGCTCATCTCCCGCACGCGGCGGCGGCGGCGGCGGCTGTATCGGGGGCGGGTGCGCGCGCTCAAACGCGTGGACGCCGTGGGTGCGGTTGTTGGTTTTTACGAAGGCGGACGTCGCGTGACTCGTTTCCTCAATCGGAAACGTAAGATGTCATCTCTCAAAGCGATAGAAAACTTTTGGAAGTTGTTTGATTTTACATTTCTTGCTTTAAATACATTTGCTTTGGGTCTTGCTGGAGCTGCATGTGATTAATCCAGATTTTATAGGTGAAAGTTTGTCCCTTCTTCATTTGCTATTGGTCAAATATAGATCGTTTCAAGTGGATCACGTGCTCCTTTCCCCCAGTTATACATTTGGTTAGATCATGCCAGGGTTTATTAATGGAGATGTTAAAACATGATAAGTTGCGCAACAGTGACACTCAAAAGAAGGACCAAGAGCGTCACCTGGTGATACAGACTGTACAGGACAGGGGATTTCATTTGGCTTATTGTAATTGTTTATAACATGGACCCTTTTATATGTCATTATTATTACTCCTGCTCATTTGTTTAAACTCAGCAGGAGTAATAATTAATACATTTAAAAAGCGACAGTGATGATAATCAGAAGAAAGTTCGATCACATTTAAACAACGTGCTTATTCATTCATCCATTCATCCATCCAATAATCCATCCATCCATTCATCCATCCATCCATTCACCCATCCATTCATTCATCCATCCATTCATTCATTCATTCATTCATTCATTCATTCATTTATTTATTTATCTACAATTCACAGCAATACTGTATTACACAACAAAACACAAGTTCAATAATATATGGGGGAATTGTTAAGGTTAAAACTAACAAGTTTTTATAAGGTTAAAAATTTACTAAGTAATTCAACATGGGAAAGGTCCATTTACGGTGATTTAACGGATTAAGTGGTCAATTCGCAGCACAAGTTTAGCATCCCGTTATTATAAACTGAGTTTATTACCCCAAACTTCCTATCCATCACTATTCTTCCTCTTTTTTTCCTTATTTATTTTTTTTGTTTTTAAATGCAAGCCACCACAGGACGAAAGATCGCTTTAATGGAATTTTAGACTCTTTTACAGCTGTTTGAACTGTTTACAACAAAGCTATGTGATTATAGTGATTATCTATAATCACATATTAACTTGTAATTTTAAGGCATAAAAGCATAAAATATTATCATTAATCAGTAAAGCGAGAATCGATCATTTCACTCAGTTAAGAGTTTAACGTTCAGGGTGTTTGAGTAAGTTGATCAACGTCACGTGTCAATACGTTTCCGATACAATTTTATCAAACAAATTGCAAATATTTCAGGTAATGTGACATATTAGATTTCAAGATGGAATTATATATTAATAACTTTCAAACCTGCCACGTGCTACTTTTATTTTTATTTGACCTGTTTGCTGTACAGGTTGTTTAAATTGAACTTACCACCTTCAGTTATGAATTTATAAAATTTACTCATTTTATCAACACATTTTAATAAAACCTTTACATTGTTGTATTTTTTAATCCGCCAAAGTATGTGTTTCTGTCTGTGCCTGAATCCAAATCTACTAGGTGGGATCATTTCATCTTTACCTCTTTTTGATCATTTTCTCCATCCTCGTGAGTTTAAGTGCGAAAAAATCTCACCGAGCACTGCTTATATTTTGTGGGGTGAATAAAAGGCACCGAGAATTGTGGAACTGTTTGGTTTGAAAACTTTTGAATTTATTTGTGTTTTATTTAGTTATTTAAGTTAATTATTATAGGTGATTAAATGATTAATATTTGTTTTCGTTATTGCTTGTTTTTCATTATGAAAGCCTCTGTATCTTCACCTCTCAGTGATGGTTAAAATAAATAAAGCCAAACCTGCACTGCTTTTAATTGTGTACATTTGTCCGATTTGATGCTTTTTGTAGTGAATATAATGTTTTTTAATTGAATTTATTGTTGTGAGTTTATAACTTTATAGATCATGCAGGTTTTCATGCTAGACTGCAATCTTTCTAAAGTGGTTTCCAACTGCTCTTTTTAATCTGCAATCTTTCGAACAGGGTCATATTTTTTCTTCTCTTATTTCAGTTTACAGCCCAGATAACTCGCCCATGCTCGCTGAAGTCTTATTTGTGGGAATAATATGTAAATATGTTTAGCTAATTTCTGTTATGACTCAACCAGCATGTTTATTAAAGCGTTTCATTAACTACTGAGGACTAGGGTTAATGTATATTATATGGCGGTTCATGATGTTTAATGTTTATTTAACTGCAAAAGAGTCTAATTCCTAACTATAAAATATGGTAAAAGCTGCACAATTGTTTGATTTTTTTAGGAATCTTTTTAGGGCGATGTGTTTAGGGGTTTATCCTGGCTCCCTAAAGCTGAAGTCTATAAAGCTGAATCTTATATTGCTGGTTTTGGTGAAATCTCAAAGAACATATAAGTGACACAGTTTGCACTCGTTAAGGATACAGGTTGATGTTTATTTAAAAATGATACCAGTTCAGCTGGTAGTTTTATATAACCAAACATTTGCGTGTATGACTATGATAATTTCATATAAACATTCTTTTCATATATGCAAATTTTTTATCCACAATAAAATTAGGTAGGTTAAGTCAATAGGTAGTTTTATATAACCGCACTTTTATATGATGAGTAAGTGGAGTACAGATATATAAGTGGAAAAGCCACAATTATAGCGCATAACACCTTGTGAGGCAAAATTCAACAGGTAGTTTTCTTGGTAGGTAGTTTTTCAGTACACATGGATATGAAATATCACACATAATTATGGCACATGTTTAGGTAGTTTCATGTATATACAACGTGCCTAAAGCAAAAAAAAAAAAATAAACAAACAAACAAACAAACAAAAAAACAGAAACCCCACACAAATCTAATCTACTCTTTAGTGTCATTTTCGGGTCCTTCTGTATCTTCCTTCCGTGTTTCCTGTTCGTTCAGCGTGGAGGTCAGGTTGTTCTCTTTTTTCCATTTCATCCTGCGGTTCTGAAACCAGATTTTAATCTGTCGTTCGGTGAGACACAGCGTGTTGGCGATTTCAATTCTTCTTCTCCGTGTTAAATATCGGTTGTAGTGAAACTCTTTCTCCAGCTCCAGTGTTTGGTATCGAGAATAAATCTGACGACCTCTACGCCTGTCAGAGCCATAACCAACACCTGAGGGAAAGAACAGACAAGTTCATTAACACCAGGGAATAAAAATAATGCTTCAAGTTATGGAAAGAGTCTTGTTATTTGTTCAGCACTATGATTTTAGCATGAGCTTACACACACACACACACACACACCCACACACACACACACACCCGCTATCTGATAAGCTACGTAATTGCTTCACCACTTCGTCATGTGCACCACAAAAAGTTTAAAATTAAGTGAGATGTTAAGTTTGTTATTGATGTAGCAACGCTGAACTGAACCTTCACTTTAAAAGCAGATCTGCTAAAATTATTTATTCAAATACTTTCAAATTCAAATGTATTAAATTTCAATTTATGAATTTATAAATATTCAAAATTTAGTTTTGAGCATAACCATACCCAATAAAATGTCTCTGCTTGTCTACAGACAGTGCCTTAAAACTAGGGTTTTGTGTTGAATGTGGGGTTTTTTTGGTTATTTTTCACCAAATGGGTTTTATTTCTCTGAGAAATTTACTGCCTAAGCGACAGAAGAGCTCTGTGCTGGTCTATGTGGTGTAATAAAACAATAAAAACGCAAATGTGTAGTTCTAGTGATGAAGAAAAAGATTTTTGTAGTCCATGCAGCTCATAGTCTGTCTATTTAAATAATACATAAAAAATAACACATCTTGTAAACTCACCACTGTGCGAATTCATCCTTTGCATCCAGGGATAAATCTGTATGCTGCTGCTTTTTGGGTCCTGGCACGCGCTCCGGCATTGCTCTAACGACGGTGAAGTTGTGAAATCCTGCGCGAAGCTTTGTCTGCAACCGGAAATCGCGTCTTTGTCCGAATAAAACGCGGTGGACCCGTAGTCATAGGGCGCGCGGCTCGCGCTGAACATCACATCTTCCTGCGGCGGATAGAAGGGCGCGCGGTACATCCGGTTAGCGGCGCCATAGGACGAGGGGAAATGGCGGACTACGGGGTCGTAGGTACTGGAGTTGGACAGGGCCACGTTGGGCAAAACCTCATGAGCTCCGGTTAAGTGGCACGAGAGAGACGAGTTGGTGAAATAGGAATTCATACCGTCCACTCTCACTCGCTCACTCTCTCTCTCTTTCGCTCCCTCACTTCAAACCTCTCTTCTCTTTCCCTCCCTCTCCTACTTTTTCTGATCGCTCTCTCTTTCTCTATTCTACTCCCTCCCTCCTTCTTTCCTTCCCTTACTCACGCTTTCTTTCTTTAGTTCTTTCTTTTTTATCGCAGTCTTTCTTTGTTGTTGTTGTTGTTGTTGTTGTTGTTTTATTTAATGCTCTTCTGTATGATGTCTAATTTATTTCGGGGCACTAATAAAAGACTGCACGCGAGCAGCTCAATGTGTTTTCAAAGCATCTTCTCTAAGATGGACAAAGGTGACTGGGTCAGCTGACCACACTTCATCCAATGAAAGACCTGACTATGAAGCAAGGAAAAAAAAAGAAATGAAGTCGAAATTTTCGGCCTTCTTTCCCATAACATCAAATTATACACTTTTCTGGAAGGAGATACTCACTCACCCCCCACCCGCCACCCCACCCCACCCCACCCACACACACACACACACACACACACACACACACACACACACACACACAGAGCATCCTACAAAACCTTATCCCTTTGGTCTAATCTTAAGACATTTACTCCATAATTCTTAATTTCCTCCTTCGTTAATAAAATGTGACATCAAACTCTTTCACTTCTCAATAAAATGCCGATTCTGTTTTATGTAGCATTATTATTTTGACTAACCTTCAGGATCATCTCTAATTTATCACACTAATAGCATCATGTAATAATGTTCAGCAGTATTAATGTACATAACTGTTGAGCCTTTGATGTTACAGTAGGCGGGCAATGTATAATAAAGTATTAAATCATATCAGGTCTGATCAGAAGGATAACAAATTTGCAGACGATATAGAGAGCAAGAAACTTTTATGATAAAGTATTGAATATCCTATTTTATAAAAGTGATGTGTAACGTGGGCTTTATATAAAAAGAACCTTTAAATATAAATATATTATAAATTTGTGGTCGAATATTTTTATCTATTTGCGTAAATGTGGAAATTATTTGTATGCAAATACATTATTATTATTATTATTATTATTATTATTGTTATTATTTTAATTATTATTATTACTGCGATGGACTGGCGAGCTGTTCAGGCTGTACCCCGCCCTCACCCAGAGTTGGCTAAGATGGGTGCCAGCCTCCCCACGACCCTAATTAGGATTAGGCTTAGAAAATTAATGAATGAGTGAATTCTTCTTCTTCTTCTTCTTCTTCTTCTTCTTCTTATTATTATTATTATTATTATGAAATATATATATATTCAATTATTATTATATTATATTTAGGATTAATTCATCTATCTATCTATCTATTATAATTATATCACTGCTCCAGCTTTATTGATTCCGTGTCTCTAGCTATAGTATCATGAAATTAATTAACTGATGCTGCTGGCAAAATAAATTGAGGTTGATATCGTTATGGACAAATCCGAAGATCAGTCTCGTTTAAAATACTTGGAAAAAAACATTATTTATTTTACTGTATATTGGTAAAAGTACCAAACATACTTTGGTGTGTTGTGTGCATACTTCAGTGTGTGTTGACTCCTTTTGTGCAGACGGGAAATTTATAGGGAGGCAGGAGGAGGTTTATGGCAGTTTTACTGCTTAACGCCTGAGCTGAAAGTCATAAAAACAGACAAATGTCAACTTCCAACAAAAGCGTCTTTAGAAAGATTCGGTCGTGTTCATAGAACAGGATAATAATTAAATTCACTTAGGAGGGTTTCTTCATTTTGTACAATTTTCATGTGTATATAAGCTGCTAAAGACAATGCTGGACGGCAGTGCGATTCATTTTAGTTAATTTTGAGAACTGAAAAATGGTCCTAATTCAGCAAAGCTGGCCCACAGACATTTTAATGAATCCTTTTCATGTACTGCGGTCAATGCGCCTATAGCAGAAATTGATTTATTTTTGAACGCTGCATACCACAAATTAGCGAATTAAACTACAGTGACTTGAGAAATCAATGCATTTCGTTTCCAAATGCAGCCCTGAAAGATTTTCTTTTTAAAGTAAAAACGACATTGTAAAAAAACCTAAAGACTGATGGTAGAACGAAGAGCCTAAAGCTATCTCAAACCAGCACATCTGGTCAACAGCAAGAACAGGACAAAGCACACTGACTGCAAAACAGCCAGCAAGAACAGTTTAACCAGCAAAGTGTTGTTAATCAACCAGCATCGCATAATGCAAAACCGACCAGCACTAACCTGCTAAACTAGCTTTGTCCTTCCAAATAGTATTCTTAGGTCAGCAAAAATAGTCAGTTTACAATACATTTAAACATGCTATCAGAATTTTTCCTGCAAAAGAAAAATGTGGGAAAAATACTATGTGGATATGAATATATTTTCTGAAGTCGAGCAGAATCATATTACAAAATCGCAGTATTTCATTTAAGTAACAAATACTTGTCATCTACAAATGTGAAATGTCTCTCTGATCTGTAACTCTGGACACTTTTAGAGGTCCATTTCTATAATTGAAGCCATATGAGCCACAGAGAGCAAATCCGAGTATCCCAAGGCCAGTTTAAAAACCGAAATAAATTACTCTATTGAATTTACTTACCAGCTCGTGCATGAGGTTTATATCTATTAAAATTTAGATTTTTAAATTGATAAACAGTAGGCTTACTCAGCCATAAACTATAACAAAATATAAACCTGCCTTATCGAAGGTGGTTTTAATGTTAAAGGAATTTACGTTTATGGCATTTGGCACACGCCCATATTCAGAACGACTTCATACAACAGAGCAACTGCGGGTTAAGGGCCTTGCTCCAGGGCCCAACAGTGGCAGCTTGCGGCACTAGGGCTTGAACTGCCAATCCTTGGATCAGTAACCCAGAGCCCTAACCATTGATTCACCAGAGCCAGAAATGAAATTATAAGTCAGCAGGGACTTTTCATTCACATGACACATAAAGACGTTTAAAAAACAAACAAACGCAAAGAGACCGCGTTTCTTCAATAGCGACAGTGCATGAAGGATTTCATTCATTCATTCATTCATTCTCTGAAGAGCTTAATCCTAATTAGGGTCGCGGGGAGGCTGGTGCCCATCTCAGCCGACTCTGGGTGAGGGCAGAGTCCACCCTGGACAGCTCGCCAGGCCATCACAGGGCAGAAACACGCTGACGGCTATGCAGCTCCTCTATACGAAAATCAGCAATGGTTCTATAACATTCCTCTCACCACAGACAGTGAGATTTTATATATATATATATATATGTATAGATGGCTGGTACACACCCGGCTGCTGAATATCTGGAGTGAAAATAAAGGTAGAAACGGAGAAAGAGCTCGGATGTTCTGCTTGCAACGGTTCCTAAAAGAGTTTTATGACATTCTGCTCTGGGAGCAACTGTTTCTGCTTTTGGATTCTTTTGGCAAATGAGGTCGTAAACGTGGATTACAACGTAAGATCACAAATAACAGACAACTGGACAAATAACACCAGGGCTCCACAGAGCCAACAGGCTGCATTTTTGTACATCATGTTTTAAAACGCAGCGACAATGGAAATAAACCCCCCCCTTCCCCCCCCCCACACACACAGATTTTAAAAATATGCACAAAACAGATTGTGGTGTATTTATAATAGGCTATAATTCTCCCAGATAGTTTCTGACATGGGACACAAAAGCTTAATAGTTTTTCCCGTTTCATTAATTGTTAATTTTTTTAAACAATTTATACTGATTTAGTCATTAAATTCTCACAATTAGCCAACAGCCGTAGAGCAATTCTCTCTCTCTCTCTCTCTCTCTCTCTCTCTGTGTGTGTGTGTGTGTGTGTGTGTGTGTGAGTGTGTGTGTGTGTGAGTGTGTGTAATTCACATTTAGCCTCAACGCCGTTATGAAGTGTCGCTGATGTTGGAAAGAACAACAGGAGGAGACTTCCGACCTTTTGGGGCTGTAAACTGAAATGTCTGCGACAGACCCACACAATCCGGCTACTCACAGGGAAACACACTGCTGACCGACCACAAATCCGGGCAATTACTCCTTTTGTTTTTGTTTTTTTTGTTGTTTTTTTTACTAGTTAATTATCGTCCAGGAACAAAAGCTTTACAGTATAAGATCTGAATGACCGGATATCTGTGTTCACAATCCGTTTTAAATAATGAACCGATTTACTGAAGATCCCATGTCAAAAAAATTGTCTTCTATTGTTTAAATAAAGGGAAAAAAATCAGGAACTCATTAAACGTTCGTTGTTTTTTTTACTGCAACATTTAAAAACGCAGTATATTTTATATTAATGGTCGGAAAAATGTTTTAACCATTTAAACTTTAATAGCACGTTTGTATTTTTTTAAACCACACCCTACTTATGAAGCATGCAATAAATAAACACACACACACACACACACACACACACACACACACACACACACATATATAAAGAGATA